>ML784583.1:233698-334286 GCA_009831015.1 Picea engelmannii | reverse complement strand
GGCAAAATATAATTAGTAAGTGAAAAAACACTCCAGAGTATAACTCACGCTTAGGACTTGAGGTGGCTAAGACCTTTTACAAATTCATCATGCCAACACCTCTTATTACAATTTTTTATGGAAATGTAAAGTAATCAGGTGGTTTTTTTAGACCGGCTGAATTTCTAAACTTCTGAATTTTGAACAATAATGTTCAATCTTTGGCGGCTCAGCGGAAATTCACCATAGTGCAACTTTGGTGGATAACATGACCAAAAATACCTGTGTCTACACATGCATTTTAGTTGTTGTTAGAAGCTCTTAATTCTGTCCATATTTCAGCATTAAAAGATAGAGTAGGTGTGTTGTTGTTATTGGGAAGTATAAATGTAATTTATCTAACATAAAAACTACTTGCAAGGGCACCCAATCATTGACAACAACCATAACACATCAGCAAAACCAAAACTACAGTTGGTTGTTATAAAACAGCAGAAAACAAAATTTATGACAGCAAGAAACTTAGTGTCTTAGCTTGGTCAAAGACAGACCAAGAAGACTGTTGATAGGACCTGGAATCTCTACAAGCTTTGCCCTCCAAGTACATGGTGGAAAACTTGATGGCATCCATTTCTCATATTGGGTTAAGATGTAGGTAAGTGTCAATTTTTTGCACCCAAGCCTGGGCAGTCACCTTGGAAGATCCATCAAAATAGGGGATTTCCATTTTACTGGCCTTGCGCTCTAACTCATAGTTGTTCCTGTGGTACGGTCTGGTTTTACCTATGAGTTTAAATCCACAATATCGATCCAGTGTGATTTGTCTCTGGACTGCTACGCTTAGTGAGTTATATTCCCTGACATACTGATCAAAATTTTCCGCAATTTCGTCTTGGTAGTTTGGTTGTCTGTTCATTCAAGAACAAAGGTAGATAGGGCCTATGGGTGCTCCTGTTGTGTGTTTGTCCCTGTGGTTCCCCTCCTCCATGGCTCTATCCCTCAGTGTGATAATGGGGAATGTGCTCCTGCTGATGTCTATACCCTCCATGAGATCCACTAGCCTCTTTGTTTGCATACATTTCGGACCCCTTTCCTCCATGAGTCAAATGTAATAATGCCTGTGAGATCTTATCCTGATTGGCATTTACCTTCTCTAAGGTCTTCCTCAACTCACTCTGACCCCTGCGCACCGTCTGCCTCCTGGTTTTCATGTAAGTGGTGTACCAATGCACTCTTTGTCTGAAGTATAGACTGATGTAGTTCCTTTGCAAAGCTTGCTAAGACCTGTGGCTCACTGTCCTCACCTGAACCTTTCATGTCTGCCTCTGCTTCACCTGCCTGCTTCCTACGTCTTCCCATATAGATACCACTGAACTTTTGCATGCACTAATCCCCACTGGCTGGGAGGATGAACACTCTGATACCACTGTAATGTTCCCAAGCCATTTTTTTTCGCTAGGAACACTAACTGCTCACTGTTAACTGTTGTGTGTGTGTTTGTTTGTAGGTTTACTCTTGGAGTTGCGTCTTAGGGTTTGTAGATTTAGTTATCAAGCATGTGAACATAGATATGAAGTTGCAACATATGGAAATACAAGAGACAACAAGAAACACCAGATATGGAACCAAACAGTATAGATCTAACCTTTATTTAGATAATATGAAAGAACCTGATACAATAGGACTGCAGATCTGGAATAGCATCAGATAGGTCCTCTAGTTGGAGTATGAGCTACTACAAAATGCTCAGATAAGAAGATATAAGCCTCCAAAGGTTGAATACAAGTTGAAGACCAATACAAATAAACCAGGGTCACATCCAAAACCCCCCTGTCTGAAGGTACGCTCTCCTGGATAGCTGAGAATGTCCAATATTTCGGCCCTGCTGATGGTAGTCCTCAAATGCCACAAAACTCAGTAGAATGATAGATCGGGGCAAGGTGATCCCCCTCCTAAAGTCTCAAGCCAAAATACTAAGATCTGCCTTGCAATATGTTGAAACCCCAAACTAGGATGCTCCCTCCTGAAGACTACCAAGGCCCAATATTTCAGCCCTAATGATGGAGACCTCCAAATGCTCTGAAAGTCTCTAGAAAGGTAGATCGGGGTAAGGTAAACCCTTAGGTGAAGTCTTGGGCTGAGATCTGAAGTTTTTCCCTTCCAAACTGAATAGATCTACTTTCCAATAGCGCCCTCCTTCTCTCCAAATCTTGTCAATGCTCCAGCAAATCAAATAGCAAAGATAACTCCTTCCAAATGCACAAGAGATGGTGATCAAGACCCTGTAGAGAAAACCCAAATGCCAAAATATCCAAAAGCCTTCTCAAACTCTTGGATCGAACTTCCTTCAATCTATGGTGCGCCCCCTTAGCTGGAAACCCTCCAAGTTACACCCTGCTGCTGCCCTAGATGGAAGATGGTACCTGTAGCTGTTGTAGAATGGTGTGGGTGGAGTATTGCATCCCCAAGACCAAGCCAGGAACAAGAGAGGTGGGATCTTTCACCACCGAGTTGTCCTCTAGGGTTTGCATTCTCAAAACCCTCAAAACTGTGTGCTCTAGAGCCCAAAAGCAAAATGCAATAATAATCCAAGGTGTGTGAGAGGTGCGCCCTTGCCTTTCCTTTATACCTCCAATTTGTTTCTCTGTTGATTTAGTTAACCCCAGGGGTTAACTCCTAACTCATTCTCATGTGTTCTATTCTTTCATTGAGTTACTTTTCTTTTTCCAAGTCAACTTAATATTATAATGTTGAGTTTAGTTGACTTCTCCCCATAGTGCATGAGACTATAGTCTATTGGGGATGACTAGACTATTGAGTCTCTCCAACCCTCTTCATCAAGAGGTGGGGGACATTGCAATGAACTTGGAAACAAGGCTCACTGCAATGTTGACCTTTGGCTTGGTGAAAGTTAGATAAATCAAACTTCCGACCGGTGGTCTATAGTAGGTTTCATCTACCTTCTTGGGATCAGCATTTGTTGATAGCTGTGAAATGATTTCAGCCAGTGTTGTGAATGGCTTACAATCCAGCATTTTGAATCTCTTGAGAAATTCTCTAGCAAACCTTGCTTGTGGGAGGAAAATGCTCTCCTACCATACTTAAAATCCAAGACAGTCATGTATAAGACCTAAATTTGTCATCTCAAATGCTTCTTCTATATCCTTTTTAACTTCATTAATACCCTTACAACTTTTGATGTACAAATTTCGATCCAACACATGATGTGCACCTCTCAGGAAACCCTTCAATTCATTTTATTAGTTGAAAATCTGTAGTTTGAAAAATGTTGGGAGGTGCAGTCAGGTAAGAAACCTGATATTCAACAGTTGAGAAATTTTCAATGCAACGTATTTATGCATGTTCCTAAAGAAAATATGAACAAGATGGACAACAATGATAGGAAGTGCATCTTTATTGGATATAGCACGTTGTTAAAAGCTTATAAGTTATGTTACCTCCTAGATCTGCACACAAGATAATTCCAATCTTCCAGGTACAAGCCCTAGGGCAACTCTTGGAAGTTCTATTCACTATCACCTTAGTAGAACCTCCCTTCACTTTAGGTTGGCTCTCCCCTGGCACAACGGGGGATTCCTAGATCAAATCACTAATTTGTCTATTAATACAGATCTGAAAATCAGATTAATGATTTGTGTGTTTAATGATCTTCTTTAAATAAAGGGTGAGAGGACAAGTAAAACCGAGTACCTTGTCCTTTGGGAAAATGGTGTCAAAATAAACACTAAACAACCAAATTCATCAATAACAATAATTCAAATAATATCACTGTCACAGTGAACTTTGAAGGCCTTGTTTGGACTCTAAGTAGGTTAAAACTTAAAACTTGTGATTTAAAACAATCACTGTTCAGCAAGGTGGATAGTTCAGCTACCAAGGAAGAATTAACTAGTTCAGTGACCACCAAAGTTTAGGGACAAAACACATACATATAAGGCCGAAGAAGCAAGAAGCAAGCTAACAATAAACATTGTAACAACCTACAGGCTAGCCACTACAAGAAGCAAGCAAATTTACATGCTACAGGTCGCTTGTCACTGGTGTACATACCTGGAAATGCCAAATGCAGACACCCGAGTCCCAGCTCCAAGCTTCCAATAAGACTCCAGGAACTCCAAGCTATCAAATTGGCTTGGCCACTAAGACCCCAGTCGTCAAGTGATTAATCACCAATGATCAAAGGCTAAAGCTTCAAACACTCAAGCAACTGGTGCTAACTTCTTCTCTTTCCAGCAATCAAAAAACCGCAGAATGCCTTTGATGTGCTTTAGGGAGGTCGTTTTAGGTTTAGGGTTTATGTAGGGTGCTTTTAGGGTTTTGAAGTCCAAGTTTGCAATCATAAAATATGAATTTTGCACCCTGAAATTTGAGCTGGACATCTGAAACGTTTCACAGTTTTAGGGATCCGTATCCAAATTTTCCTGAAACGTATCCAGATTCACCTGAAATGTATCCAACTTTACCTGAAATGCCCAAATGTCGTTTCAGATTTGGAAAGGCCATATCCAAATTTTTGAATGGCACTGAAAAGTGACATTGCTCTGATCTTAGATGCTCTGGTCTGCTAAAAAATGGCACAACACTGCTGGGAAAAGAATGTTACACCTGCATGAAAAACCTTTTTTTTGTGCAAAATGTTATGTTCTGTAGGGCCAGTTTGTTGTTCTCCAACATAGTTGACTGACGGGTAGATTGTAGCTGTCTTTCTTTTTCATTATTTATACAATATGCGTATGGATGCTACAATTACCTTCTATCACTTTATTCATGTTTAATATTCTCGCTCTTCATTTTGAGCTATCTTTCTCCCTTTTCTAAGGAGAATTTTACTGTCTTTCTGTTGTTCCATATTATGTTGCCATGCATTTTATTTTGTTTTCACCATATTTCTACATCATTTCTGTATGAAGTGTTTAATAATTGCTAATGTTACACTATAGATTATCAAAGTTAATTTCTAATGGGGAGTGCTCTGAAAAATTGTCCCTGATGTATTAGAGGAAGATACTGCTTTTCTGCTGCTTATTTAATGCTTAATCTCTAGATAGTAGATACTTAAAAAATCTGTCTTAATTTATGCTGGAAATTCAACACTTTCAACAAGTTTATCGTAAGAAGGTCTGAAATACACGGCCTTCAAAATATGAAACTTTGAAGTATATATCTAATGCTTAAACGCCTGACCTAGGACTTCTAATGGTTGCAGGACTTAATGATACAGTGTTTGATGTAGACAACGATAGAGTCCGAGCTGAAGCACAAGGTCTTGAGCCAAATGGGTTCAGTTTTGAAATGCCAGATGCTGCTGGCCTTGATTATGCACTCAATAGGTAAGAACTTAAGCTGTTTATGTTCTGTGTTTTTTCAGGCAGTGTTTCTAGAATGCTAAAATAATTACTTCAACCATCGATCATTTTATTTTTGGCCAAGCTGACTGTAAAATGTGGATTGCAGGCCTATAACCAGGCCTATCTCTGTTTGCATCTCACGTATCATGCCAATGAGTCAGGCCCTTTAAGTTCTTATGCTAGTAGCCAAGATCAACAACACATTCAAAGAAAAAGCATTTGAGGAGGGAATCAAAAAAATTACCCATCCACAGATATTTTGATATCCCAGGTTTATAAGCCTCTTTATGAGAGGGCTCTTCCACAAAAACACAATGCTTTGAACAAACCTAAAATGCAAGCAAAACTGACTGCATTCTCGGTGTGAAACACTGCAAAGTAGTCTCTAATACAATTGTTAGGGCTCCACTGCCTTAGGATGTGATTCTCCTTATAATACGCCACTTGATTGATAGTTAGAGTTGGCATATCTGTAAGGTGGTACTATTCTCTGTTATGGAAGGTACTATTCTCTTGTATACTTATCTTGTGAAGCAATATCATTCAGACTTGTTGAAGGAACCTCCTTAAACCTGCAACACTTATATACAATCTGAGTGGGCCTAATGGTTAAGAATATGTGTTTCCTCCTTGTAGGCCATGGGTTCAAATCCAAAAAGGGGTAGGGTATGTATACCTCTGTAGATTTTAACAGTCTAATCGCTGCACGGAGGGGGTCCCTTGTCCCACAAACAAGGGGGTCTCATACACCAATTTGGTGTCTAGCTTGGCAGTGACCTTAAAAATAGATTATTATTATTATTATTATTATTATTATTATTATTATTATTATTATTATGATTATTATTATTGTTATTGTTATTATTATTATTATTATTATATATGATAGATAGATAAATAAATAGATATCAAAATATTAAGGTGAAGATCTATTTTATTCTAGGGCATCTATTATAGTAGCAATAAACATGAGATTTAGGAAATAAAGGCCCATTTAGATGATATTCACTATATTCACTATGATCGTCTAGAAGATCATGTTTAACTATGGATAACAAAGAAAGCTCTATATGCTTCTTTTTACATTTTAACCCAAAAAAAATGACCAACTGGCTTTCAAAGTTTCCTTTTACATCTTTAGATAGGTCACCAAAAAATACAAAGCATTTGCTTGACTTTATTCCACTCTATCTTTGACTGACTTGTACAGGATCTGTACTAAAATGCTATCCTAATTTTCAGGGCGCTGTCTGGCTGGTACGAGAATCGAGACTGGTTTTATTCTTTGTGCAAGCAAGTAATGGATCAGGACTGGTCCTGGAATAGGCCAGCGCTGGACTATATGGAACTTTACTATTGTGCACGGAAGTGAGATATATTGGATTTCTATGGCATGCACTTCAAGCACATCTCATCTGATCAATTCAATGCAGGTTGTTGAACAATGAAGCTGAAAGTTTGGAACAATTCTGTCTGCATAGCCATACAGTTTCAAAGCACGCACCACGACCAAGGTATTCATGTAACATTCATTGGAGATCAAATATTAGCAGCCTTTGTCAAAGATGTTCATTGTAATAGTCTTATTTAGAGGAGTATTGGCCTCCTAAGTGAGCCGTTGGGATCATTTCATGGCTCCCTGTTGGGGCAGTGAACTGGAATTCTACGGTCTACCAAAGTAGTAGCCTCCGATAGTAGGCGGTGAGCAGAGCTCTTGTATCAATAAGCTACCACTGTTAAGTAAGACGCGGCCCCTTGTAAATGTTTTGCAGCTATCCAAATCAATTCAGCTATTTGTACATCTCTGAGTGCCACAAATTTTGGACTCAATTAGGCTATATGTAAAGATAGTTTCTTATTTTTCAGCATTTAGTTAAGAGCAGGATGAAATGAGATCATAGCTCCCTGTTTTGATGTCAATTTTGTCTAAGTAGATTGACTTTGTTATGTGCTGGCATTGGGTTTACGAGATCATAGCTACCTGTTTTGATGTCAATTTTTTCTAAGTAGATTGACTTTGTTATGTGCTGGCATTGGGTTTACGTGATGAACTTTAGGTGCTAAATTATGACGATAACATATGTTGGTGTGATCACCCATTTCAGTTAGAGCTTTAACTCTATTCCTAATGAGTGATACTCTCTTCCTTTCTATCCATGCACAAATTTATTTTGCTGAAAGTTGTCTTTTTCCGGTTATTCAAAATTAAAAATCAAAATGTTCAGTAGATGCAAACTTATATTACCATTTGCTAGCTAAGTGTTTTACATGAATTAGGAACAATTTGTACTAACTAAATAATTATTCTGATCATAACACAAAATTTAATAATTATATTCAATTTCATCTACCAAAATAATGGAAACATCATGGAACTCCTAAGGTGCTCCCTATTTTACTTATTAGTGCCACCCAAACAACACCAAAGTGGGAATCCATTGGCACTATGGCTAGGAACTTTGTCCGTTTTCATAACTGGTCTGCTTACCTAGAGATGATAGCCCCTCACATTTTTCAAGGGGCTAAGTATGTCACATTCTTGGGAGGAATTGAACCCTAGGGTGGTGAATATCATCACCCCCACTTGACCAACCAATTAAGCACCCAATGACACAAAATAGAAACATAAATGGAGTATACTATTGAAATGTTTAATTACTTCATAAAATAATGCCTTTCTTAGTGAATTGGGTCTAGCCCAAGTGGTTGAGAGGAGCGTTATCCTCTCCATTGAGGTTCTATTCTTGCAAGTGACATGTTGAGCCTTTAACAAGTATATTGTTGTAACAATGCAATAAAAATTCCTTCTTAAGTTAATTGAGCCTAGCCTAGGTGGTTGAGAGTGTTATCCCCCTACCCAAGTTCTATTCCCACAAGTGACATGTTGAGCTCTTAACGAGTATATATTTGTAACAGCTTCAAGTCATATTGTTGACTTGGCCTTGTGCTCTGAAGAATCTAGGGTTTGCCCTGGGTACCATCCTTGGAATGAGGGGAAGTGCTTGAGGGTTTTTCCCAAGATATGTTACCTAGAATGTCTCCTTCAAACTTATCTTGGCACCTTTCTTATGTTTTTTCATGCCACCAAATTCTATTGATATGCAATTGTCAAAGAAAATCATGTCTACCATGATGAAATTGAAAGTTATGTGGAGATTGGCTATTAACATGAACCAAAGGCCTTTTCAAAGTTATTTGATTTGAGAGAAAAGAGTTGTAGAAAAAAACAAATAAAGATAAAACCTATGAATATATGCATTAATCACATGTGGCATACATTTCGGGCTTATAGTATTTTTCAAGAGAGAATCAAGCATTTCATACGTGTAGAGTGTGAAATGCTTTACCCCCAAGGAGACTCTTCTATAGTTTACTGAAACAAAGATTAAAAAAAAAATTGAAAAATACATCTTATATTTACAAATAGTAAAGGAAAGAGTGGAAGGGTATATACAATGGACATTATAACCAATTCCGCAATGCTACTAAAACTGAAATAAAATCAAAATAAGCTATGGTATCTGGAGATTGGAAATCTTTGGTCAATAGGAGTTGATGGCGTACCTCATACCACCACATAGTACAAAAAGAAAACAATTAGTTAGCCTCATGTTCAAAAACATATTTACACCTAATCTTCCATAGAGTGAATAATGTTGAAATCCACAAGCATTGTCACATCCTAGAGAAGGCAACACAAACTAGAGAATGGAAATCTCCAAACAATGCAACAAATCGATGAACCCTACCCTGACACAGAACTAAAAACTAATCCTCAAAATATCTCCAATAATGTTTGGAAAACTAAGACTCTCAAAAGATGTGCTTTGCAATTTATGAGCGATGATAGAAAAAATGGAGGTCATCAATGAGCCCACTCTTGGCCAATAAAGCCTTGGATGGGATCCCACTAACCAAGGAAAAACCATCAACTTGTAAGAAAGTTGAACAAACAAAGCACTATAGAATTTGTGTACCCATATGTTATCCAAATCAATAGACACCCATCTTGCAATGAGGAACAAGGATAACAAATGTCTCTAATGAAGTACCAAATAGAGACAATGAGAGTCGCATTTATGAAGATTAACATTAAGAACTTAACGAAGATTAATGAACATTTACTAGTACATACACAAGAGTAAAACATGCTCCTAATATTATATGCAAGAATGTTACAAATAACACGAAGACAGCTAACTAGAATGGCAAATAATATTTCATGGAATAATAAACAAGATTTAAAATTTTAAACAAAGTATTCAAAATAGCATTTGTTGACACTTAAATTTTAGGTTTAAATTTGATTTGGGAAGTGAATTAAGGGAAACTAAGCTCAATTCTTTGGATCAATTGAAGAAGACAAAATAATTATGCTTTTATGACAACTTTAATGAGGTTGTCATCTTCTAGTTAGGAAAAAGCATTTAACTAAATAAATTTTAATATAAACATATATATATATAATAGTAGTACAACTTATTGCCCATTGGGTTGTGGTCTAGTGGTTAAATGGGGCATTATTATGTAAACAACTTAAGTTTAAACCTCGGGAATATACAGCCCTAGAACAATATGTATTGATTAAGTTTATCTTGCAATGAGGAACAAGGATAACAAATGTCTCTAATGAAGTACCAAATAGAGACAACAAGAGTCACATTTATGAAGATTAACATTAAGAACTTAACAAAGATTAATGAACATTTACTAGTACATACACAAGAGTAAAACATGCTCATAATATTATATGCAAGAATGTTACAAGTAACATGAAGACAGCGAACTAGAATGACAAATAATATTTCATGGAATAATAAACAAGATTTAAAATTTTAAACGAAGTATTCAAAATAGCATTTGTTGACACTTAAATTTTATGTTTAAATTTGATTTGGGAAGTGAATTAAGGGAAACTAAGCTCAATTATTTGGATCAATTGAAGACAAAATAATGATGTTTTTATGACAACTTTAATGAGGTTGTCATCTTCTAGTTAGGAAAAAAACATTTGACTAAATAAATTTTAATATAAACATATACATAAAATAGTAGTACAACTTATTGCCCATTGGGTTGTGGTCTAGTGGTTAAATGGGGCATTATTATGCAAACAACTTAAGTTTAAACCTCGGGAATATAAAGCCCTAGAATAATATGTATTGATTAAGTTTATCTTGCAATGAGGAACAAGGATAACAAATGTCTCTAATGAAGTATCAAATAGAGACAACGAGAGTCGCATTTATGAAGATTAACATTAAGAACTTATTGAAGATTAATGAACATTTACTAGTACATACACAAGAGTAAAACATGCTCCTAATATTATATCCAAGAATGTTACAAATAACATAAAGATGGCTAACTAGAATGGAAAATAATATTTCATGGAATAATAAACAAGATTTAAAATTTTAAACAAAGTATTCAAAATAGAATTTGTTGACACTTAAATTTTAGGTTTAAATTTGATTTGGGAAGTGAATTAAGGGAAACTAAGCTCAATTATTTGGATCAATTGAAGAAGACAAAATAATGATGCTTTTATGACAACTTTAATGAGGTTGTCAACTTCTAGTTAGGAAAAAACAATTGACTAAATAAATTTTAATATAAACATATACATAAAATAGTAGTACAACTTATTGCCCATTGGGTTGTGGTCTAGTGGTTAAATGGGGCATTATTATGCAAACAACTTCAGTTTAAACCTCGAGAATATAAAGCCTTAGAACAATATGTATTGATTGAGTTTGTTGGCTCCTTTCATTGATGTGGCCCACAATATTGTGGAGTTAGGGTCCATAGCACCCAAGTTATCAAGAAAAGTGTTTACCCTTATCGATAAAAAAAATAAAAAGTAGAACTTATTTTCTATGAAGCTTAGATAGTCTACAATAATTTATAAATAATGCAAAATGCACTATGATACCTTATTCCTAGATCAAGGATTAGTGAAGTATATTATATGTGTGCAAATGAGAACATGAAACACTCACATAAGAAGGAAATGCAAGAGAGAAATTGCAACCTCACACACTATATACTTAAAAGAATCAAAAGAGATAAGTTGTCACATTTGTGCACAATATGCACTTATTTCATTATTTCATTAGGTATACACTATATACTTAAAAGAATCAAAAGAGATAAGTTGCCACATTTATGCACAATATGCACTTATTTCATTAGGTAGATTGGAGGATATTTTATGTAAAGGTAAGTAAAACATCATCGTTGACTAAGTTTCCCACGGTACATTTATACTTGATCATAGATGTAGGTGGGATATACAAAACAAAAATATAATGCATATTTGAATAAGTCAATTATTACTAACTATCATCATTTTTATCCCATATAAAGGAAATTATCTTCAATTTATGTTGTAGGTTGACATTGTGGCTCAAAAGCTTATTGGGATAACCACCTAGTTTGTGTGGCTAGGGTGTCTCTATAGCTAATCAAGTAAGTTAGTTTGGGTATGAACATCAAGTGGAGTATTGTTACTCAAAGGACACTGAAAATATTAAAGGATTCTTCCACAACTATCATCATCATTCTTCATATCAATAAATATTAATTGTTTCATTGTGGATTATATGGATCTAACTCTTTCTTTGTGATTACTAAAGGCCTCCCTGTTAGAAATGATAGGTGTGCTCGTTTAACCATAGATAATATAGCAATATTGTCACTCAACCATAGGTCGAAGCCACCCCCGAGCACCTTAACCTTGACAGAGAATAATTCTGGAAGCAAACCCTAGGCCTAATAGTCAATCAATGTAGTGTACCTCTTTCCAGAGCTAGCACACAAGGCATAAAGTCCAAACCATAACCAATAGAAATTCCAAGCCTAAACCGAGAATACAGGTTGCAGTAGTTGCAGCTGCAACTACTCTCCAGACTTGCGCACTTACTCAATTTCTGCAGTGCGCACTCTTACATTTCTGTAGTTGTGAGTTGTGTGTATCAAATGATATCTGGCATCTTGTATTTATACTTCTCCTCATTTTTTGTATGGGACGACTTCTCATTCTGGACGCTAAAAGCTCAATATTAAATATTTCTTTTAGCCGACTTGTCTTCTAAGGTTATGTCCAAAGCTTTAGGGTTTCTTCTTTCTTTTCGGAATATTCTATTCTTGGCAAGGTTACACATGGAGGTTAATACCTCCTGCATCTACCATAATATAAACACTCCCTCCTAGCTAGGGAGGTATTGAAAGCAATGGTCTTGAGCACAAACATATCATTCAATCGGTAACATCATCATAGCCATACATGTGATCTCATGATTAGATCACGAGCACCCTCATCATTATCAATATCATCTGATAGCATCAACTACATCATCTCTCGAAGCCATACTCCATATGAGTAATCAGGCATGATACTGAATAAGTCACTCACTCCACAGAGTGATACAAGAACCATTCTTCTAATCCGGACATATGTCCTAGAAGAATAATTATTCCAACAAATGTTGGAAGCCATGCCATGGGCTACAAGGACTATTCTTCTAATCCAAACATACATCCTAGAAGAATAAATGTCCTAGACCATTTTCCACCTGGAGAATGTCTATCCACTAGCACACTGACTATCCATCTAGCTGATAATCATTTTCAACACTACTAGTAGTCTACATGGTAATCAGAACAATGTCATTCAAGAACACAACTGTCTATTCATATTAGTACACAACTATTATCCAGTGGTACACAACCACACCAAGTAGCACACGGCTACTTAATCAGTGACACAGTCACAACGAGTGGAACACATCCACCACAGTAGCATACATCTATTGTCTGGAGACATACAGTCTCCATAGCAATCATATCATCTGATATCAACCTGCATAGAAACAATATCATGATATAAACTAAGTCACCTGGGCCATTCTTCCACTCACATCTGCGAGGAAGAGCATCTGCCCTCATACAATAAAAACATCAACCATGGGTTATCTAGACTATATTTCAGAAGGAAGAATAATTGTCCTTGATTTCTGAGCCTGGACCTGTTATCCCCCACTTTAGGGATAACTAGGAGATCATGTCTCAAGGCCCATAGGTCCTAGACATGGAGTACCGAGATCCAGATCGACTTGAGCATGGCCCTGGAGGGCCCATCTTCTCTCCCTTCCAGTGCCTCCACTTTGTCAGCAGCAGCAGCATCCATCACCTTCGGCTTGGTCCTGTATCAGAGATGGTTCTTGCTCCATGAGGTAATGAGTTCGGGTATCATGGTATGTGTCACTTTGATCCTCAAAACCTTTGAATATGTGCATTTAATTCCTTTTGTTTCTAACAAATGCTTGGATCTTATACTTGTCCACTTGACCATGTCTGGGGAAATGACAGGATGCCCTAGTAAGCCTGTGGCCATAGGTTTTGAGTTGCCACTGGGGGGATTTCTGAAAAGTCATTGTCTGCTCCAGTCATATTACCACTTTTTCATTTTGCTTCCCGCTCATCCATCCCATTACATTTGTCCGGGCATTGGGTTGGCCAATCATTTAAGGGTTGCACCTTGTCTTATGGGAAGAAGGGGCTAAAGGCCCGGAAGGTAAAAGCAAGCTGGCAAGAGATAGAAACCTAAAAATAAAACCTCGAGATGCTTCGCCCAGGGATCCCTGAGAAAGCAATAAAAAGATTCTCATCAAGAAACAAGAGGGACCCATAAAAATAATAAAACAATACCTAGTCAGAGGATAGGGGGTCTCATCACAAGTCAGCCTATTAGGTCCATGGGTACCTAGCAGTATAACACTATTAGCAGTTGGTTACCATGCCAAGGTAGTGGCTCTTGGTTGCATGGCCAAGAGAAAGGGGGTCTCATCATGAGCCAGCCTTCTCATTTCTGTGAAAGTACTTGTGGGTAACACTGCCACCACTGGTCACCACGCCAGGGAAGTGTCCCCTGATTAGTCTCTTGAAAGAAAAAAACAATAAATAAATAAGAATAAAATGGCATGAATGGGCTTGGAAACATTTGCATCCAGGATAGGTGCAGCTCGCCTTCTACAAAGGCACCCACAGGAAAGCCTTGCATTTCCCTACTTTCACTGCACCCCTTGTCAGGACATCCCTTATTCACCTCACCCATTTACATGACTTGGATTTGATCTCTTCCAAAAACATCCCTTTTCTAATGGACACTAACCCAATAGGATGCCCTGTCACCTCCTTCAAACTTGTATTGCAAATTTGTATAATGTCTTTGAGCACTTGACTGGGGTAAAAGGGGTTTTGTGCATATGTTTGATAATATTGATGATGAGATGTGATTGACATTTCTATGATCCCTGTGACTTATGAGCCCATGGAGGGTGTAGTTGTTGATGTGCAAGATCATACCTGATGGACAGGTACCACATTGGACAGGTACACATGGGGAGATGATTAGTTCGAACCTCCATGGGGTTGAAGAGCCCACCAGATGGATGTTGAGACCCCAGTAAGGGGCAGAGACGGGACATAGGGGTTTGCACCGAAGAAGAGGAGGACGTTCCACAGAGGTACCCTGGCAGAGCCTTACCTAGGGGGGTTGTGCCCTCTTCATTGGAACGTTGGCCTTGGAAGGCCCAGGACATCACCCAGGAGGTTCATGATGTCATCTAGCTTCATGGATGTTTTGGGAGACAGTCATGGCAGTTTGTCATGTGTGGCAGGTTGGAGAAGCCCAAGGAGGGCTAACGTTTTGATCTAGGAGGTTGTATTTGCCCTAGAAAGGGATAACGTCACCCTAGAAGGGGCATGACGTCTTGATTTTTCTTGATTAGGGTTTTAATTTATGACATTTAATGTAAAATGGTATTATTGTGTATTTTGGCCTTGTCGGCCTTTTGATGACCTAAAATTTAATTAAGGTCATTGGTATGGTATATATTGAGGGTTTTCACTCTCATTTTTTCATCATCTTTCACTCACTCATTAGTGAGGTCTGAAATTTGCACCCTATCTTAGGGTTTTGGCTGAAATTTTGAGGCGCACTTGTTGAAGGAAGACATTTTTGGACTATTTTGGCATTTCTTCTTGGTAGAAGGTTTACAACTAGGGTTTTTCTACTTGAATACATGGTTTATGTAAGTAAATTTTTGCAACACTTCTTAGTTGAATGGTTATAGTTTTGTTTACTTGCATTTGTTATTATAATTTGTTGAATCAAACCCTAGGTGACAAGTACAAGTTAATGCCCTTGTCTCATGTCCCTACCAAGTTAAGAGCATTTTGATTTTGCTAAAGTAAGATAGAGCCTTGCCATAGCAACACTCTATCTCTACTCTACTAAGCTAGTTGTTTTTCTCTTGTTATTGAGCTAAGAAGGAGGAAGACGCATCAAGGCCTAGGGTTTCTACACCTTGATGAGTCGTTTTCCCTTAGGGTTTGTTTGATGAAGCCTTGCCTTAGCAACACTTCACCTTCTAACTCTCTTGTCTTTAGCCCTGTAAATTCTTGCTTAAGCTAGCCGATTTCATCTTGCCAATAAGCTAAAGAAGGAGGAGAAAGCACTAAGGCCTAGGGTTTCTACACCTTAGTGAGCCTTTCTCCCCTAGGGTTTCATTGTTGAGGCCTTTCTATAGCAACACCACAACATCCAACCCTCTTGTCTTTAGTTTTATTATTATCATTTAGTCCTTCAACCTTTGCAGCCTCTTTTGACTCCATTTTCCCTAGTAGCACACTGGTCTAAGACCTCTTGTATTGAGTAACCTGATCACAAACAAATTTCTAAACTTTGAACAATCTTTAACTCTTACTAACACTAGCCTAGACTAGCCTTACTAACCCTATTGTTGTCGTCACCTTTTATTGCTCTAAACACCTTTATGAAGCATTTGTTTTACCTTTAAAGCAATTGAATGATTGGTTAAGGCATCGTTTCTAAAGTGTTGATATTGTTACATTGATTGCAACTCATCATTAGAGTTTCTTTAGCATTTATTGAGAAGTGATATTGTAATCATTGCTATTGTATAAAAATTGATTTACTTCGTCAATATTATTGCTCAATTGCTTATTATCATAAAGTCATTGATTATATGAAGTATTAACCAGCAAGTGAGCTTGCACATATTTAGTTTCTTTGTTGCTTTGTCTCGGGCAAGTACACTTCTGGTTACTTTTATCTTTATTGGCTATTAAGCCGGACTTTCTGATCGGTGGTGACTTGTGAGGGGGAAATTATCACTTAGCCTTTTAAGCCTTTGCCTTCTAAAAAACCCAAGTCATCGGGGACGTCTTCCCTGGGCCTTACCTCCCTTAACAGAAAGAGCTATCCCATTGAGGTGACAGTGGTCGGATAGTCTCAGTTACGCCAGTTTGCCTCTCTTTCATCCGTCTTTTACCTTAACTACAAAATGTGCGATAACATTTTGGTGTCGTTGTCGGGGAATACTGAGTCAATTCTCCTCAAGACGACACGTTTCGGTAAGCCTTGCCTCTAGAGTCTCTATCTTACAAAGCTTACATTGTGACTCCACTAAGGGTGTTTTCCCTTATTCCTTTGATAATTTCAAGAAAATTATCTGGCAACTCCACTAACCTTTTCCAGGTGCCACCTTACTCTCAACTCTATAATATTTCCAAGTTATGGGATCATGGCATCCTGGGAACAACTGTATCCAACTATTGATTTCAAAATCCTTCAAGTATACCCAACTTGTTTTGATACAAAATGGTTAAGCAACCCTCCAAGATTTTGGGGGCTCCCAACTCCTCACATCATAAACTTTTTGGAGTATATTAGCAAGATAGAATTGGGAGGGGAGGATGCTCCAATAAGATTATTCATACTCACTATGCCATCCTTTTTGCAAGATTGGTTTAAGTGTTGTTGCGAAGATAGGGGTATATCATCTTTCGTACACCTCATTAGTAGGTTTATTGACTTTACCAAACCACATTGTCAAACGTATGAAGATTCCCTTCAAAATCTCACAACATCCTTAGAATATAAAGGGTTCACCACTGAGATTGTAGAAGATCTCAAAGATGCTTATCATGCCCAACACCAAGAACCTTCTGATATGAAAGAAGAGATTTATGAAGGAAATTGTCAACCCCTTGAAGAGGAGCAACATTTCTCCCATGATTCGATAGAATGTAGTGAAACTAGAGAATTGAATTATGAGGATGAGACACTGGTGATCGCTCCTCCTTCCAACGAAGCTCTCAAAGATCCTATTGCTCCTACACAGTAATAAGTAAGCAAGATGAGCCACTTCCCTTTCCAATTTTTTAAGGATTCTCTATCTTATGATGTGGAAAGTGGAGAAGTGTTGGATTTTCTAAACCCTTCATGTTATGACAAAAATGATGACTTTGTTGATAATATTAATGAGTTCATGCATGTCGTGAAGCGTAAATGGGATGTGATCTGATATGATGGGGATTCCATTTACGACATTTAGGGTCATTCCCAAAAGTTGTCTTTACCTTTATCACAGGAAGTTAATAAGAATTTTGACACTTGGCAACAAGAACATGACATGATTACCAATTTTATTCAGACATCGAAGGATGACTTGATGCTATGCTCTACTAATAATTTCCGGTCATACCTTGAGGACTTTGATGACTATTCCTCCGAGCACTTGGATTTATTCTATGAAGAAAGTTATCAACCATCGTTCTGCTCAGATAAAAGTGAGGAAGTTACTCCCCTGAAGTAGGATACTTGTGACAATACTTTCCACCTCCCTTCGATTACTTTACCTTGCTATGTCACTGAAGGTATGGTTTGGAAACATGTCCCTTATCCCGAGTCTCCTGTGAGACAAAACCTCATTCTGGATTTTAGGGGAAAGTTGAATACCTCAAGAAGAAGCTTATTATAACATTTTTCCTACTTCCCCTTAAGGAATTTTCAGTAATCCTTTCGGTTCCTGCTAATCCCTTCTCAGGCCTCAAGTTGTGAAGACGTCCAAGGTAGCTAGCATTCAGATTCCTCGAGTCGGTCTTTTGAACCTTTGAATTTTCACGATCCTTTTCTGAGATGGATTGAGCACTCTCCTAAGAGTATGTCTTGGCATCACTTTTTCCCTCCCACCCACCTCCATGAGCTAGACCTTACAGTTTCCATTGATACAATACATTTTCTAACTCATGTTATTTTTGTGCTTAACTTGTCACTATTTTGGTTTATGATGAAGCACAAAGGCAGGTATTGTGGGACATTGTTGGACTGGTTTCACTGGTCGTTTGACTACCCCTGACATCCAACCAACAGGTAAGTACAGGTAAGTAGGCATTTGCATTCGTTATATTATACCATCTGCTTTGCATGTTAGAGTAGTTTGATTTTACACTTGTACATATGATTGTTTTTGTTTCAATTTTATATATATATGAGTTGGGGGTGATATCACCACCCCAAAAAATTACTAATAGTTCTATTGATATCAAGCAGGTTACAGGTTGTGCTAGAGATGTTGAGGTTCTCATGCGCTCTACGATGAGCACATTTCCCTGAGTTGGAGCCAGATGTTATCCCCCACTTTAGGAATAACTAGGAGATCATGTCTTGAGGCCCACGGGTCCTAGACATGGAGTACCGAGAGCCAGATCGACTTGAGCATGGCCCTGGAGGGCCCATCTTTTCTCCCTTTCAGCACCTCCACTTTATCAGCAACAGCAACATCCATCACCTTCGGCTTGGTCATGTATCAAAGATGGTTCTTGCTCCATGAGGTAATGAGTCTGGGTATCATGGTATGTCTCACTCTGATCCTCAAAACCTTTGAATATGTGCATTTAATTCCTTTTGTTTCTAACAAATTCTTGGATCTTATACTTGTCCACTTACCATGTCTAGGGGAATGACAGGATTCCCTAGTAAGCATGTGTCCATAGGTTTTGAGCTGCCACTGGGGGGATTTATGAAAATTCATCATCTACTCCCGTCATATTACCACTTTTTCATCTTGCATCCCTCTCATCCATCCCATTACATTTCTTCGGGCATTGTGTTTGGCCAATCATTTAAGGGTTGCACATTGCCTTGTAGGAAGAAGGGGATAAAGGCCCAAAAGGTAAAAGCAAGCTGGAAAGAGATAAAAACCTAAAAATAAAACCTCGAGATGCTTCGCCCAGGGATCCCCTAGAAAGCAGTAAAAATATTCCCAGCAAGAAACAAGAGGGACCCATAAAAACAACAAAACAAGACCTAGTTAGAGGGTAGGGTGTCTCATCACGAGCCAGCCTATTAGGTCCATGGGTACCTAGCAGTATGACACTACTAGTAGTTGGTTACCATGCCAGGGTAGTGGCTCTTGGTTGCATGGCCAAGAGAAAGGGGGTCTCATCACAAGCCAGCCTTCTCATTTCTATGAAAGTAATTGTGGGTAACACTGCCACCACTGGTCACCATGCCAGTGCAGTGTCCTTTGATTAGTCTCTTGAAAGAAAAAAGAAATAAAGAAATAAGAATAAAATGGCATGAATGGGCTTGGAAACATTTGCATCCAGAACAGGTGCAGCTCGCCTTCTAGAAAGGCACCCACAAGTAAGCCTTGCATTTCCCTACTTTCACTGCACCCCTTGTCAATACATCCCTTATCCACCTCACCCATTTACGTGAATTGGATTTTATCTCTTCCGAAAACATCCCTTTTCCAGTGGACACTAGCCCAATAGGACGCCCTGTCAGCTCCTCCAAACTTGTATTTCATATTTGTATAATGTATTTGAACACTTGACTGGGGTAAAAGGGGTTGTATGCACATGTTTGATAATATTTATGATGAGATGTGATTGACATTGCTATGATCCCTGTGACTTATGAGGCCATGGAGGGAATAGATGTTGATGTTTAGGATCATACCCAATGGACAGGTACCACATTGGGGCTGAAGAGCCCACCAGATGAGGTTGAAGAGCCCACCAGATGGATGTTGAGACCCCAGCAGGGGGCAGAGACAGGACAGAGGGGTTTGCATCAGAGAAGAGGAGGATGTTCCACAGAGGCACCCTGGCAGACACTTACCTAGGTGGGTTGTTCCCTCTTCATTGGAATGTTGGCCTTGGAAGGCCCGGGACGTCACCCAGGAGGTTCATGACATCATCCATCTTCATGGACATTTTGGGAGACACTCATGGCAGTTTGGCACGTGTGGCAGGTTGGAGAAGCCCAAGAAGGGATAACGTTTTTCTCCAGGAGGCTGCATTTTCCTTAGAAAGGGATAACGTCATCCTAGAAGGGGCATGACGTCTTACTTTTTCTTGATTAGGGTTTTAATTTATGACATTAATTGTAAAACAGTAATATTGTGTATTTTGGCCTTGTCGGCCTTTTGATGACCTAAAATTTAATTAAGGTCATTGGTATGGTATATATTGAGGGTTTTCACTCTCATTTTTTCATCATATTTCACTCACTCATTAGTGAGGTCTAAAATTTGTGCCCTATCTTAGGGTTTTAGCTAAAATTTTGAGGCGCACTTGTTGAAGGAAGACATTTTTGGACTATTTTGGCATTTCTTCTTGGTGGAAGGTTTACAACTAGGGTTTTTCTACTTGAATGCATGGTTTATGTAAGTAAATTTCTGCAACACTTCATAATTGAATGGTTATAGTTTTGTTTACTTTCATTTGTTATTATAATTTGTTGAATCAAACCTTGGGTGACAAGCACTAGTTAATGTCCTTGTCTCATGTCCCTGCCAAGTTAAGAGCATTTTGATTTTTCTGAAGTAAGATAGAGCCTTGCCATAGAAACACTCTATATGTACTCTACTAAGTTAGTCGTTTTTCTCTTGTTATTGAGCTAAGAAGGAGAAAGACGCATCAAGGCCTAGGGTTTCTACACCTTGATGAGTCATTTTCCCTTAGGGTTTGTTTGATGAAGCCTTGCCTTAGCAACACTTCACCTTCTAACTCTCTTATCTTTAGCCCTCTAACTTCTTTCTTAAGCTAGTCGATTTCATCTTGCCAATAAGCTAAAGGAGGAGGAGGAAGCACTAAGGCCTAGGGTTTCTACACCTTAGTAAGCCTTTCTCCCCTAGGGTCTCATTGTTGAGGCCTTGCTATAGCAACAACTCAACATCCAACCCTCTTGTCTTTAGTTTTATTATTATCATTTAGTCCTTCAACCTTCGCAGCCTCTTTTGACTCCATTTTCCCTAGTAGTGCATTGGTCTAAGACCTCTTGTATTGAGTAACTTGAGCACAAACAAATTTCTAAACTTTGAACAATATTTAACTCTTACTAACCCTAGCCTAGACTAACCTTACTAACCCTATTGTTGTTGTCACCGTTTATTGCTATAAACACCTTTATCCAGCATTTGTTTTACCTTTAAATCAATCGAATGATTGGTTAAGGCATCGTTTCTAAAGTGTTGATACTGTTACATTGATTGCCACTCATCATTAGAGTTTCTTTAGCATTTATTGAGAAGTGATATTGTAATCATTGATATTGTATAAAAATTGATTTACTTCATCAATATTATTGCTCAATTGCTTATTATCATAAATTCATTGATTATATGAAGTACTAACCAGCAAGTGAACTTGCACATATATAGTTTATTTGTTTCTTTGTCTCAGGCAGGTACACTTCTGGTTACTTTTATCTTTATTGGCTATTAAGCCAAACTTTCTGGTCGGTGGTGACTTGTGAAGGGAAAATTATCACTTATCCTTTTAAGCCTTTGCCTTCTCAAAACCCCAGGTCAATGGGGACGTCTCCCCTGGGCCTTACCTCCCTAAACAAAAAGAGATATCCCATTGAGGTGATAGTGGTGGGATAGTCTCAGTTACACCAATTTTCCTCTCTTTCATCTGTCTTTTACCTTAACTACAAATTGTGCGATAACAGGACCATTCACCTAATTGGGTCATTCCTCTAGCACTAGTCATAGTGCAACCTAGAGAGAATGAGTCTGCTCTAGGAAATGCATATATTTGATTTTTGAACTTGGACCATTCACCTAACTGGGACATTCCTCCGATACTAAACATAGTGCAACCTGGATAGAATGAGTCTTCCCTACGGAATGACTGTCCAGACCATTTCCTAATGGAAATGATTGTCCTGCACCAACCTCCAAAATGGACCATTCTTCAAAACTGATCACAACTGTGAATTTCGAAAGAATGACTGCATGGCGAGGCAGACAATTTTACTTGACCATTACTTAGAGTGACTGCCAAGAAGAATGACTATCCTAGACCATTCCCCCACACTGGCCAAAAGGGAAATCATTGTATATGGTACATCATCAATCTATCGAACCATTTTCATTACGAGAATGATTGTCCGATCTGGACCATTTTCCGAACTGGAAAATGCATGTCCGTCAGAAATCTCAAACAACTTTCCGAACTAGAAAGGAACTTCTCATCCTAGACCATTTTTCGAACCGAAAAATTATTGTCCATAAATTAATAGCACATTAGTGCTCCCTCCCAACCTGGGAGTAATCTCTTCCTTTTTTCAATAAGGAAGTCGTCTCCATGAGCCCCAGCGAGTCTATTACATACGCAAACTTTTCATCTTGGACAAAGGCTTCACCAAAATATATGTTGTATGCTCATCTGTGGAGATATATTGGAGAACCACTTCTCTTTTCTGGACTTCATCATGGAGAATGTAATGCTTGATCTCAATGTACTTTGGTCTGTTATGGAACACTGGTTTTATGTAGCTCTGATCATTACAATATATATCATGGTTGAATTCAACACTTATGTTTCATGCTAGCTCATGACATCATGGCAAGGCTCAAACTGAAACATATCCAAGTAGCACTTCTTCTGTCATCATGAGAGTTTGCCATGGATTAGCAATCCATCATCCCAGACTTTTGAGTAATTATTCTGATACACTATATATGTCATAGAAAGTTTTCACCACGCTTATGTTGTATATGAGATGCTCTGCATCAAGTTGTTTGAATCCATACAAGGTCTTCTTATATCTGCATACATGGGTCTCTTTATGGTATACCTCAAAACCTTGAGATTGCTTTACATAAGCTTCTTCCTCAAATGCTTTATTGGGAGAACAACCTTTTACAACCAACTGATGTAAACTTCAATCCATGGATACTGCAGGATATATAATAGCTCAGATAGAGGTGTATCCGGTTTACAGGTGTTAGAATATAATGGATATGTTCGTTTAACCATATACAATATAGCAATATTGTCACCCAACCATAGGTCGAAGCCACCCTCGAGCACCTTAACCTTGACAGAGAATCATTCTAGAAGCAAACCCTAGACTGGATAGCCAAACAAAGGTGGTGCACCTTTCTCCAAGGATAGTGCACCAAGCAAGAGTAACAAGAGCTGATCAGAGAGTCCAAACCATAACCAAGAGAGATTCCAAGCCAAAACCAAAATCTGCTAGTTGCAGCAACTGCAACAATAGCTCTCCTCCAAACTTGTGCACAAACTGGGCAACTGCAGTGTGCACAAGTGTTTCTTCTGCAGTTCTGAGAATCCTGGCAAGAATGAAGACTGGCCTCCTATATTTATATTATTTTTGGCAGACTGACTGGGTCGACTTCTCATTATAGGTACTAATTCTTTAGAATATAACATTTCCTTTAGCTGACTTGTTCTCTTGGAGGCTAATAACCTAATACAAGTCATTCTCTTGAGTCAACTTGTCCTCTAGGGTTATTAACCAATTAATTAGGGTTTCTTCTTGCTTCCCGAAATATTCTATTCTCGTCAGGTTTACACATGGAGGTAAATACCTCCCCTTGCTACCATAATATCAACACTCCCTCCTAGCTAGGGAGGTATTGAAGGTAATGGTGTTGAGCACAAACATACCATTCACCCGGTAGCATAAACATAGTCGTATAGATTATCTCATGATTAGATCATGAGCACCATCATCACTATCAGTGTCATCAACTGCATCATCTCTTGAAACCATACTCCATCTGAGTAATCAGACATGATGTTGGATAAGTCACTCACTCCATAGAGTGACACAAGAACCATTCTTCTAATCCAGACATATGTCCTAAAAGAATACATGTCCTGGACCATTTTTTGTCTGGGGAATCTCTGTCCATTGATCATCCATCTAGTTGATAATCATTTCCAACACTACTGATAGTTTTCAAGGAAATCGGAACAGTTTCATTCAATAGAACACAACTCTGTCTATCCATAGTAGTACACAACTACAATACAGTGGTACACTACGACACCAAGTAGCACACAGACACTTGATCAATAACATATACTCACAATCAGTGGAACACATCCACCACAATAGTATACATCTACTATCTGGAGACATACAATCTCCATAACAATCATATCATCTAATATCAACATGCATAGAAAACATTGTTATGATATAAATTGAATCATCTGGGCCATTCTTCCACTCACATCTGTGATATCTGGAAGAGCATCTACCCTCGGAAGGTAAAACATCAATGATGAGCTATCTGGACTATTCTTCTCAAGCAAGGAAGAATAACTTTCCTAATTTCTGAGCCTGGACCATTCACCTATCTAGGCCATTCCTCCGACACTAAACAAAGTGCAACCTGAAGAGAATGAGTCTGCCCTAGGGAATGCTTGTCCCTGATTGTTGAACCTGGACCATTCACCTATCTCGGCCATTCCTCCGGCACTAAACAAAGTGCAACCTGGAGAGAATGAATATGCCCTAGGGAATGACTATCCGGACCATTTCCTAAGGAAATGATTTTCCTGCACCAACCTCCAAAACAGACCATTCTTCGAAACTGCTCACAACTGTGAGCTTCGAAAGAATGATTGTTTGGCGAGGCGGACCAGTCTTCTTGACCACTACTGAGAGTGACCTTCAAGAAGAGAGACTATCCTAGACCATTCCCCCACACTGACCACAAGGGGAATCATTGTTTATGGTACATCAGCAATCCATCGAACCATTTTCATTACGAAAATGACCATTCGATCTGGACCATTTTCCGAACTTGGAAAATGCATGTCCGTCAGAAATCTCAAACCACTTTCCAACTGGAAAGGAACTGCTCATCCTGGACCATTTTTCGAACTGAAAAATGGTTGACCATAAATCAATAACACATCAGTTCTCCCTCCCAACCTGGGAGTCATATCTTCATTTTTCAATAAGGAAGTCATCTCCATGAGCTCCAACTTGAGTACACAAACTCTTTCATCTTGGACAGAGGCTTTACCAAAAATGTCTGCTTATCTTCTCATCTGTGGAGATATATATTGGAGAACCACTTTCTCTTTTCTGAACTCATCACGAAGAATGTAATGCTTGATCTCAATGTAATTTGGTCTTTCTGGAACATTGTTTTTCTCTGAAGGCTTCATATAGCTCTGATCAATATAATATATCATTGTTGGATTCATCTTTTGTTTCCTACTAGCTCATAACATCGTGGCAAGGGTTAAACTTGAACATATCCAAGTGGTACTTCTTCTTCCATCGTGAGGGTTTGTCATGGATTTAGAAATTCATCATCCTGAGCTTTTCAGTAACCATTCTGATACAATATCTCTGTTATAGAAGGTTTTTCACAACGCTTTTGTTGTGCATTGGAGGTTCTTTACCAAGTTGTCTTCTTTCATCTGCATACAAGGGTCTCCTTTTGGTATACCTCAAAACCTTGAGGTTGTTATACACTTCTTTGTTTGATTACTCTATTGAGGAGAACAGTCCTTACATTTCTCTGATGTAAACTCCAACCCATGGATATAGCAAGAGATATAATGTCTCGGGTAGAGGCATGTCTGGAAAAAGCTATCATCATAGTCCTCTCCCTCCATCTGGGAGAACCTTTAGTTCTGGATCTCGCAATGCTTTCATTCATAAGTCTTCCATACACTGTTCTTCATCACAACTTTCATTTCCTCTGCGTTATTTCTTTTAGTGAGTTCATATCAGGCTGGTAGTCTTGTGATTCTTGATACAATGGCTGGTTGTTCTGGATTTTCTTTATTTCTTGGAATCTTCATGTTCTTCCTCATGTTTATCTTTAGCTCTTAGGTCCATGGAGTTTTCTATAGATTCCATGCCTTGAAGATTCCAACTTCTTTCTTTCATCATAGGATCACGGATGTGGATGGACAACCAGGGATACTTTAAGGCTTCTTTTCAAAGAAGACTTCTTCTAAAGTCACTTTAAGGCTTCTTTTCAAAGAAGATTTCTTCTAAAGTCACGTGTTGCTTTTCATGGTTGCTACCATGGATAGATATTTCATCATCTTCAATGGATCATATTAACTAGGATTAGCTCCCTCCTAATCCTTGCTTCATGCATGAATGCATGCTCTTCTTTTGGAAATATATAATCGGCTCCCTCCATCTAGGAGAGTCCACGCTTTTGTCTGCATCTGTATTGCCTTCTGCAAAGTGTCACAAATCTTTTTCCAATTTCCTCTTGATTGTTGACTTCTTTTTGTCTTTATTTCTTCTAGGTTTCTTCAAGATTGATTCTGATTTCAGCTTGTCTTGCAACTGTTACTTATGTAATAGCTTCCACATGAATTGTTACCAGGGGTTGTTGATGTACTTCATCCTTTCATGTGCATTGTCTGACTTGTAGTCATTGTGATAGCAAGTCCTCATTTTGTTGATCTTCCATAGGTATAGTTTCTCTTGAACATCTTATATTCTAAGAAATAGATATGCAAGATATGTACAGAAACTATGTAAACATGGTATGTACAAAAAGTATGAAGAATATTGTTACCTTGTCCTAGAAGAATAATTTTGTTATATCATGCTTGGTCTTCTTTTAGGGTTTCCCTTCTTCGACAACTGAGGTGTCTCCTTCCTTTGCTTTAGCTTGGGACAATGATTCTTGTAGTGACCATATTTTTGACATTTGAAGCATTGTATTTCTGACATATCTTTCTCTTGATTTGGCTTCTTCCTTGAGCCAAACTTCCTTTTGTTCCTGAAATTCTTTTATCTCGTTGTGAAGGCTTGATCATCATATTTCTTTTGAGGTTTCTCTTTTGCACTAATACTTGATTCTTCTTGTGCAAAGCAAGTCCAAAGTTCTTCAAATGTACGATACTCCTTCCTTCTGTTCATGCTTGTGACAAATGCATCCCATGTCTTGGGAAGACCGTTGAGTACTATATTTACTAGTTCCTTCTCTGAAATGATTTCTTCAATAGCTTGTAGTTGATCTCTTAACTGAGAGATTCTCACAAAGTATGATGTTATGTTGTCATCATCATTCATCTTCATGTCACGGAGCTCATTCTTCAGACTTATTACTTGTCCAATGTTTCTGACTGAGAAGAGGTTTGTTAGGGCATCATACATCTTCTTAGATGAATCAAGATGGGAGATGTAGGGTATCAAGTGGTATTTTATAGAATCCACTATGATACTCATGGCATTGATGTCATTATCTTTGAACTTCTCCATAACTGCAATGTTTTGCGGTTCCTTCTCTTTTACTTCTTCAAACTCCGGTTCCACAATCTTTCCTTTCACGATATCCAACACTTTATTCTTGGCAAGGATGATATCAATCCTTTTCTTCCATGCTCTGAAGTTAGAAGCCCCTTCTAACTTTTTTTCTGACTTGATAGAGTAAGTCATGGCTGCTTTGACTTGGTCAACTCTAGATTTGACCAAAAACTCAAACTTGACGTCTTGGCTTGCTGAGAGTACCAGGAGATGTGCTAGGCTAGGGCGCACTAGTCTATCCATAAATTAGGTCAATCCATTCACTTAAGGTGCCTCAACGAGAGAGTTGGGTTTTTGTTGTTGCAGCAAAAACTAGCTGCAACTACAACTGCAACTCAACAAATCCTCCCAATCTATCTTCCAGCGATTAGACTTTCCGAAGATAGTGTGGGCCCATAACCTGTTAGAATATAATGGATGTGCTCATTTAACCATAGACAATATATCAATATTGTCACCCAACCATAGGCCGAAGCCACCCCCGAGCACCTTAACCTTGACAGAGAATCATTCCGGAAGCAAACCCTAGACTGGATAGCCAAACAAAGGTGGTGTACCTTTATCCAAGGATAGCGCACCAAGAAAGAGTAACAAGAGTTGATCAGAGAGTCCAAACCATAACCAAGAGAGAGTCCAAGCCAAAACCGAAATCTGCTAGTTGCAGTAGCTGCAACAACAGCTCTCCTCCAAACTTGCGCACAAACTAGCCAATTGCAGTGCGCACAAGTGATGCTTCTACAGTTCTGAGAATCCTGGCCAGAATGAAGACTGGCCTCCTGTATTTATACTATTTCTGGCAGACTGCCTGGGCCGACTTCTCATTCTGGGTACTAATTCTTTAGTATATAACATTTCCTTTAGTCAACTTCTTCTCTTGGAGGCTAATAACCTAATACAAGTAATTCTTGAGCTGACTTGTCTTTTAGGGTTATTAACCAATTAATTAGGTTTTCTTCTTGATTCCCAGAATATTCTATTCTCGTCAAGTTTACACGTGGAGGTAAATACCTCCCATAGCTACCATAATATCAACAACGGGAACAAGTTGTTATCATAGTCTTCTCCTCCTTCTAGAATAACCTCTAGTTCTAAATCTCGTAATGATTCCATTCATAATCCTTTTTCACAATTTCTTACATATATTGTTCTTCATCGTAACTTCCATTTCCTCTGCTTGATTTCTTCTAGTGGGTTCAACCAAGCTGGTAGTCTTGTGATTCTCGGTATAATAACTGGTTGTTCTGGATTTTCTTTCTCTCTTGGAATCTTCATGTTCTTCCTCATGTTTCTCTTTAGCTCTTGGGTCCATGGAGTTTTCTATAGATTCCATGCCCTGAAGATTCCAACTTCTTCTTTCATCATAGGATCATGGATGTAGATGGACAACCAAGGATACTTTAAGGCTTCTTTTTGAAGAAGACTTCTTCTAAAGTCAAATTGAACACGTGATGCTTTTCATGGCTACTACTTTCAATGGGAACATGGATAGATACTTCATAATCCTCAATGGATCATATTATTTAGGATTAGCTCCCTCCTAATACTTGCTTCATGCATGAATGCGTGCTCTTCTTTTGGAATTATGTAATCATATCCCTCTATCTAAGATAGTCCACACTTTTGTCTACATTCTTATTGCCTTCTGCAAGCTGACACAAGTATTTTTCTAATTTCCTTTGTTTTGAATTCTTCTAGGTCTCTTCAGGTTTGATTCTGATTTTGGCTTATCTGGCAGTTGTTACTTATATAATGGCTTCCACATGAATTGTTACCAAAGAGTTTTCAAAGTACTTCATCTTTTCATGTGTATTGCTTTGACTTGTAGTCATCGTGATACCAATCCTTATCTTATTATTTTTCCATAGGTATTGTTTCACTTGAACATCTTATCTTCTAAGAAATAGATATGCAAGATATGTACAGAAACTATGTAAACATGGTATGTACAAGAATTATGAAGAATATTGTTGCCTTGTCTTAGAAGAAGAAGTTTGTTTTATCCTGCTTGGCCTTCTTTAAAGGTTCCCTTTCTTCGGAAACTGATGCTTCGTTTGTTTCCTTCCTTTTCTTTAACTCAGGACAGTGGTTCCTGTAGTGATCATATTTTCGACAGTTGAAGCATTGTATTTTTGACATATCCTTTTCTTGATTTGGTTTCTTCCTTGAGCCAAACTTCTACTTATTTTTGAAATTCTTGAACTTTGTTGTGAAAGCTTGATCATCGTATTTCTTTTGGAATTTCTCTTTTGCATTAATCCTTGATTATTCTTGTGCACAGCAAGTCCAAAGTTCTTCAAATGTGGGATACACCTTCCTTGTGTTCATGCTTGCGGAAAATGCATCCCATGTCTTGGGAAGACCATTGAGTACTATATTTACCAGTTCCTTGTCTAAAATGATTTCTTCAATAGCTTGTAGTTGATCTCTTAACTGAGATATTCTCACAAAGTATGATGTTATGATGTCATCATCATTCATTTTCATGTCACGGAGCGCATTCTTCAGACTCATTACTTGTCCAATGTTTATGACTGAGAAGAGGTTAGTTAGGGCATCGTACATCTTCTTAGATGATTCAAAATGAGAGATGTAGGGTATCAAGTGGTCTTTTAATGAGTCCACTATGATACTCATGGAATTGATGTCATTGTCTTTGAACTTCACCATAACTGCAACGTTCTGAGGTTCCTTCTCTCTTCCTTCTTCAAACTGTGGTTCCACGATCTTTCCTTTCATGATATCCAACATTTTATTCTTGGCAAGGATGAGATCAATCCTTGTCTTCCATGCTCTGAAGTTAGAAGCCCCTTCTAACTTGTTTTCTGACTTCATAGAGTAAGTCATGATTTCTTTGACTTGGTCAACCTTTGACTTTGACCAAAAATTCAAACTTGGCGTCTTAGCTTGCTGAGAGTGCCAAGAGATGTGATGGGTTATGGTGCACTATGATATCCAAAAATTAGGTCAATCTCTTCACTTAAGGTGCCTCAACAAGAGGGTTAGGGTTTCGTTGTTGCAGCAAAAACTTTGACTGCAACTGCAACTGTAACTGAGCAAATCCTCCCAATCTATCTTCCAGTGGTTAGACTATCCAAATATTGTGTGGGATAATAACCTGAGAAATGATAGGTGTGCTCATTTAACCATAGACAATATAAAAATATTTTCACCCAACCATAGGCCGAAGCCACCCCCGAGCATCTTAACCTTGACAGAGAATAATTATGGAAGCAAACCCTAGGCCTAATAACCAATCAATGTAGCGTACCTCTCTCCAAAGCTAGCACACAAGGCAGAAATTCCAAACCATAACCAATAGAAAATCCAAGCCTAAACCGAGAATACATGTTGTAGTTGCAGCTACTCTCCAGACTTACGTATTTATTCAGTTTCTGCAGTGTGCACTCGTACATTTCTACAATTGTGAGTTGTGTGTATCAAATGAGATCCGGTGTCCAATATTTATATTGCTCCTCCTTAGTTGTCTGGGCTGACTTCCCATTATGGAGGCTAAAATCTCAATATTAAATATTTCCTTTAGTCGACTTGTCTTCTAGGGTTATGTCCAAAGCTTTAGGGTTTCTTCTTGCTTCCCGGAATATTTTATTCTTGTCAGGGTTACACATGGAGGTTAATACATCCCGCAGCTACCATAATATCAACACTCCCTTGAGTACCACTAAGGTCTTTGACATCATTTAAAGATAATTCAAATCTTAACCCTTGGCCTTTCTAGTTTAGGGAAGGCTTAATAGCTTGTCCAGGCCTTCCAAATTGTCTAAGCAACAAATTCCTTTCCAGCTTTACAATCGTTGAGGTAACAATGAGAGTCTATAACTTAAGGTCCGACCATGATTTCTTTCCCATGAGAGTCCTTCGTGTATATAATTTCCTAGAAGCACCTTCAAACCTCATTACCTTCCAACATTGTGATAATCCATTTAGCACATAAGGAATGAGCCTAGTGTTGGTTTTATAGGCACAATCAAAAAATTCATTCGACGCACAAAAATAAGATTTAACACATAGAAACCCAATATGGACTCCATGTGGAAACATCACCTTGTATTACTCTTGGGTGTCTCTCACTTATTTGCAATGTACATTAGGTCCTTTTAATAGAATTAGGTGACCATAACAATATGATATATTTACAGTATTCAATTCAACCATCTTCATAACTATCTCCATAAAAAATTTAATAGATTCCATGAGATCCTCATCCCTAACTTATCACCTTGTCCTCATCTTTGATTTATATGTAGACTTTATCCATGGTCTAATGCATTAGATTTATGCAACCACATAGATTAGACATATTCACAAGCATGAATTATTCTTTCATACTCCCCCGTAACAAATACGTGTGGTTTCCCGCGAGAAAACCCTAAGCCTTCCTGACTGCCTCTCTCAGCCTTCCCGGTCGCCCCTCGGCCCTCTCGGACACCCCCTCAACCCTCCCAACTCCCTCTCGGCCCTCCCATTGCTTTTGATAACCTATATCTTGATCCCCCTCTGGAACTCCTTGACAAAGTCGTCGCCTTTAAAGCCCTCGTAGGCTCGCTCTACCCTCCCCTGACCCGGCCGAGCACTTCCTAGTTTGTCAAAAAACTGGACCAGATTCCGGAAGTTTCAATCCCCGGCACTATAGTGAGAAGAAAATCCCTCTCCTTTGCCTCATGAGCACTGGTTGGACAGTTCATGGGCCTTTGGCCCTCACCTCGGCAAATATATCTTTGGATTGAGTGGAACTGGCATCCCCTAGTTCAAGGACGAATGAATCACTTTTTTTGCAGTAAGGGCTTCTACATATTTTATTTTGAGCTTAAATCAGACAGGGATCTCATCTTCAAAAATGGGCCTTATTTCTTCGTCCCAAGAGGTTTATACTTAAACAAATGGACTCCAGATTTCAATCCAGAAAGTGACATTCCTTCAACTGTGCCAGTCTGGGTAAGGCTTCCACATTTTCCCTTCCATTGCTGGGGTGATGAAGTTTTGAAAAGAATAGGAGATGCCCTAGGGAAGTATATTGACAGCGCAAAGCCCAAATCCGGCCTCTATTTCTGCACAAGAATATGTGTAGAAGTAGATCTAGAAAAAGGGCTCCTAGAAGCAATCAAGCTAAAGCTAGATGACTGGATCCACATCCAAAAACTAGACTACGAACAGTTGCCTTTCAAATGCATATCTTGTCATGAATACAGCCACTTCGCAAATAATTATCCAAGCATCAAACATCCCTCGTAAAATGAAGTTCCTTCTCAAGAAGATGGTTGGAAGCAGGTTCGCAAAAAAAACACCAGTGGTAAAAGTAATGGATATCGTGCCCCAACCTTTGGAAGAACCCTCCAGACAAAACCCTACCCCAAAATACCTGTCCAAAAAGGCACCTTCCTTGATCACCAATCCCCCTCTTAGTCCCAATCCCTTTGAACTTCTATGAGAAACCTCCTCAAAACAGAACCCCTCTTCAACTCTGATCCCTTCCTCACTCTCTGATCCACCCTTAATCAACACCAATGATGATTATGATACAGAAGATCCCTCCACGGAAGACATGAATACATCGGCGCAAAAGGAAACCTCAATCTAAAACCCGCATGTGTAATGCACTCAAGACAAAGAAGAAGGAGACATCCCACCAGAGAAGCCAAGGAAATCGGGGCGACGCACAAACAAAGAAGTCAGAGAAGAAGCAACAGCCAAAGAAAAATCACAAGGAAAACAACAGACTATAGAGAACACTATCCATATATCAACAAGGAAAGCAGGGACCAAAGGAACGGAACACTCGGGCCTTGGCAGTCGAGCCACCCCTAACCCCCCCCAATGATCTTTCTCTCCTAGAATTGCAAGGGATTCGGAAGTAAACTTAAATTTGAAGCTCTAAAAGATCTAAAAAAAATGGTCAGTCCTTCGATCATCCTACTCAAAGAAACCAAAATGGATTCGATGTCTATTCTTGAAGCAACAAGAAAACTCTTCAAAAACACCAACGGAGCGGTAGTCAGCTCTCAAGGCGCTTCTGGCGGTATTGCAACACTCTGGAATGAGAAAATATGGAGCTCTGAGGTAATCTCGGAAACCCAAAACTAGATTCTTACAGTTCTCAAAAACAAAGACAACAACAATGTTATTTTTGTAATCAATATTTATATGCCAAACACTTATAAAGACAAAATGGCAGCCTGGACTTCCCTCTCAAACCTCAAAACTCTATAGACCTCCCCTCTTGCATAATTGGAGGAGACCTCAACACCCATCTCAGTCCTATGGAAAAAAAAGGAGGAAGCAAAGTTAGAGACCCTTTCTTTGAAAATTTGGCTGATCTCATGTCCGACTGGGACATGCTAGACATCAAACCAACCAAAGGAAACTACACCTGGAACAACAGACGGGTTGGTCTCCAATATATTGAATCTCGCCTGGATCAATTCCTTATTAGCAACAACTTTCTACTCTCCCCCCTAGATATCTCCTCCCGAATCCTCCCCTCCGCTACTTCAGACCATAAACCCATCACTCTCTCCTTCCTCTCCCCCTAGAACTTTGGCCCCCTTCCCTTCCGCTTCAATCAGCTCTGGATGGACAACCCAGCCATCCCCACGCTTGTCACACAAGAATGGACCACCCCCTTCTCTGGATCCCCCAATTTTGTCTAGGAAAGCAAGCTAAAGTCCTTCAAGATCTCTCTCAAAGACTGGGTGAAAAAGTCCTACACTCCCCCCCACCAAGAAAAACAAGAAAAACTTGAGCAGCTCAGACAAATTCAGCAGAAAATAGAATCTGGTGTAGTTAGATAAGCCCTAATAAATCAGGAAAAAGAAGCGCCACAACACCTCCAGACCATGCTGCGCAGGGAAGAGGAACACTGGCATTTGAAGTCCGAGAGTCTCTGGATAAAAGTGGGAGACTCAAACACCTCCTTTTTTCACAAGCAAGCTCAATCTTGAAGGAAAAAAAATAGTGTTATTTCTATCACCTCCAGCACAGGGCAACAAATTGACTCTTATGAACAGGTTAAAGCAGAGTCCTATCATCACTACAATAATCTTTACCAGCAACCAAGGGAGGAAGAAACGCAAATGGAGACCATCAGCTTGCTATAAAACATCCCAAATTTAGTTTCTGATGCAAAAAATAACCATCTAAATCAAGATATCATGGAGGAAGAAATACTTAAAGAAATCTGAAGTCTTGAGCCAGATAAAGCTCCGGGGCCTTATGGGTTTCCAATCAGATTCTATCGATCCTTCTGGGATGTCATCAAATGGGACCTGAAAAAGATGTTAAATTATACTCTGCACAAACAGAAAAATGGAGGAGCAACCAACTCCACTTTCCTAGCTCTCATTCCCAAAGATTCCAATCCCTCCAACTTCTCTTGATTCCATCCCATCTCACTCTGTAAATCCTCCTACAAAATCCTCACTAAAATCATTGTGAACTTCCTCAACCACTTACTCGCAAAGATAATCTCAGAAAACCAGACCAGTTTTCTTAGGGACAAGAAGATAACAGACAACATCGTCCTCGTACAAGAAGCCATTCACTCGAGCAAGAAAACCAAAACTCCTGTAAAGGTTGTCAAGCTCGATATGGAAAACGCCTTTGACAGGGTAAAACAGAGCTTCCTCTTCTTAGTTCTAAAAGCTTACGGTTTCTCAGAGAATTTCAGTAACTGGATCAAAGCTTGCATCAGCAACCCCTGGATTTCTTCGCTCCTTAATGGGTGCCCAACCAAATTTTTCAAAGCAAGCATGGGTCTGCGTCAGGGCTTCCCTCTCTCCCCCTTTCTCTACATTCTCCTAGTAGACTCCCTCAGTCGAAAGCTGGAAGAGGAACAAAGAACAGGAAAACTCCCAGGTTTACTCAGAGAAAGAGCGGTAAAGGAAATAAACCACTCACAATTTTTTGATGACACCCTCTTATTAGGAGCAGCCACAATACGCACTGCCAATCATTTCCAAAAGGTCCTCATCTCTTTCCTCACAGCTTCAAGTGGCAAGTTGAACACCTCAAAATGCAGAATTTATGGCTGGCACGTCCCGGGACACATAAAAGAAAAAATCGCCAGAATTTTTGGTTTTCCTATCATCACCACATGTAACTACTTTAAATACTTGGGAATGCCCATCTTTCTCAACCACTACATTTCCTCGTCTTGGCTCAAAATCGTGGAGAAAGTATCAGCAAGGATTCAGAATTGGGGAGGTCGATGGCTCAATCCTACAGGGAAAATTGTCCTAATAAAATAAGTCATTTCCTCTCTCTCCATCTTCCAATGCTCAGGACTCCTATCTCCCAAAATCATTCTAGAGAAAATCTTCACAGTCATAAGATACTTTCTTTAGGCAAGAGGCAAAACAAACACGAAGAAATTTCATCTCATAAATTGGAAGAAAATCTACCAACCTTATAATAAAGGTGGTTTGGCTATCTGTTGGTTACTCGCTTCCCTTCTCAGGTTGTCTGAGTTATTGACCCAGGTTTCATGTCATTCAGGGTTCTAACAAAGCCTCTAAAACTATCATCCCTCCTGGTAAACTAGAAGGAAACACAGCGCCTAGAAAGCGCTGCGCAGTCTCACCCGAGATAGCTTTAAATGGGTGGTTGTAGGACTCAGGTGTGTAGGCGATAGGGGTTTCTTGATTAAGGTCAGATACCATGAGCTATAAGGGAGAGTACTTACTCCTTGGATTCACATACGAATATCCCACAGTTTAATTTAAGAAAAGTATAAGCAAATTCATAACAATGTATTAACTCATTCATTCAGTTTAACCATCAATTGCTGAAAGAAAGAAGAAACATGCATACATTTAACACAGTACATGAGGATTATCGTGGTTGACCCCCTCCTGGGCTACGTCCACAAATATTTGGCTCTTGGCTCTTGTATTATGATTGTTCTGCATTTCCAGCGCCTCGCGCTTACAATTCTCCACAAAACTAGGTAAGATCTATGTGAGGTGAACTAGATCTCACCAGGCTCCATGGTCTGCGGTCTAATCCTCAAATCTACATTTTCTCGTCTCTCCTTTCCTCAACAGCTTACAAAATCGGTTCGTACCGTTCAAAACGTTACAGAGAATTGCTAACAACTACTAACGAACAACCCTATATGATACATTTGTATCTATATTTATACATTTCGGGCTCTTCAGCCTTTTACAGAATATTACCAAAACCCTAACCCTTCTTACGTTAGGTATTTCTACCATACGCATCCTGCTCCTCCTCCAGATGTCGCTTTCTTTTGTGCATGCTTTCTTGCATGCGCGCGTGTTGCTCTTCTGACAGTTGTTACTTTAGTTTTCTGCACGCTTTCTTTCCCACGATCGTTCTTCTTTCCTCTTCGTCCTGGTGCCAACAGGCCCCCAACACTAACATGTGACTCATCCTGAGTCACCTAGTTTCTTTTTGCTTCCTCGATCTCCTTGGTGATCATTTGGAACTATCCCTGCAACTTTTTTGCTTTTGTCAGTACCTGTGCGGTTTTCTCCTTGATGGTGTCGACTGTCTGAGCTGCCACTTCCTCGCTCATCAGTCCTCTGCATTCTAGTTGAATCTGTGTTGTCTGGTTTTTGGCTTCTTCTACCTGGGCAAGTACTTCTGCTACCCATTCCTGCAACAATTCTATTTGAGCTTGACGCTCATGTTTATGTGTTTGCGCAATGATAGGTTTTGCCTGTATCTTCTTCAGCTCTTGTGTTCCCTTGACTCGTTCTAGAATTGGTATGGTCTTCTGTTGCTGCTTGAGTTCTTGGATCGTTGCATGGATCCTCTCCTTCTCCTTGTCCCAGTGTTGGACTTGTGGATCCTCTTCCAGCCTTGTCCAAAGTTGCATTTCTTTATCCAACAAGTTGGATGTCGTGCTGACCTGTTTTTCTAGCTCCTGCAGCTGCATTGCTACTTCCTGCTTCCTTTGCTCCTTCACTGCTAGTGGAGTTGTCGGTCTAATCTGTCCGCGGAGACTCTCGATCTCCTTTTGATACTGATCAATTGTCTGTGCAATCTGGTCGATCTTCTCTACGGCTAGGAGTTCATTTCCTTGCACAGTAGTTGGAAGTTTCCCAAAATCTTCTTCCACTCTGCGTTCCAGCCTGTTTCTGCGTTCTTTCTCCTCCTTAGTTTCTGATTGGGCTTGTGCGCAAATTGTTTCCAGAGCTTCTCGCTTCTTTGTTGCTTGTTGTAGCTCAACTAAGTTTTTATGTGCTCAATCCTGCATCTCGTGCTCGACGCTAACCTTTAGTTTGTGTAATTCTTTTGATGGCATCTATGTCAAGACCAATTGGATATTATCCAAATCCTTCAGTGGTGTCTGTCGAACATTTGTGGGGTTCGAATGGCTTCAGTGAGCTCTGTGGTTTCACTCTATTCGTTCTTGTTGTTGTTTCTCTTTTCATGTTCTCCTTTCACGAATAGACTAACTATTGTTGTGTTCGTGTGTTGTATGGGCTCGTCATGAAGCTTGTCGAGGATGCTTCCTCCATCATGCGATTAATGCACCATAATTGTAGGTTCAATGAATCCACGGAGGTTTCGTATTTTCCATTATGCCTGCTCTGTCGTCTCCAGTTGGAATGTTTAATGTGGCATCCCATCTGTCCTTGCCTTGCTTTAACTTTGCTTCTTGTTTTCCTGTCAACCTGCTTTTTCCGGCTTTCCCGTGTGTTTCCTTTTTCGATATGGTCATTATATTTTCCCTTATTGGCTTCGTGTTTCATATGCAGCTTGTCCATCATGTTGTTTTCATGCTGGATTTTTTTATTTTTTTTTTCCTTTTCTTACTGCGTGGTGGGTGGTCGACTGTCCTTGTACAGCTTCATTCAGCTCTCGTTGACCATTCCTCTAAGGTCTGCGCCCGCTAGATCTTTTAACTTTACAGCTCCTTCGTCTGTGACAACTTTTACCTCGTATGGTCCTAGCCAATGCATTCTCAGCTTTCCTGGGTGCTGCAACACTTTACTATCGTAGAGTAATAGGAGATCTCCTTCCTTGAACGTCTTCCTCTTGATGTAGAGGTCATGCCAAGATTTGTCTCTTTCTTTCTGTACTTGTTGATGGAATCCTGCCAAGATTTGGTCTTCCTCCATTGACAGTAAATGATTCAGTCTTTCATGTACTACGCCTCGTTCTTTAATTTGTGTAATGGTTGCTACCTGTAGGTTGGGTATTAAAAATTCTAAGGGCACTACTGCTTATTAACCATAGACTAGTTTTAATGGTGTGTGGCCGGTCATCTTTTTACATGTGGTTCTATACGCCCATAGTACTGCTGGTATCTTGAGATCCCAATCGTCCCTGTTGATGTTGCATATCTTTGTCAAGCATTTTCTAGAATTTTGTTGAAGGCTTCTACCGTTCCATTTGCCTGTGGATGATACGATGTGATTTTTTGGTGATGAACTTCAAACTCTTCCAGCATCGCTTCGATGGTGATGTTTATGAAGTGCGTTACTTGGTCGCTCATCAAAATTCTTGGGCACCCAAATATAGTAATTACCTGTTCAAATAGAAAGTGTGCAGTTTTCTCTGCGATGCAATCTTTTATTGGTGCAGCTTCCACCCATCTTGTTAGGTATTCTATCTCGGTGATAATATATCTCGCCCCCGTTCTTTTGGCTGGTGGGTTAATAGGTCCCACGAAGTCTATCGCCCATTTTTTGAATGCCCGAAGTGTCACTTGTGGTCGTAGTGGCATCTCATCCCTTCTGTTGGGTTTTCCTACCCTTTGACAGACATCACATTGCTGACAGTATTCTTTCGAGTCTCTTTGGATCATTGGCCACCATAATCCTGTGCGTAGTACCTTCTGCGCGATAGCTTTTCCTGCATAATTCCCTCCTTCTATTCTCTCGTGGGCTTCTGCTAAAATTCTTGGGCATTCATGGGCTAGTACGTATCTTTGTAAGATGCTATCTATGCCCATATTGTATAGATGCCATGCGATCAATTGATAGTCAGTTGAGTGAACTACCAGGTTCTTCTTCTACGCAATGGTATATTCTTGCGGCGCAGTACCTGTGCTTAAGTACTGGATGATCTCTGCGAAGTAATCGTCATCAATTTGTACTGAGAATAGTTGTGCATCTCGAAAGTTGTCTTCTAAATTCGTTGGTTCCTCTCCATTGGTGACCCTCGATAGGTGGTCAGGTCCTACTTTCAGTTTTCCTAGTTTAACTGTTACCTCAAAGTAAGATTCTTGAAATAGTAATAACCATCGACAGAGTCTCCCCCCCAACATTGGCTTGTTGACTAGGTATTTCAGGGTTGAGTGATTTGTAAACATCTTAAAGTGTTTTCCCAACAGGTAATGTCGGTACTTTTGTAGTGCATAAACCATAGCTAGGCCTTCTCTTTCTGTCGTGTTATAATTATGTTCTGAATCTAATAATTTTATGCTTGCAAACGCTATCGGCTGATCCAAGTCTCCTACTCATGGTTGCGCCAAGATAGCTCCAAGTACATGGAATGTCTTCTCCCAATCTAGAAATACCAATATTGGTGCGGTGACCATCTTTTCCTTTAGGGTATCCAGATCGTTTTGGCACTTGTCGTTCCATTGATACTTTGTATCCTTCCTTTATAGTTTTTCCATTGGCGATGTAATCTGTGTGTAGCCTTTGATGAATTTTCTATAATATCTTGTATGTCCTAGCATTGCTCTTAGTTGGAGGATTGTTTTTGGCGCTGGTAGATTAAAAATGACTGTGATTATGGCCGGATCCACTAGCAAACCCTGTTCGCAAATTATGTGTCCCAATAGTATCCCAAATGGTGTTCCAAATATGCATTTCTTGATATTCAGTGATATCTGGCACTGTCTACATCGTTCTAGAAATATCGCGGGTGCATTCTTCAGTCCGAACGACATGATTGTATACTAATAAGATCCCCATTCTGTCACGAACGTGGTCTTGTGTCTATCCTCATGTGCTATCTTAATCTGATGATATCCAGAGAATCCATCTGTGAATGAGTAGGCTTCGTGGCCTCCTACGTTCTCGAGTACTTCATTCGTGAACGGTGTGGGGAATGGGTCGTGTAGGCATGCATCATTCAACTTCCTCAAGTCGACGCATATCCTAATCCCTCTTCATTGTTTCTTGTCTTGTACTACCATCGGACTTATCCATTCTGATTCTTCGACTGGTTCAATGATGTCAGCCTCGAGCATCCTGTCGATCTCGTCTTTAACTTTCTATTTATATATGGGATTCAATCTATATGGTCGTTGTTTAATGGGTCTTGCATTAGGTCTGAGTGGTATCTTCATTTCTCCTAATTCTTCGGCTATGTCTTTCATCTCTGTAAAGGTTGTGGGAAAAAGTTCGTTGTATTCGTGCAACAATTCTGTGATACATTCTAGTGTTTGTTCGTCCCAGTAATCTCCAACGCTGACCATTTTGGGCCGCTCGACGGTCCCTATGTTAACCTTCTTTATCTTTATTGACACAGAGATGACCTTTGACTCTAAGGGTGGTCCTTCCACATCTCTCTTGCCTTCGACTTATTCGATCTGAATATCGCGCAGATCATCTTCATCCGGAGCTTCCTCCTGTACGTGGTAGCATGAAAGTAGATCCTTGACTATCTGCTTATTTCGTTGTTGTACCTCTGTGATAGTTTCTACTTTCGGTTCTTCAATGAATATGACATTTCTGATCCGTTTCAGGGCCATGTCCATGTTGGGGTTCTCATGGTCGAATGAGAAAGTGATTGTAAATTTATGTTGGAGTGTTTCCCATGTCTTGGTTCCTTTACGCATTTCCTGGTCCATATACCAATTTGGTGGTATGCCCTCTAAAGTATGAATGAAGTGGTGAGACCATTTCTCCGGTGGCGTCATTTTCCACAGTTTTTTACACGCCTCCAAGTGTTCTATTGGTGTGCCTAGTCCATCGTATTTATGTTGTTTGTTACATGTTTGTTCTGCATTGAACCTTATGCGCAGTAATCGCTTACATTGGTACCAATTTGTGATATTTTCTTTGTGTGCACCCCACCATCTGGCAGGTGTAGCCTTTAATGCTAAGTCCAGTGCTAGCAATCTCTAGTTTTCTAGTACTTCGTCTTTATATCTTGTCAAGAAAGTTTCCAAATCATTTATCCCGTGAAAGCTAGGGGGTTCTCTAATTTTTGTGCCAATCCATCTTACTGCGTTGTTTATTCTGGCACACCTTCTCGTGGATACTTCATGTAGTCTTTGCTGCCAGTTTTCTAACCCAGTGTCTGAGTCTGTTGTGCATGAAGTAATTCTTCGCCAAATGAGTACCCTGTCTGCAGTTGGGTTTATATAATCTGCATCGCGCGTAGTTGTTCTATACAACTGGTCGATATCTTCTAAATCCAAGCAAGTGGGTTCTACGAACCTCTCGCCTTCTAATGGGTCGAGTTGGGCTATGACCCTGTAGTCCCCCGAATCAAATGTCATTTTTTTGGTTTTTAAGTTAATTATGGCCTGGTTGTCAAATGCCGAATCCAGCCCAAGTAGCGTCGGGTAAGGTGTTGTGTCGTCTACTGTTTCGATGACTTCAAAGTCTGCCTTAGTGCGCACACCATCCAGATCTACCATCACTCCTTTTAGTCTACCTATTGGTAGCACTCTATGTTGATTTGCTAGTTTTAATTGAATCGTTGAATATCCCAGTGTAGGTTCTCCCATGCATTGCCATGTATCTTTTGGTAGTACATTCACTTTGTATCCAAGATCTAGTATAATATCTCCCATATTGAAATCCCCAATGTTAGAATTTAATCTAAATTCCCTACTTGTTCTTCTTCTTGTGTGTAGGTGGTTGACAATTTTCAATTCTGGCTTCTGTTTCGTCTCGTCATTACATTTTTCTAGGATGTTTTGCAATATTTTGACAGATGAAGGATCATTTAACATTTTGATGCATGATTGCAAAAAGTATTTGATTGTACTTACTTTTTCCTCAGGTTCTATTTTGTTGGTATGGTCCAGTGATGGCGGCATTTAGTATTCTGGAGCTTCCTTTCTCTGTTGTGCAGTCGACGCAATGTTCTCCTTCTAGAATTCTTGTCGGGCTTCTGTAAAAATCTCCTTCTTCTTATGTGCGTCTAACTATTTATTTGGGTCGGTGTTCTTCTTTACCCATTGGTTCTACGTTGGTTCCTGTCAAACTGCATCATTTCTTGTTTTCGTTCCTCCTCGAGTGACTATATTGATGTTTCGACCGTCATCCCTTGCTTCGGTTGAAATAGATTGAACGTTCTGGTTATTTTGGTTCCTTTTTTCCTGGATTTTTCTAAGTAATGTTGGACAGTCCTTCGTATCGTGGTCCAAAGTGTGACACTACATACAAGTCGCTGGTGGTAGTGGACACTCCCGTGCATAATGTCTTGGTTGTTGCCTGTTATCTCCGCTTTTTAGGGATAACTAGGAGATCATGTCTCGAGGCCCACGGGTCCTAGACATGGAGTACCAAGAGCAGGATTGACCTGAGCATGGCCCTTGAGGGCCCATCATTTTCTTCTTCCATCAGCTTTGTCTTGTCAGCAGTAGCAGCATCCAATACCATCAGCTTGGTCTTGTATCAGAAGAGGTTCTTGTTCCATGAGGTAATTGGTTCAGGTATCATGGTATGTATCACTTTTGATCATTAAAACCTTTAAATGTATGCATCTGATTCCTTCTATCTCTAAAAAATGATTGGATATTACATTTTCCCACTTGACCATGCTTGGGGGAATTGACAGGGTGCCCTAGCAAGCCTGTGCCCATAGGTTTTGGTTTGCCACTGGGGAATTTCTGAAAAGCCATCGTCCGCTCCCATCATAGCACCATTGTTTCATCTTATCTCCCACTCATTTATCCCACTCCCCTTGTCCAGGAATTGGGTTGACCTATTTGCAGGGTTGCATGTTATCTCGTGGGAAGAAGGGGCTAAAGGCCCAGAAGGTAAAAGCAGCTGGTAAAAGACAAAAGCCTAGAAATGAAACCTCGAGATGCTTTGCCCAGGGATCCCCAAGAAGGCAGTAAAAATCCTCTCAGCAAGAAACAAGAGGGACCTAGAAAATAACAAAACAAGACCTAGTCAGAGGATAGGGGCTCTCATCACGAGCCAACCTATTAGGTCCATGGGTACCTAGCAGTATGACATTGCCACCATCTGGTTACCACTCCAGGGCAGTGACCTTTGGTTGCATGGCCAAGGGAAAGGGGGTCTCATCACGAGCCAGCCTTCTCATATCTGTGAAAGTACTTGTGGGTAACTATGTCAGCTCTGGTCACCATGCCAAGGCAGTGTCCCCTGGTTAGTTCTTGAATGAAAAGAAAAATAAGAAGAAAATCAAATAAAAGAATAAAGGCAGAATGGGCTTGGAAAAAATGCATCCATGACAGGTACAACTCTCCTTCTACAAAGGCACCCATAGGTAACACTTATGCATCCATGGCCCTCACTGCACCCACATGTTTGGACATCCCCTAAACTTTGCTTCTTGTTGTCCTGTCAACCTTCTTTTGCTGGTTTTCCCGCATGTTTCCTTTTTCGATATGATCGTTATATTTTCCCTTGTTGGCTTCGTGTTTCATATGTGGCTTGTCCATCATGTTGTTTTCAAGTTGGGTTTTTTTTTTTCTTACTACGCGATGGGTGGTCGACTATCCTTGTATAGCTTCATCCAACTCTCGTTGACAATTCCTCTAAGGTCTGCACCCGCTAGATATTTTAACTTTACATCTCCTCCGTCCGTGACAACTTTTACCTCGTATTGTCCTAGCCAATGCATTCTCAGCTTTCCTAGGTGTTGCAACGTTTTACTATCGTAGAGTAATACGAGATCTCCTTCCTTGAACGTCTTCCTCTTTATGTGGCGGTCGTGCCAAGCTTTGTCTCTTTCTTTCTGTACTTGTTGATGGAATCCTGCCAAGATTTGGCCTTCCTCCATTGACAGTAAATGATTCAGTCTTTCTTGTACTGGGCCTCATTCTGTCATTTGTGTAATGGTTGCTACATGTAGGTTGGGTATTAAAACTTCTAAGGGCACTACTGCTTCTTGACCATAGACTAGTTTGAATGGTGTGTGGCCGGTCATCTTTTTACATGTGGTTCTATACGCCCATAGTACTGCTGGTATCTTGAGATCCCGATCATCCATGTTGACATTGCATATCTTTGTCAAGGCGTTTTCTAGAATTTTGTTGAAGGCTTCTACCATTCCATTTGCCTGTGGATGATATGATGTGCTTTTTTGGTGATGAACTTCAAACTCTTCCAGCATCGCTCGGATGGTGATGTTTATGAAGTGCGTTCCTTGGTCGCTCATCAAAATTCTTGGGCACCCAAATCTAGTAATTACCTGTTCAAACAAAAAGTGTTCAGTTGTCTTTGCGCTGCAATCTTTTATTGGTGCGGCTTCCACCCATCTTGTTAGGTATTCCATCTCGGTGATAATATATCTCACCCCCGTTCTTTTGGTTGGTGGGTTAATGGGTCCCATGAAGTATATCTCCCATTTGTCGAATGCCTGAAGTGTCACTTGTGGTCGTAGTGGCATCTCATCCCTTCTGTTGGGTTTTCCTACCCTTTGACAAACATCACGTTGCTGACAATGTTCTTTCTAGTCTCTGTGGATCATTGGCCACCATAATCCTGCGCGTAGAACCTTTTGCGCATTAGATTTTCTTGCATAATTCCCTCCTGCTATTCCCTCGTGGGCTTCTGCTAAAATTCTTGGTCATTCGTGGGCTAGTATGTATCTTCGTAAGATGCTATCTGTGCCCATATTGTATAGATGTCTTGCGATCAATTGATAGTCAGTTGCGCGGACTACCAGGTTCTTCTTCTGCGCAGTGGTATATTCTTGCGGCGCAGTACCTGTGCTTAAGTACTGTATGATCTCTGCGAAGTAATCGTTAGCAATTTATACTGAGAATAGTTGTGCATCTGGAAAGTTGTTTTCTAAATTCGTTGGTTCCTCTCCATTTGTGACCCTCGATAGGTGGTCAGGTCCTACATTCAGTTTTCTTGGTTTAACTGTTACCTCAAAGTCAAATTCTTGAAATAGTAATAACCATCGACAGATTCTCCCCCCCAACATTGGCTTGTTGACTAGGTATTTCAAGGCTGAGTGATTTGTAAATATCTTAAAGTGTTTTCCCAATAAGTAATGTATGAACTTCTGTAGTGCATAAACCATAGCTAGGCCTTCTCTTTATGTCGTGTTATAATTATGTTCTGAATCTGATAATTTTCTGCTTGCAAACGCTATCGGCTGATCCAAGTCTCCTGCTCATGGTTGAGCCAAGATAGCTCCAAGTGCTATTGCTAATGCATCTACATGTACATGGAATGTCTTCTCCCAATCTGGAAATACCAATATTGGTGCGATGACCATATTTTCCTTTAGGATATCTAGATCGTGTTGGCACTCGTCGTTCCACTAATACTTTGTATCCTTCCTTAACAGTTTTTCCATTGGTGATGTAATCTATGCGTAGCCTTTGATGAATTTCCTATAATATCTCGTATGTCCTAGTGTTGCTTTTAGTTGGCGGATTATTTTTGGCGCTGGTAGATTAAAAATGACTGTGATTCTGGCCAGATCCACTAGCAAACCCTGCTTTCATACTATGTGTCCCAATAGTATCCCAAATGGTGTTCCAAATATGCATTTATTGATATTCAATGATATCTGGCACTATCTGCATCGTTCTAGAATTAGTCGTAACACTTCCACATGGTTTTTTAATAGGCTATAGACCATCCAATAATCCAGGTATACTTCGAGGAATTGATGGATGAATTCCTTAAATGCTACGATGACCACTCTAGAAAATATCATGGGTGCATTCTTCAGTCCGAATGGCATGACTGTATACTAATAAGATCCCCATTCTATCGCAAACGTGGTCTTGTGTCTATCCTTTTGTGCTATCTTAATCTGATGATATCCGGAGAATCCATCGGTGAATGAGTAGGCTTCGTGGCCTCCTACATTCTCGAGTACTTCGTTTGTGAACGGTGTGGGGAATGGGTCGTGTAGGCATGCATCATTCAACTTCCTCAAGTCGACGCATATCCTGATCTCTCTTCACTGTTTCTTGTCCTGTAATACCATCAGACTTATCCATTTTGATTCTTCAACTGGTTCGATGATGTCGGCCTCGAGCATCCTGTTGATCTCATCTTTAACTTTCTATTTATATATGGGATTAAATCTATATGGTCGTTGTTTAATGGGTCTCTCATCAGGTCTGAGTGGTGTCTTCATTTCTCCTAATTCTTCGGCTATGTCTTTCATCTCTGTAAAGGTTGTGGGAAAAAGGTCGTTGTATTCGCGCAACAATTTTGTGATACTTTCTAGTGTTTGTTCATCCCAGTAATCTCCAATGCTGACCATTTTGGGCCGCTCGGCGGTCCCTATGTTAAGCTTCTTTATTTTTATTGGCGCAAAGATGACCTCTGACTCTAAGGGTGATCCTTCCACATCTCTCTCGCCTTCGACTTCTTCGATCTGAATATTGCGCGGATCATCTTCATCCGGAGCATCCTCCTATATGTGGTAGCATGACAGTAGATCCTTGACTGTCTGCTTATTTCGCTGATGTACCTCTGTGATAGTTTCTACTTTTGGTTCTTCAATGAATATGACGTTTCTGATCCGTTTCAGGGCTGCGTCCATGTTGGGGTTCTCATGGTCGAATGAGAAAGTGATTGTAAAGTTTTGTTGGAGTGTTTCCCATGTCTTGGTTCCTTTACGCATTTCCTGGTCCATATACCAATTCGGTGGTATTCCCTCTAAAGTATGAATGAAGTGGTGAGACCATTCCTCCGGTGGTGTCATTTTCCATAGTGTTTTACACACCTCCAAGTGTTCTGTTGGTGTGCCTAGTCCGTCATATTTATTTTGTTTGTTACCTGTCTGTTCTGTGTCAAACCTTATGCACAGTAATCACTTACATTGGTACCAATTTGTGATAGCTTCTTTGTGTTCACCCCACCATCTGGCGGGTGTAGCCTTTAATGTTAATTCCAATGCTAGCAATCTCTAGTTTTCTAGTACTTTGTCTTCATATCTTATCAAGAAAGTTTCCAAATCATTTATCCTATGAAAGCTATGGGTTTCTCTGATTTCTGTGCCAATCCATCTTACCGCACAGTCTATTCTGGCACACCTTCTCGTGGATACTTCGTGTAGTCTTTGCTGCCAGTTTTCTAACCCGGTGTTTGAGTCGGTTGTGCATGAAGTAATGCTCCGCCAACTGAGTACCCCATCTTCAGTTGGGTTTATATAATCTGCACCGCATGTAGTTTTTTTGTACAACTAGTCGATCTCTTCTAAATCCAAGCAAGTTGGTTCTATGAACCTCTCGCCTTCTGATGGGTCGAGTGGGGCTATGAACTTGTAGTCCCCCGACTCAAATGTCATTTTTCTGGTTTTTAAGTTAATTATGGCATGGTTGTCGAACACCCAATCCAGCCCTAGTAGCGTCAGGTAAGGTGTTGTGTTGTCTACTATTTCGATGACTTCAAAGTCTGCCTTAGTGCGCACAACATCCAGATCTACCATCACTCCTTTCAGTCTACCTATTGGTAGGACTCTATGTTGATTTGCTAGTTTTAATTGAACCGTTGAATATCCCAATGTAGGTTCTCTCATGCATTGCCATGTAGATTTTGGTAGTACATTCACATCGGATCCTAGATCTAGTATAATATCTCCCATATTGAAATCCCCAATGTTAGAATTTAATCTAAATTCCCTACTTGTTCTTCTTCTTGTGTGTAGGTGGTTGACAGTTTTCAATTCTGGCTTTTGTTTCGTCTCGTCCTTACATTTTTCTAGGATATTTTGCAATATTTTAACATATGAAGGATCACTTAACATTTTGATGCATGATTGCAAAAAGTATTTGATTGTACTTACTTGCTCCTCGGGTTATATTATGTTGGTATGGTCTAGTGATGGTGGCATTTAGTATTCCGGAGCTTCCTTGCTCTTTTGTGCACTCGACGCAATGTTCTCCTTCCAGAATTCTTGTCGGGCTTCTGTAAAAATCTCCTTCTCCTTATGCACGTCGAACTGCTTCTTGGGGTAGGTGTTCTTCTATACCCATTGGTTATGCGTTGGTTCCTGTCGAACTGCGTCATTTTTTGTTTTTGTTCCTCCTCGAGTGACTATATTGATGTTCCGACCGTCATCCCTTGCTTCGGCTGAAATGCACTGAACGTTCTGGTTATTTTGGTTCCTTTTTTCCTGGATTTTTCCAAGTAATGTCGGATAGTCCTCCATATCGTGGTCCGAAGTGCGACAATACATACAAGTCGTTGGTGGCAGTGGACACTCCCGTGCATAATGTCCTAGTTGTTGGTTGTTATCCCCGCTTTTTAGGGATAACTAGGAGATCATGTCTCGAGGCCCACAGGTCCTAGACATGGAGTACCAAGAGCAGGATTGACCTAAGCATGGCCCTTGAGGGCCCATCCTTTTCTTCTTCCATTAGCTTTGTCTTGTCAGCAGCAGCAACATCCAATATCATCGGCTTGGTCTTGTATCAGAAGAGGTTCTTGCTCCATGAGGTAATTGGTCCAGGTATCATGGTATGTGTTACTTTTGATCATTAAAACCTTTAAATATATGCATCTGATTCCTTTTATCTCTAACAACTGCTTGGATATTACATTTTCACACTTGACCATGCTTGGGGGAATTGACAGGGTGCCCTAGCAAGCCTATGCCCATAGGTTTTGGTTTGCCACTGGGGAATTTTTGAAAATCCATCGTGTGCTCCCATCATAGCACCATTGTTTCATCTTATCTCCTGCTCATTTATCCCACTCCCCTTGTCCACGCATTGGGTTGACCTATTTGCAGGGTTGCATCTTATCTCGTGGAAAGAAGGGGCTAATGGCCCAGAAGGTAAAAGAAGCTGGTAAAAGACAAAAACCTAGAAATGAAACCTCGAGATGCTTCACCCAGGGATCCCCGGGAAGGAAGTAAAAGGCCTCTCAGCAAGAAACAAGAGGGACCTGGAAAATAACAAAACAAGACCTAGTCAGAGGATAGCGGGTCTCATCATGAGCCAGCCTATTAGGTCTATGGGTACCTAGCAGTATGACATTGCCACCATCTGGTTACCACTCCAGGGCAGTGACCTTTGGTTGCATGGCCAAGGGAAAGGGGATCTCATCACGAGCTAGCCTTCTCATCTCTGTGAAAGTACTTGTGGGTAACGTTGTCAGCTCTGGTCACCATGCTAAGGCAGTGTCCCTTGGTTAGTTCTTGAATGAAAAGAAAAAGAAGAAGAAAATCAAATAAAAGAATAAATCCAGAAAAAGAATAAAGGCAGAATGGGCTTGGAAAAAATGCATCCATGATAGCTACAGCTCGCCTTCTACAAAGGCACCCACAGGTAAAACGTATGCATCCATGGCCCTCACTGCACCCACATGTTTGGACATCCCCTAAACCATAGCACCTCACTTACATGGCTTGGATGAGATCTTTCTGGAAACTTTCCTCTGCTTGTGGACACTAGCCCAATGGGGCGCCTTGACCTTTTCTCTAATCTTGTATTGTAGGTCTTTGTAATGTCTTTGAGCTATTGACTGATGTATTAGGGGTTTTATGCATGTGTTTAATAATATTGATGATGAGATGTGATTGAAATTTGCTATGATCACTGTGACTGATGAGCCCATGGAGGGCGTAGCTTTTGATGTGCAGGACCATGCCCGACGGACAGGTACCATTTGGACCGGTACACATGGGAAGATGATCAGTTCGTACCTCCATGGGGCTAAAAATCCCACCAGATAAATGCTAAGACCCCATCAGGAGGCAGAGACAGGACAGATCTTGATCAACGATTTTCACCTGAGAGGAAGAGGACGTTCCACCAGAGACACTCCGGCAGAACTAGACCTAGGGGGGATGACCCCTTTTCAATGGAATGTTAGCCTTGGAAGGCTTAGGACATACCCATCTTCACCATGACGTCATCCAACTTCATGGATGCTTTTGGAGGCAAACTGGGCAGCAGTGGCATGTGTGGCATGTTGAAGAGGCCCTTTGAGGGCTAACGTTTTGCTTTTGAATGTTGCATTGGCCCTAGAAAGGGATAACGTCTCCCTCAGAGGGGCTTGATGTCTCACCTTTTTCTTGATTAGGTTTTTTATTTATCATTTAATGTAAAAACAGTATGATTTTGACATTATGGCCTTGTTGACCTTTCTATGACCTAAAAGGTAAAATTAGGTCATTGATACATTATATATTGAGGGTTTTGACTCTCATTTTTATCAAAAAAAATTCACTCACTCATAGTGAGGTCTGAAATTTGCGCCCTATTTGGGGTTATTGGTTGATTTGAGGAAGGTGCACTTGTTGAAGGAAGAGATTTTTGGCATTTTATGGTGTTTTTCTTGAATGAAGGTGTTACAACTAGGGTTTGCATGATTATTTCTTGATGAATTGTATGTATTTTTCTGCAAAACTTCTTGATTGAATGGTTGTAGTATTATTTCTTACATGTATTTATAATTTGCTAAATAAAAACCCTAGGTGACAAGCACACAAGTAGGTCCTTGTCTCATGTCCCCTAATAGAAAAACCTTTAGCCATTGAAGAAGAAGAAGAGAGCCTAGCCATAGCTACACTCCTTTTTCTTCTTCCCTTTATCTAGCCGTACCTTTTTTACTTCAAGAGGAGGAGGACGTCCCAGGCCTAGGTTATCTACACCTAGGGTCGTTTTCTTTTAGGGTTTGATGAAAGAGCCTTGCCTTAGCAACACTCTCCCTCTTTAAACCCTCTTGTCTTGATTTTGTGTTTCATTTGAGCTAGTTGTCTGCCGGGAAGGAGGAGAGAGCACAAGGCCTTGCTATACCAACACCAGAGTGAGCCTCTCTCCTCTAGGGTTATGATTTTGAAGCCCTTCTTTAGCAGCACTCCAAAAATTATCCCTCTAGTCCTTTAAGTCGCATCCCCTTCAACTCTTGTGTCCTTCATAATTGACTCCATTTAACCCTAAGGCACTGATCTCAAGCCTCAAATGTTGAAGTAGAACTGGATCCAAACACTCTCAAACCTTTTGAAATTGAAACCCTAACTACACTAACCATTGCCTAAGACTAACCTACTAACCCTAAGTTGTCGACATCATCATTGAATATTTCATCTTTATTGCAGCAACGTTTTGTCTTTTGAGTAATTGAATGGTTATTGAAAGCATTAATTGAGTTAAGAAGTGATTTGTTATATTGAATGATGTATCATTCTAGTATTTATTGGTGAAGTGACATTACTGCTATTGTTATTTTGTAAACATTGACTTCGTGAACATTTACTTTCAAATTGCTCATATTGAATATCAAATAGTCTTTAAAATATATGAAGTACTAACCAGGATTTCACGTATCAGTTTCCTTGTTGTATTGTCTCGAGCAGGTTCTTTTCTTTTCTTCGGTTATACTTTATTATTGGTTGTTTAGCCAGGACTACCTGATTGGCGGAGATCTGTGAAAGGGGGAACTTGTCCTTGTCCTATTATCTTTTGCCCTTTTAAAACCCCAGGTTACCGAGGACATCTCCCCTGGGCCTAGCCTCCCTAAAAAGAAAGAACCTACCCATCGTGGTGACATTGGGTGGGATAGGTTCTTGTTACACCAGTTTGGCCTTCTACCTTATAGCCTTTACTCCTAACAACAAACTATGCGATAACATTTTGGTGCCGTTACCGGGGAACACTGAGTCATTTCTCCTCAAACGAAAAATCTTTTTGGTAAGCCTTGCCTCAGAGACTATTTTCTTACAAGCTTACCTGGCGACTCCACTAGGGTGTTTTCCCTTTTCTTTGGTAGTTTCAAGTAAACTATCTGGCGACTCCACAAACCAAAAAGAGTTTCAATAATCCTCCTTTGTCTTTCAGAAGGAAGCCTCCCAAGAACTCTCATGTTGTCAAATCACTCTTTGGGAAGAGCCTTCCTCTAAGAATCATGTCTAGCTCTCAGACCGCTACAATGAACCTAGCCAACAATCAAAGACAATGTTCATCTACTCTTTTCAAACCGTTAGACATGTCATCCATACAAGGCTACCCTAGGCAAATGCCACCCAAGTATGAGAAGTGGTTGCCTAAATTTACCAGTACTGATTCAATCAGTGCCGAAGAGCACATGCGCAACTTTTGGGCATTTTTCCAGCTTCACCCCATTAGTGATGATGTTGAATATCTGGTCATGAAGTTTTTCTCCGCTACTCTTTATGATGCCTCAAGGTGTTGGTACCTAAGCCTTCCCGATGGAAGCATCAAAACCATGGATAGACTTGAAGAGGCCTTTCTCAAAAGATGGAGTGTCAAAAAAGACCCTAATATGCTCCTCACCCGATTGAATAACCTTGCCAAATATGAAAATGAGTCCATTCGGGAGTTCCATACTAGATTTGAGACCTTGTTGCAGAGGATTCCCACAAGCCATCATCTGAAAGATGACTACCTCATCCATGTTTACACCAAATCTTTCAATGGCCAACTAGGGTATCTTCTCAGAGATAAAAACCCCAGTCCATTCAGGAAGCCCAAGAGCTCGCTACTAAAATAGAGGGGAACCTCTTTTCATCCAAGATTGAGCCTTTTGCTAACCCAAGGGGGAGAATAGACATTAAACCAAAAATAGTTCACAATGTTGAGCCTACTTCAGATCTATGTACCAGTATCGCCAAGCTGCAAGCCTCCATGGATGGTATCATGAAAAATCAGGAGGAAATGATGAGCAGGATTGTCAAATTGGAAAGATCTCAGACCCAAGCACCCAGGGTCCCGTACAAAGGGTGATTCCTGAAGGGAGGCCAATTTTATAAACCAAAGAATGAGCATGAAGTCCCAAACACCTTGGCCCCTACAAACGTTGTTGATGAAAATCCTTGGTGCCTAGAATGCAGTGAAGCACATTGGGAGCATGAGTGTCCTTATAGTGATGGCCATCAACAAGTCAACAATGCGGATTGTTTCATGGAGTTTCCTCAAATAAATATCACCAGAACATCGGGAAGTTGTGAAAGAAGCAGCCAGATCAGCAAGGATGGCGGTAATAAACAACCTAGATCAGGAATCACGAGAGAAGCTAAAGAAACAAGAATTTCATGTGTGTAGAAGAAATAATTTGAAACAACATGTTGTTGATCAGGCAAAACCCCCACCCTTGGAAATACTTCTCCCCAAGAAATCCAAGGCTGGTAAGGTTGACCTAAACTTTGACTTCGAAGGGGCATTATCAAAAATGCATGTAAACGTCCCCCTGAGAGAAGCAATCAAGATCCCATCCATCAAGGAACACTTTGATACTTTCTTTTTGGATCAGATGAACCCATGTACCCCCCTATTATGTTGCAAGTTGATCACTTCAAGGTTCAATATGGTGAGAACCCTCCTTTCTTCATGACGTTGGCAGTGAACGGCAAGACCCTCAACAATCACTTAGCTTATTCATTATACAATTACATAATTGTATATGCATATTCATTATGCCATTTCTTATTGTGTTTTCCTTAGGAACCCTCTCCAAGCACTGACATCACAATGCAGCCTTCTCATAACGTTATTGATAGATAATGTATCACAGCAAACAATATGCTTTGCCATCGGATCTGTTCAGGACAGCTATGACCAGCATGGTTGCACTCAAAAATCAGAGTACCAAGTTCAAAGATTCAGCTAAGTGATTTCCTCACTACGTTATGTTGCACATTTAATTCAACAATCTCATGTGCCTTCATTGCATCTATTTAAAACATGATTTTGCCTTCTCTATAAACATATGATCAATCAAATCCAAACTTGAAATAGATATCACATCAAATACATCATTGGTGTTGCCCAAATTCAATATGTTGTGATGTTGGACTTATCGATGGTGGAAATGAAGAGAAGTGATTTACAATTGTTTTCCAATATAAATAATAAACTAGCAACGTTATCTTCCTTTACATCCACACAAACATGCAAGCAACAATGCACGTTCTCTTCACAATCTTTTGAGACTTCCATGGATCATAGCCATGGAGCTCTCATACCAAATGTTGGTTTTATAGGCACAGTGAACAAATACATTCAACACATGAAATTAAAATTTAGCACATAGAAAGGGGGATATAGCCTTTGTCATTACTCATTATTGATGTACTCATTATTCTATATAGTATTATAGGTAGCATGACATAGGGTTTGTGGTGTTAACACTAGAAGAGACATGAAGATGAATGTCAACACTAGGGATGAACTTGGGCCTTAGGGCTTGTGTGATGTAAGAGAAGAATACCTAGGGTTTGTGTGATGTAAACCCCAAAGAAAGAACATAGAGTGCTAGAGAATCGGAAGCTTGGTGTGATTCTTAGCTTGAAGAAGACTTTAAGTTTATGTTGATGTACTCTTAATATTCCATAGTAACATTGTCTACAAGTCTTGGTGCTTGTGTGATGTAAGCAAAGAAGACTTAGGGTTTGTGGGATGTGAACTCTGGGATGGACAAGCAACATGTTAGAAGAGAGTTCATTAGATCATCGTATCTTATTGATGAACATGTCTTGATTTTTTGTACTTATTTTGATGCAAAAGAGGAAGGAGGTAGGGTTGGTGAGAGGAAAACCTAGAAAAGACTTGAGGAGCTAGGGTTGATGTCCTTGTGTGAGAAGAAACTAAGGTTTGTGGAAAAGAAACACTAGAGGAGACTTGGAGTGCTTTGCTTGGAGAGTTTGTGTGTATCAAGCTTGGAGAAAGATCAAGGGTAGACTTGTTGGTGTTGATGCGAGCTTGTTGTTGAGCCTTTGGAGCAACTAAGAGTAGCTTAGTTGCATACCTTGCTAGGTCATGATTATTGATTAGGGTTTGTTGTTAGTGGTGGATTGCATCGATACGGTTTGGGTTCAATTAGACTGTCATAGCTTGTGATGAGTTGATGGTATGTATTTGTATCTTCATTATGTTGTAATATGAAGTGTACCTTTGTTGTCCAAATATTGTGCATCACAGATCCAAAACTTAGATTTATGTTTATCATATTAGTGAGTAGTTTCTAGGGTTGTTTGTTATGTTTAGCAAATTCATTGATTATTTAATAAGGATTTAAGAAGGAGTTGAAGGGGTAGATTTAGGTTTGTAACAAATCTATTGTTATAAAATATCTTTTAGATCTAATTTGTGAAGGGGATTGATCCCTTAGGGATATGAATCTTCTCCCCTCAAAGTACATTGTTTTTGTATTTGTTTTCTTGGGTTTCTTAGTCATTTTGGTTGGACAAAAGTGAAATGCATGATGTTGTAGTTAATATTTCATAAGGAAGAGGCATTTGACCATTTGAAGGGGTGGCCATTTTAGCAAACAGAAGCAATGTATGGTAGTCATAGAGGAATCGATGTGGCTCTTCTCATAATAAAACAATTTTACAAACTCACTGTATAGAAACCGCAATGCTCTAGTTGATTTTGCATTGTAGTCTAACTCTTCACTAAGATTTCTTGAAGCCAAAGAGTCTCCCCTTGATGTTGGTTTTCCCTGAAAGGGTTCCAAGGTAAATTTGTTGTGTTATATGGTTTGAATGCTTGTATGAGATTATTGTTTGAATCTTTTGAAGAACTCATAAAATGTAGAAACACATTGACTAATATTCAAAATAATACACAACAATAATAAAAATTACCATGTCCATTGTAATTTCCATGTTAAAAATTAATTAGCATCCATGTTGGTGAAGTATTGGACCATAGTTCCCTCGTTTACAAAATCCAATCAATGCTCTATAACACAAAGTTAACAACATTCTCAAACACTTATTCACTTTCCTCGAAGAGGTCTACCAAAAGGAGATGGGAATGGAGATCCCTTGGACATGTTTTATCTATCATTCTTAGTAAATACATTCCAATATTTTCTCATAATATTATACTTGGGCTCAATGATGAAAGAGCAAATCTAGTTTAATTAGGACATTGTATGATCCCAAAGGTAGTGCATACAAGTTTATCTGAGGGAATAGTGTGTCAAATCATTGTTGTGTAGTAGATGATTATTTTGCAAAGTTATCAATTTTAGATTCCCTTAAAAAAAAAATAGTCTAGTCTTTTATTAATAAATTTAATGTGAGACATATTGGTATTCATCTTCCAAAAATGTTATCTTTTATTTTTAAAAAAAGGGAAAAAAATTAAAATCATATATTTTATTTGAGTTGAAAGAAAAATATATTGTATTGATGCTTATAACATTGTGAGAAAAAATCAAGAATTTTATCTTCTCAAAGTACAAGGAAAAAGGAACCATGCTTGGGCTTGGAAAAACTATCATGAAATATCTCCATCTGCATAAATATTTAATAAAAATGTTCCACAAAAGTAATGTGTTTAGTTTAAATATTTTATAAAAATATTACACAAAAGCAATATGTTTATAGTTAATTGTTTACAAATTTTTCATTTATATCTATGCATCCCTTCCCTTCATATATTCAAAAAAAATATATATAAATATGATATGCTTGTTTCTTTTTTATAAACTCATATATCATTACAAGTTCATCTTCAAAACTATAGCATTCAGTTAAAAATTCAGTCAATATTGAAGAAAGGGTGCTCAATAAATGAGAAAACCATAGTTGATTTGGAGAAAGGGTGCTCAATAAATGAGAAAACCATAGTTGATTTCCATCCATGACCCTATAACATTATTGAGATGAAGTCCTTCAATAATCTATCTGTTTCATTATTAAATTCTCTATTAACATGGACAAAGCAGACGAGTTAAATACAAATAAAGATGATTTTAAAAGGTTATCTTTTATATTTATGAATGATTTGGAATTGTTTAATATTTTCAAATTTAAAAAATTGATTGTACATTTTAGTTTTTATAATTTATGCAATGTCATTTGAGAAGACTTTGAATGGATCTATAGAAACCCGTATTGTGAAAAGTTATCCACATCTTTGTCAATTTTAAATAAAAAACTATAAAATATAATAAATAAATAAAACATTTTTACACTATAATAATTTTAAATTAAAAAACTATAAAATATAATAAATAAATAAAACATTTTTAAATTTAAAAAATAAAATAAGAGAAAATAAGTCATAATGTGGATAAACATTGCTTAGCTTCACCATACATAGAAGTAATACATAGAAGTAATAGAAGTTTATTATGGGGGTTTTCACGTGAGGCCTACTAATGTAGTTCTTGCACACATTACGAGGCCAATTGTTTTGAACAACATTACATGGGTGGGGTTGCAAACCTTGCCACACCGTCTCTCATTGTTTAGGAAAGAGTTTATGACAATTGAGAGGCACCCTCAATTAATGGAATCAAACCATGGCAAGAGTCCATCAATGGTAAGGCCTTCTTGCAACCCTCCTAGTCTTTTACATGTCAATAAATTTGGTAAGGCCTTCTTGCAACCCTCCTAGTGTTTCACTTGTCAATAAACTTGAGTGTGGTTTAAAGGATAATAAAAAAATTGAGCCATGGCTCAAATTTGAGTTGACAATGGAAGCCACCAAATACAAGGCAACAAACATGGAAACATACCACTCTCTTGGTGATGATGTATGTTTCCCTATCATCAACAACTCAAATTTGAGCCCCTAACAATCCTAATGGTTCACATTACATGGGATGTTTTTAGTGGGGCTTATTGTAGCAAGCAAGATGATTGGTTTTTTAAATTTGTTTATATTTTTAAGGTTTGCTAGGTGGCAGTTCCTATTTTTTTTATTTCATTTAAAAAATAATAATAATAATTAGTATATAAATAAATGATTTTATTTTATTTTTTATATTTAAACAAAATTAATAAAATAATAATAACAAAAATAAATAAATAAAAATTAGTATATTTTAAAATGTTTTTATTTTTACATAAAAGTTATGTTTTTTTTTTTCTAGTTTTTTTATATCTGTTTGTTTATTAAAGACTTTGTTTAAATGTTCTTCTTTGGCTCTTTTCACCTGAAACTATTACAATTTTTTGTTGTAACAATTTCTCACGTAATTTACAAAAAAAATTCAAAAAAACATAATATGTTTCAACTAAACACTTATTAAATCTTATCTAATAGTTTTTTAAAATATAATTTTGAAAACATTTTTAAAAATATAATAAAAAATACTAATTTATTTTAAATAAAATAAATAAGATTATATTATATGTAATAATATTTTTACATTGAAAAATATTACAAAACTCTAGAATCTATGTTATGGCCTAAACCATAGTCTCGGACACATATATTATTAAAAAAATTATTTATATGTAATAATATTTTTACATTGAAAAATATTACAAAACTCTAGAATCTATGTTATTGCCTAAACCATAATCTCTATATATTGTTAAAAAAAATAAAATTTATTTATATGTAATAATATTTTTACATTAAAAAATATTACAAAACTCTAGAAGCTATGTTATTGCCTAAACCATAATCTCTATATATTATTAAAAAAATTATTTATTTATAAAAATAAATAAAGGGTATAAATTTAAAATATAAAAGTTTTAAAATATTTTTAATAAAAAAATTTAAATAGTTTTTAAATATTTGAAATTTAAATATCTTAATTTCTAATTAATATTTAATATTTTTTATTACTGTATTATTTTGATTGAAAACACATCTTATATTTGTAATCTTTGCATGTAAGTTTGGTATGGTTAGAGATCTCAGTTGTAGGGTTTTACTTGTATGTAGCTTCGCTTGAGGAAAGGTTCCAAGTCCTTTGCGAAGAAAATGGAACTCTTGGTGAAATGACAGAAATTTTATGTGGCCATGATCTCACATATTATTTTTGATATCTGATGCTGCACAGGCCGGCTTCACCATACTACTTATATTACGGTGACGCATTTTGTATAGAATCTTTCCATTTGAGAGATAATATTGAAAGAAAGAAAGAAAGTATTTTTATTGTTTTTTCATTTAGCTTTTGTATTCGATCCTTTTCCTGTAAAGTTTTACAATAACCACTCCCAACTTCTGGACAAACTCTTTTCATTTGAGAGATAATACTGCAGTGGCTATTGTTGTAAATGTTATTGATTGATAGACATTTTGTAAAATTAAATCTTTTTAATTTGATTTCTGATTTTGTAGGTAAACAATTACAAACAAATATGTCTTCAATTTCCATTACTATTGTATATTTACAATTTTCATAATAGTAATATCTCTTCTTTGTTAAGAAAATGCTATTACTAATGTGTATTTACAATTTTCATAGTAATAATATTTCTTGTTTGTTTTTATAGTAATAATAAATATATTGTAATTTTAATATATATATATATATATATATATATATATATATATATGCCCATCATCAGTGTTAAATCAATATATTTACCAGCAGACTAAGAAAAACAGAGCACACGCATTATATTATCTTTTATATCTTGCATTTTAGGTTCTGTTATATTTTTATATTGGATCTTTTATATAATGTATGATGCTCCGTGGTTTTATATTTTATTTTATATTGTGAAGTTTTTGAGTATTGTTTTTTTTTCAATTTTAATAGTGAAAATTTGAAAAAACAATAATACAAAAATGTTGTTTCAAAATCAATACATTTAAGAGAATAACATTAAAATTTAAAAAATAATATAAAATGTGGTTTTAAAATCAACACATTTAAGAAAATAATATTCCTTTTAAAATATAGATAATTTCAAAAGTATTATTATTATTATTAAATTTAAAAATATTTATAATTTTTATGAAAAGAATTAAATTTTCCAAAATATAAATAAAACATCATTATTATTATTAAATTTAAAAATATTTATAATTTTTATGAACAGAATCAAATTTTCCAAATATAGATAACTTTTTGTTTAATTGTAAAAAAAAATTATGATTAAAACAATTTAATATATTATAAAAAGAACATCAATTTAATTATAAATTTATAGTTTTTCTTAAAATATTTTTGGATTTACATATTAATCATCTACCAAACATTTTTATTTAATTTTAAAATAGTTTAAGATTAAAACAATTTAATATATTATAAAGAGAACATCACTTCAATTTTAAATTTATAGTTTTTCTTAAAATATTTTTGGATTTACAATAGTAATCATCTACATATCTAAAACTAATATTTACAATAGTAATTATCTACATATCTAAAACCAAAAAGAGATTTGGAATTTTTTTAAATAAAAAAATGTTTTTTTTTTTTTTGTAAGTGAGTGTAGGGGTTTATATTATTGGAAAGATTATGATACAAAAAGTGGGGATCATGGTCTGCCTAAAAGGAAACCATACCAAGGGGTCCCTAGTTGCGCAAGTTGATATTAACGAGGAATGGTCTTGGTCTGCCACCGAGGGAAACCAGACCAGACCTTCCATGTTCAGTTTGAGAAAAAACATATACATAAAAGAAGAGACTAAAACATCCCCTAAACCAGAGTGTAAAGGATATATGAGCTAACATGACAAAGCCTAGCATTATTGCCTATAGACTACCAAATCATTAAGCCAAAACTATGAAGTGTTTCTGCACCTGGGGGTGTTCCTTCCCACCAGCTGCCTGGCTCTTGTTATCTTCCTTTTGGGAGGTCGTGCGAGTCTCCCTGATTTGAGCTAGCACACTGTGTCCATCGGCAAGCATGATGTTCATGTGGTGGACATAGCGAAGGTAGAGGTGGAACTGGGTTTCCAACCGCTCCAGCTTGCATTTTTGGTCCTTCTCTACCTCTACTAACAGTTTGGTAATAGTTTCCAGACTGTTGATGCGGCGCAGGATCTCGTCCCACATTGTCTTGTTTTCCCTGTTATCCTCTTACCTGGCTCCTTCCCTTTCTGAAATCACTTTCCCGATCATCATCTTAGTTAGCCACGCCATCTCCATCGTTTTGTGGTAGAGGGTTTCCCTGGGTTGCATGGCCCCCGGATCTGTTACCCAATCTACTTCATGTACCAATGCACTTGTTCTTTAATTATTTTTCCCACCGGGTGATGGTTTCCTTCCCCTTCGGCGCAACCAGAGTTTGGAAGGTTCCCTCTGCATCTTTCGCTACTTGTTCCATTCTTGTTAACAGCCGCGAACTGTTTGGGACTTCCTTCCTAGGGGGGCTCCTTTTCCTGCGTGTTTGATTTAGTCACGCCATCCCGCTTTGCATGTCGCAGCTACTATTTTGGTTACTCAGTCTGTGCCTCACTTCACAGGTATTCTCACTTTCCCTGCCCTTCACTCTGTGATAATCCCTACCGTTTTGCTTCGTCTGATTGCGTCTATTTATGTTGTCCCTCTTCTTATTGATTGTTCCCCTCTGCGAGCCTGTCCTTTCAGTATTCGTTTGATCGCGATGATGAGTGCTTCCATCAATTTTTCTGTTAAGGCTTGTATGATCATGATGGATTGTCCTTTGTCCCTGTGCGATCACTGCCCTTGCTCGCTTGTGATATGGCTATGCTACTCTTCGTACATGTACTTGGCCTAGTGGATCGATTCTAGTTATCATCAACCCCTCATGCCTTACATCATTCATTGCATGTGACTTGTTGCCTGGCCTTTCCCTCGTGCTTTCTCCACACCTCTTACTGGCATAATGGCTTTACTTCCAGTCATTTGTCTGCTACTTATTGTGATATTGCATGATTATCGGTGGCAAAGTGGTAGGCAATCATATTTTGCCTCGGGCCCACGTATCTTCCGAGAGGCCTTGCGATGTCCTCCTCGATGTGACCTTCCATGCTTAAACTACCTTCACGATATTTTTTCGCAAACTAGTTGCAGTCTGTTTTGAGTTGCCCACTCAAAATGTTGATCCAGGTATCGTCTAGTTCCGGGCCTTCCTTGTTGACACCCTCGTTGGCGAGCCTATCCGCTAGAAAATTCGTGGACCTACACACCCAGTGCAACTCCACTGTATTCAGAGTTCTCAAATTCTTCTGGATTTTCTGTAGGGAGTGTGCAAAGCACCAGTGGTGCTGAACCTGGCCCACTCTGGTGTCATTTTGGAGTATTTTTCGCCGTGATGATAACCAAGGTGGAGTCACCTTCCACGATGGTGTTTGTCATCCTTTCGCGACTTAGGATTTCAAGGCCAAGTTCCAAGGCTCCAAATTTCGCCACGTTGTTGGTTGAGTTTCCCATGCTCCCAACGTACATTCGGATGATGTTGCCACCACTGTCTCTGATCACTCCACCTGCCCCTGCCACTCCTGAATTTCCTTTTGTCACCCCGTCAAAATTCAGTTTGAGGAACCCTGATGGAGTAGTCTAATTGCGAGCTCCTATCTGGATTTATGGGTTGCGCCCTACAAGTATGTTGTTGCATCATTCTTTTAGATGGAAAAAATCCAAGATACAGGAGTCTTGGTCTGTGAGTTGCGATTTCTCCATATTGCAGTTGCAGCTTTGCACTGTTTCTCTTATTTGAGAGAATATTGCCTCTTTTATTCTTTCTGTCAGTATGCTTTCATTCTTGAAGATGCGTTGGTTCCGTTCTTTCCAGATTGCCCAGATGATCATCCCCGACGTTAGAGTCCAACAAAGGTTCACCATTTCATTTCCGTTGTAACCCTCATTCCAGTTGTTGATGGTTGCACTGATGTTCCCCCGAATCCTATTGGATTGGCGGAAGATGTCTGCCACCCAATCCCAAATCTTTGTTGTGTAACTACACTCGTCGAGGAGGTGATTAGATGTTTCCTCCTTGGCTTGACAAAGATGGCAGTGAGAGGAACCTATGAAACCCCTTTTCATGAGGTTCTCCCAAGTTAGAATTCGGTTATGTAGAACTAGCCATTTGATAATTTTGATTTTTGGCCATTGGGGGATTTTCCAAATCTTTTCCCACTGTTGCTCCGGGTTTTCTTGGTCCTGGCCCGCGATATTATACCGTGCTTCTTTTAAGTTGAATTCACCCCCATTTTTCCTGCCCCACATCAATTGGTCCTCTTCTTTCGTGACCCCAATTTTCCTTTTCCCCAATTCCTCCTCCACCTCCTTCGTTATTGTTTCGATCCGGGCTCTATTTTGTGGATTAAGTTTGTCCCAGATCCCTCATTTGGCATTGCCATCCCCTTGCTTCAGTAATGATGGATCTTCGTTTTTCCTTGCCCAATCATTTCATGTTGTAGCTCCTCCCTGTACGGATTTTCCATTCTAGGTTCCTGTTGCCATGCGTCCTCCCAAAACCTTGTTGTTCTACCATTTCTGACTTCCCAGAAGTTGTGTTTATGGATCCAATTCTTATTTCGCCAAGCGAGATTCCAAATGGTTGATCCCTCCCTTGTGCCCATGAACCGAATTCTCTCTTGTTCGTTGGTGTTCGGAGCATACTTGGCCTTCCAGAGGTTTTCCCACAGCATCGATTTGTCTTTTACCCATCTCCACCAGAGCTTTGCCCCATAGGCTTCGATGGTTACCTGTGGGTCTTGTAACCCCAGGCTGCCTTTTCTTTTTGGTCTGCATACCTTATTCCAGGCCACCAGGGCCCATTTCTTTTTATTTTTTGTGCCTCGCCATAGGAAGTCTCGTTGGATGGCTCTTATCTTTTGTAGGATTCCTTTGGGGGCGGGGAACACTAACATCATATACGTCGGAATTGCTTGTAGAACCGTTTTGGTGAGGATAAGCCTTTCGTCCAGGTTTAGAGATCTGTATGTCCAGTTTTTTACCCTCTCCTACAGTTTGTTGATAACTCCTTCCCACGTAGTATTTTTGCAGGCTCTGTCCGTCAGGGGGATTCCCAAGTTTTTCGTTGGGAGCGTTTTATGTTCAAACCCCAGAATGTTGGCTAAGTTTCGTTGATAGTTGGATTAGTGTTGAAGAAATATATCATGGATTTGGAGTGGTTGATTTTCACCCCCGAGGCTTCCCCGAAGTCTTCTAAGATTCTTTTAAAATCCTTTGCTTCCTTTACCATGGGTGTGCCATGGAGTAGGGTATCATCAACGAACTGTTGATGTGTGGAGGTTGGGCAATTTTCAAAAGGTTTGATGCCTTTTATTTCCCCAGCTGCAGTTGCACTTTTTATGCTTCTTCTTATCCCTTCCATCATTAGAATGAACATGAAGAGGGATAGGGATCCCCTTGTCTTATGCCTCTGGATGAGCAGAAAGGTTTGGATGGGGCTCCATTGATTAGTAGCAAGTAGTTTGACGTTGAGACTAGAGTGACTATCCAGTTGATCCAGTGATATTTGAACACAAAATCTTCCAACGTCTTAGCCATGTAGTGCCATCTTATTTTTTCGTAAGCCTTCGCCAGATCAAGTTGGATTGTCATCCCCCTCTCCTTTGGCTTTTCAATGTGTGAATAATCTCATGGGCGTGAATGATATTGTCCAGGATTTTTCTTCCTTCCACAAAACGTGCATGTTCCTGTGAAATCAGTGTGGGGAGGAGTGGCTTCAATATATTGGCTATGACTTTGGAGATTATCTTATAAACTACAATACATAAAGCTATAGGCATGTAGTAGTCTGGGGTCCTAGCTTCATTTTCTTTCAAGATTAGAGTGATAATTGTGGCATTTAAAGCTTTCAGGATGGATGTCGATCATCTGGAGTCCTCCACCACCCCGTAAATTTCATGCTTAACCACTTCCCAGCAAGCTTTGAAGAATTCCACTGTGAATCCATCCAGGCCTGGGGCCTTTCCGTTGGGCATCTCCTGGACCACTTGGTCAATTTATTCCTTTGCGATGGTTTTTCTTAGGTCGACATTTTGATCCTCTGTGACCAATTTGGGGATGTCCTAAATTATTCTTTGTATGGCCTTGGATTTGTCTTGGTTGGGTTCCTGGGCTATCCACTGAAAGCGATTGACTAGTGTATTCTCAATTTCCTGGTGGGATTCTCTTTCGATCTCATCCTGATCCCTAATCTTCAGGATTTTGTTATGGGATCTTCTTGCAATATGTTCTATCAAAAAACTTGGTATTCCTCTCCCCTTCCTTTAGCCACCTTATTCTGGACTTTTGGCGCCACATAGTTTCTTCTTGCTAACATCTTGCTTCCCATTCCTGGGTCATTTGGATCTCTTCTCTTTTCTAATCCTCTGTGTATCCCTCTTCGATGAACAGTTCTTGTAGCTTCCTCATTCTGTCCTCAATACTTTTTTTCCCCTAGTTTATGTTCCAAAGACTTCCTTGTTCCACTCCTTGAGTTTTTGTTTGATGTACTTGAGCTTTTTGTAAAGTTTGAACATCCTTGTCCCATGGTCTGGTAGTTCCTCCTGCCACCATTGGTTGATGTTCTCCTTGAAGGTGGGATGGTCAATCCGGAATTTCTCAAATCTAAATGGTTTGTTCTTCGATGTGGTTTGAAAATTAGCTTCAAGTTGAACTGGCCAGTGGTCTGATACCCCCCAAGAGAGGATGTTGCAGTTCAAAGTTAGTCCCTGCAAAATGATGGATTTTTACACTAAGAATCTATCTAGCCTTGTTGCTACTTGGTGGTGATCTAGTCTTTTTTTGTTCCAGGTGAACTTCCCATTGCTTGTCCTGATTTCCACAAGCTCCATTGTGTCAATGAAAGCTGAAAATTCTTTCGCATCTCTGTCCAATCTCCCGGTGCCCCCTTTTTTCTCAATGAGTGTGGTGATGATGTTGAAATCCCCTGCCAAGATCCAATGGAGGTTGCGAGTACATTCCTTTAGATTCTCTAGGTCTAGGAGCATTCTCCTTTTTTCCTCCATCCCCCAGGGGCCATACACATTAGTGCATAGAATTTATGTTGTGTACCCTATACTTTGCATGTTAACGGAAAGTGTGTTTCTCGTGGCCTCTGCTGCAAGTAGGTTCACCGATTGTGGGTTCCACAAGGTGAGGATACCTCCTGCCCTCTGTTGGCTTTTGAAAACCAACATCTTGTACTTACTTCGGTGTTTTTTACTGATTGTTTCCATTTTATCTAAATTGCATTTTGTTTCTTGAATGAAACATAGGTCAGGTTGTTCCTTACTCGGTCTATTTTTAAGGATTCGTTGCTTTCTTGGGCAGTTTAGGCCTCTTATATTACACATTATAATATTCATTTAAACATGTGGGGGGGGGGTGTTGGGGAAGAGATTTTTTATCTTACCTGAGTTTATTAGCAGGGCTCCTAGTTCTTGTAGGGCTACGCTATTTCATTTTTTGCCTTTCTTCTATCGTGTCTGCTTAGGTGAGTGTTGTGGTTGTCCATCGCCTGTTTTGATTCCAAGGTGTCCTATCTCGCCATGCATGCGCTTGATCCCTCTGGATTTCGCTTCCTCCCTTAGGAGGAAGAGATATTGAATGCAATCGAGTTGCTCCACTGGCACATTGTCTACTCCATGCCTTTTCCATTGCTCAGTATGTTCGGTAGATATATTCCTTCCCTTTCCACAATGTCTCTGAGATCTAGGTCTTTTGTTCCTACCTCGCTTGGTGTCATCTCTGAATCTCCATTTGCTTCCTGCATTGGGGTGTTGGCATCTTCGTTTCCTCCTTCCATAGGACTTGTGCTACCTCCTTGCTCTCCCTTGCTGCTTGGAATTTCTGTATTCTTCTGAGTTTCTTTTTCACTCGCTTCCTTAGCTTTCGTCTTTTCCTTTCCTCCTTCTTCCCCTTAATTGGGCCTGCCTCTTCCTTCTATTCTAATCTTGGATTTCGTGTTGCTTCCTATTGGGGCCTTGCCTTGTCTTTTGTTTCCTCTGCTTTTATGATTTGGCTTCACAAAACCGTCCTCATCCTGCTGTAGCTTGGTGTTTTCTGCTTCTTGTTTTTTATTGAGAGGGAATTCTCTTAGTAGGTGTCCATGTTCATGACATCTTCTGCATCGAAACAAGATCTGCTCGTAGTCTATGCTTTGTATCTATTCCTCATCCCTAAACTGCAGGCTTATGGCTTCCGGGAGCGCCCCTAAAACATCCATCTCTATGCAGACCCTTGTGTAGGATGTATATCTGTCTTTTAGAGTAGTTTTCAATGTCTTGACATATTTTCCGAGTTTGTTCCCTATGGCTTCGAAAGTGGACAGAAACCAGTAGTCTAGTGGTAAGGAGTAAAGCCTTAGTCAGACTGGGACAATTTCAAAGGTTTCTTTCTTTGGGGAGAAGTTTTCCTTCCATGGACGCATGTACAGCCCCGCTGAGGTATGGAAATATGGCCCCCCCTCAAATAATTTATCCCTGTCTTCTAGGTTCATAAAGACTGTTGTGAAGAATCCTTTTGAGCCCAGGTGGAGTTCCACTTCTCCACTTGGCTTCCAATGGTATTTTATCCAGTTGCCCAACATTTTTTCTATGGGCCACAGGCCCATGAACTTGCAGATCAGTGCATGCGTCTTCATCTAATCCTGGAAGGGTTGTGTTTGGGGGTCTTCCAGTATAACCTTAGGTATCAGTGTTGTTTTAGGTTTACACGGGTTGCGCCCATCTACCCCACTGGGGTTCACTGTTACTTGCACATAGTTTTGGGCTTCTCTAGCTTCTTGCCCCACGCGATCACTTTTTTTTTTTGGTTTCCCTCTTGATTATTTTCCGATCTTGATCCTGAGGTGCCTGTCAAAGGTTCTTTGAAACCGACGTTGCATGGGCCTTTCCCTCTATCCACCACTACCTGCTTGTAGGAGGGGGTTCCATTCCCTCCCCCTTTGGTAACCATGTTGGTCGTTGTTGAGACTGCGACTGTTAAATCCTAGTTTGAATTTTTCTCTAGAGTCGCTCGTCACTACCTCTCAAAGTAAATAAACAAAATGTTAAATGGATGCTAGAATAATAATAATCCCCGGATGGGGTAACACCTCGCATAGGGACAACACGTGGAACAACGCTCGATCGGGCCTTAAATACAAGCCCATCCCCTCACCATTAAGGATGGGAGACAGTCGGATTAGCCAGGTCAATGAGCCAAGACCTCTTGCATGGGTAAAAGGCACAAAGTCACATAGCACTCAGTGTATGGTCTTAATGCCAGGTCTGGTCACATTACTCCCCATGAATGTTTTCGATTTTGGAAAGGAAGGGGCTCATTTTGAGTTGAATCCGCAGAATTTGAGCATCCTTGAGCTCTGGTGCGAGTGTAGCTGCCTAATTGCAGCCAAGACCATTGCTTGGCACCTCCACATGCCATGTGAACAAGGCAAGCCCCGTAGGGGGGGCAGCCTGGTATGCCTCGACTACACGCAAAAGGAGACAACAAAATTTTGAGAGGGCGTTGTCCATGGCACAAACACAGCTCGTCTGCAAAAATAGGAGGCCTGGCATGCCTCCCATGGCCAACATTGAAGAAATCATCCTGGATGAACCCATTCAAGTCCCCCCAGCCCACCTGCTATTCACCGTTCCAGAAAATTGGAACCCGTCAACTTGTTTTCCAGAGGAAATTACCCAACTGGCCACCAAGAATCATCAAGGCTCTCAAAGAGGAGAATCCCATTTGGTCGATTTCCCCCATGCTACATCATTGAAGAAATCCCGGCAAATTTGGAGGCAGAACCAACCGCAGGGGCAGCAGAGATCCCTCCAACAGAAGTCCCAGGAAGAAACGAACCAGTCAAGGATGAGGCAACTGGTTTGGAAGGCAAATCGACGGAGATTAGTCTGGAGGAGGTGGGTGGCATCGCTCCCATGCCACGTCCTCTTTCTGTCATGCAAGAGGTAGGGCGTGTCCGACTGCCACTCCTCCACCTGGACCACCTGACGTTAGTTTTTGAACTGAGGAGCTTGGTGGAGGACCTAATCCACCGCACCAATCTAGTCAACCAGCGCGTCGACTTGCTCTACAATGCCTACTCAGATACACAGCCAGGACAACGTTGCCCGACCTATGCTCAACCCTTCGTGCTGATAGCCAAAGTCGATGACAAGGACGGTGAAGGTGACATGGATTTTGCAAAGACCACCGGGTAAATGTCACAGTCAATAGTTTCAGTCTTTTTCTTGGTTTCCCTCAGGCTAGTCATGGCTGGAAGCCATTATTTTGTAACTCTAAAACTCAATGTTTTTTCTCAGACCAACGGTTGCCAAATGTCTTGGTTTCCTTCGGGCAAGACAGATGGCAGCCAATTTTTCTGTCTCACAAACTGCATAGATAGCCAGCTGTCTTGGTTTCCGCTTATATGACGAGACAGCTGGTAGACATAGTGTTTCTGGTTTCCCCTCTTTTCTGGCAATTAATATATTAGGCTCTACTCTTTTTTATTCAAAAAATAATAATAATAATTTATTTTTGTTATAAGAATAATAACACGTGTTCTTAACCATTAGGCCCACTCAAACTGTATTATTCATATTAATTTAAATATACAATATTTATCAAAATCAAAGAAAATAAGGAATTTTTTTACCATATTAAAACAAATTAAATAATTATTAAACTTTTTAAAATTAGAAAAACCAAAATTTACCTTATTCATATAAATCCGTAAAAATCCCTTAACCTCCATTAAGAAGTGTACTTTGTCTTATATAAACCTTTTAAAATGAGTAGGTTTTGGTATTTTAATGGCTTTATGGACTTCAAACATCTATGGAGAACATAGATCTATTCATAGTGTTACTGAGCTATATATGATTAAATATCAATGGTTTTGTTATTTTGCTTTATTTCTTCAAGTTTACATGAAATATATGAGTACATCTTCAGCTTTGAAAGGTTAAACCTTCTCCTCGTTTCTGTCTTGTAAGAGAAGCTCACGTGGCAAGGAAACCAAAAAAACTAATGAATCAAATTTAGCTTGAAACAAAATAAGATTGTCGTATCATTCAATAGATTAAATCAGATTAATTAAATTTGGACTTGTAATTGTTGTGCCATTGGTAATGCGATATACATTCGCACATGATCTATGTTCATGGAAGAAGCTTCCCAATATAAACTTTGAAAAATTAAATGAAACTAAGAGTGCTTGACACACTATAATAATTAAAACACAACTTAAAAAGAATAAATAGTAATAAAAAGAATTGTAATGATCAAAATTGTGATTAATTTAATCGGGTGAGGGATTATAGAGAAACCATAATATGTTTTTAAAGAATTATTCTTGATATTTTAAATCATATTTCACATTACATTATTATTAAATCTCTCAATCACGAATAAAATATTTATTTATAAGCTTCTTTTTTTTTAAATTGAAAAATTGAATACAACTAAGATCACTCCATTGATCACAAAGGAAAATACATATCAATTATGAAAGGAAGTGTAATTTGATCAAAATTATAACTAATTAAATAAAAATTTAATAAAGAAACATCATTGAAATTTCAAATCATGTGCACACTATATCATATATGTTAATCATAAGAACTTGAGTTTATATCGTAAATCTATGTCAAATTTGGAGTGAATGGATGATTGATTTGAAAACAAAATTCTTATTTATGTAAAAGAAAGATTAAATAAAATTCATAAATTAAAATATAAGTAGCTTAATTAAAATTAAGATTAAGTAAAAGAAAGATTCACTCTAATTTTAAAATACCAATTTACAGTCTGACAACTTATTACATTTTTTCTTAAAATTGTAATTTAGATTCATTTGGTAGTTGGCTTTGCAAATTCTTCCATGTAAGTCGATCTCAATCTCTCCAACCACAATGTCCAATCCATCCATAGTGCAAAAAATCTAAAACAACTTATTCCACTTTTCAACTGTTATTGTATCATTTCCTATTAAAAGAACCAACATTTTCACATTATTGAAGATCATGTTTGTATTTTATAAAAATTGTATTCAAAATGTTCACATTATTAATTAAACTTCTTTGAGTTTATCAAGTATGTCATGCTTACATAAAATTTGCAATTGGTTTTCAAACTTTTCCTTCAAATTCTTAATTTCCATCTCCCTCTTACTACAAACAGGGTTGGTGACCTTTCTTGCTTGCATAACTATTGCATGTGCATGTGTTTTTAAACCTTTATAAGACCCAAAGGCTTGTCCTTTGCCATTGTAACTCTTTGACATATTGTTGCATAAAGTGTTTGCATGCACTTTTTATCCTTATCTTCCTACAACATCTATTGCAAAAGGAAATGTGCCATCTTCTCATGGGAGACATCCCTCTATTGTTTATCTTCATGAAGAAGAGCCAACATGTTTATCTCTGCCTATTGTAGACAAGATTCAACTTTTTCTTCCAATGCCTCACATGTCATCTTTGAAAGGACCTCATTCCAATCTTTGGCTTTGGAGGGCTTAATAAACATTAGAGAGTATGCTAGTATTTAATATTTTTCTTTGAAAGGACCTCATTCCAATCTTTGGCTTTGGAGGGCTTAATAGACATTAGAGAGTATGCTAGTATTTAATATTTTTAAATGTTGTATATTTTTTAATAAGTTTTTAAAAATATAATAAAAAATGTCCGCAGGGGCGTAGACGCATTGGCAAGTGCCGTGTAAATGGAAAGAAATATGTAAAAAGAGGTATCAAGGTCAATTCTCACCCCGATTTACTTGTGCTCCATTCTTGTGGGCTGTGTGGAAGCACCTGGGGGTATAGTGGTAGCAGATGGATATAGTTGTCGATTCCCCAATATATATATATATTAAAAAACACTTATTTATTTTAAATAGAAAAAATAAGATTATACTATATGTACTAATATTTTAACACTGAAAAATATTACAAAACTCTATAAATTAATATTTTATATAATTCTATAAATTGATATTTAATATTTTTAAAAGTTGTATATTTTTAAAAAAATCATATTTTTTAATTATTTTTTAAAAATACAATAAAAAATATTTATTTATTTTAAATAGAATAAATAAGATTATACTATATGTATTAATATTTTTATAATAAAAGTCCTTGAGGTGTAAGTGTAGGATATTCGAATTTGTGGGGAGGTGTACGTGAGGACATTCGAACTTGTGGAGATAAAAAATCCAGTCATGTTACAAACAAAAAATATTTTTACAATGAAAAATATTATATTACAAAACTCTAGAATCTATGTTATTGCCTAAGCCATAGTCTTTGCCATATATATTCTTTAAAAAATTACTTATTTATAAAAAAAAAAATTTAAAAATATAAATTTAAAATTAAAAGTTTTAAAATATTTTTAATAAAAGAAATTTAATAATTTTTAAATATTTAAAATTTAAATATCTTAATTTATAATTAATATCTTTAAATGTTGTATATTTTTTAATACATTTTTAAAAAATTATTTAAAAAATATAAATAATTTTATTTATTTTGTAGAATTTTATTTTAAAATTTTAAAAATAATATTAAAATTAAAAATTTTAACATAATAACGCACTTAAAAACAATTATTTTTAAAATTTTAAAAAATATTAGATTATAAAAAAATAAAATAAAATAAAAAAACCATTTTTTCAAAAGTACATTAAAATGACAAGAAAAAATAAAAAGAAAGCATAAAGTCAAAAGTTGTTTTGTTTTTTGATTTTCAAATAATGTTATAATATTTGAAAGAGTTGGGACATGGGTTAATTGAGTTTTGCTTAATTTACAAATTCACATTAAAATGACAAGAAAAAATAAAAAGAAAGTAGAAAGTCAAAAGTTGTTTGGTTTTTTGGGTTTCAAATATTTTGTTTTATTTTTTAAAAGTGTTATAATTTTTGAAAGAGCTACAACATGGGTTAATTGAGTTTTGTTTAATTTACAAATTTTTATTTAAAATGTAATAATAATAATAATTTTGATTATAATCTTTTTATAAATAATTTTTTGTGAATATTTAAAAATATCAAAATTTTAAAGTTTTACATTTTTGAGGAATTGTTATTGAGTTCGACTTTGTATTTGTTAGTATTGGCTTGCTAATTCCTTTCAACCTAATCTTATTCATTTCATGTGGTGTTATGAAATAATGACTAGCACTTAAATTTATGGATAGAAATACACCAATTTTACTTTACACCTTTATCATGGTATTTGAATGAACTACTTAATGTTTTTTAGTGTAGTGTTACATAGATTCTATATGTAATAGCTATAGATCACACAATTCATACTTCTTATATCTTGTCAAAATTCCTAAATTCATCTTTCCTCTTAAAATAGTATCAATCAAAATTCCTAAATTCATCTTTCCTCTTAAAATAGTATCAATCGTAAACCCTTCGTTTTACATTAAAAACACACCATATTCTTGACTCTCTTACTATATGCATACATAGTGTGGCCTAATCCTTAAACTTATCCTTTGAGACTTAAACTTATCCTAGCCTAATCCTTAAACTTATCCTTTGAGACTTAAACTTTTCCTAGCCTAATCCTTAAACTTATCCTTTGAGACTTAAACTTTTCCTAGCCTAATCCTTAAACGTATCCTTCAATTTCTGGTGCAAGTCTTCTTAACCTTAATATTGCTCATGATGCTCGGACTTTTTCACTACCTTAACAAGTCTTTGGTCTGTTCATCTAATTCATGTAATGTTTAACCTTTTTTACTACCTTATCAAAGTCTTTGGTCCCACTATATTCATCTAATTCTAATTCATTTAGGCCATGTTTAGTATAGTAATATATAGATTCATATTTAGTTTATCATGGTAATTGGAGGTTGGAATGTACTTAACGAGCTTCAAATACTCCACATATTCATAACATGTTCGGTCCATGTCGCTCGTGGAACTCATAAATTATTTGTTCATAGCAGTGTCCTAGCGAGTGCTTGTGTATCTAAAGTGCATTATCTAAAGTGCATTTTGCTCCAGACAGATCCTTTTGTATGATTTTCTTTAGTTTACTTTGATTGTCCCACCATAGGGACAGCTTACAAAGAAGTTGTCGACCCCCACCTTGGCTTTCATGTTTGTAGAGAAGTCAATCATTTCTAAGTACTCCATGTCAAGCAGCCATGCCTGAGCTTCTTGCCTAGTCTTCTCTCTGGCAAAGATAAGTGTTTTTTCTTTGCAAAACTCTACTCCATGGTATTTTCCTCTCATCCCTCCTCTTGGAAAAAAGAATGTTTCCACTCTCACTCATGGTATTTCCCTTTCTCATCCCTCCTCTTGGAAAAAAGAATGTCTCCACTGAAATCAAAGCAAGGTGTTTGATCAGTATCGAAGGACCTTATCAATTATGACTCTATTGAGGATGAGAAACTCCTCTTTGATCTTTTACTAGAGTTTCATCCCCATCCTATAACATGCATGATATGTGTTGCATATCTGAGAGGGTCTTTATGATTTTGTTATTGCTTAGCTCGTGTTCTTCTTCTTAGATGTGCAACGTGTTATCATGGTTGCCTTATAGTTACAAACTTGATTCTATAGACTTCTTACAGTCTCAAGAAGTTCCTCGTGCTAAATCAAAGCCCAATGCCGCCATTCTTCTTTGTTGGAGATTCATTGCAACTCTTCCCAATTGATTGATGCATCCCTGCTTCTTTCTTTGCTTTAAAGTTCTAGACGTTTCTGGAAACAGAGTTGGTGAAAATAACCCTGAATGCTCTGCTTTGGGCATATTTTTGATAAAAAAAAACATCTCTACCATCAAACCGTGTACATTTCTTCTCCTCTAAATAAATCTTTCAATGAGCTAATGATTACAAAAATGGGCATTTCTGTAATCTATTATGACCTCAGGAAGTTGGGTACTAAACGAGTTTTGCACATATGTCAAAGGTTGATTACTAGATTATATCTGGATTCCATCTTGTCTTTTAAAGCTCTAATGGGCTTTGCGGGAAATGGGAAATTTCCTTTTACTTTTAACCTTTCACTGTTTTGAGCACTTATTCTAGCCTTGTTTATTAGCATGCACTTAGTTGATTTCCAGTCACAAATAAAAATGCATTCCTTCCTTGTCTAGGCAACAACCCCAGCCCCTATAGTGATGATTTCTACCTTGTTGTGCATTTTTCTCTTTTGGTGGGGCTTCATTCCTTGTTGTGCATGGGTCAAAAAAGCAGTATTGCTTCTCTAGGTGGCGAACTCAAGGCATCTGGCAATCCATTTTAACTTGATGTGTGTGTTTTTCCCTCCTCTATGAGCTTTGACAAAAGCAGAGGCTAAAACGCATCAGCATCTTCTACATAGCTCTGACATCTATTATCTCTCAAACTCTACCCCAAGAAGAAAAGTCCTAACTTCGGCAAGAGATCCTAGAGGCACTACCAGGCAAGTTATCCACTGTCACCTCAGTAGCCTTGCCCCACACTTCAAACTAACGAGAACAAAAGTACCCTAGCCTAGGGGGAACCCTACAAGGTCAACTTGAGCTATATCGTTATAGATTGAGAGGAGTGCTAATTAGCTCAAACTGATTGAAATGATTTAACCAAGAAACTAAGTCCACCATTCCAAATGTCTGCTTGATCAATTAGATTTCAACACAAATTGTTGAGTAATTTGTCATTAATTATCATGTTTGTGCGAGTGCTAGAAAATCATCATATGGTTTAGTGAAAGGATAAGTGCTCAATGAAGTTTTATCACAGGATTGCCAAAGAAAAAGAAACATACGCTTTAATTCAAGAGATCACCATTAGCCTTGCAAAACATTATCACTGTAAGAGTAGTATTGGCAAATAAGAGGTCTGTTCACCAAGTGCATGCATAGAATCCAGAGTTCTGAATAGTCCCACAGGATATTTGATCATCGCCATGATGTATTTGTGTGCCACCCACTTAAAAGATTACCAAAACATATTTAATCAATGTTGTTGCATCCCAGGTTTAATAGGTTGATCATTGCCACAATGTCAAATCTGGTGGTGTATCTTATGATAAAATAGATGCTATTAGTATTAGATACAGAGTGCTAAAAACCCAAGAACATTCAATGATCAAAAATAAGTTCAGAAATACTCAAACAAGTATCATCAAAATATATCAGTGTTCCAATCTTGTTCAAATATAACGCTGCTACTAAGTAAGAGAAACTCTGAGGCAGTTAACAATGCTGATGCAAAAAAAAATGTCCTCAAGGAATGTCCCTCAGAACTTAGTTTCATGAATAATTTTTCTTAACCATCTCTTGAAAATAAAGGGAAGCAATATTTTTTATGCATATGCTACAAAGTTGCTCAGACCTGAATGAGAATTTTCAACGTTTCTTACTTTCTTTCCAAATTAACGGGTTGGTTTATGGTTATGCCCAGATTTCAAGAGATGTGTGCTAACTCAGATTTCAAAACCATCAAATGGTCAACAGTAAGAGAGTATACCAGCACCTGGAAAGAAACATCTAACAACTCTCAAAAATCGTTCCAATACTTGGAACAAATCGATCAAATAGTGCAGCGATTTTCAGTGACTTGAAAAGGATAACTTTCCAGATTAGGACCAGATTACCATCTCTTCATGAATCATTTTGTCAATTAGCCTCAGTTGTGATGTAAAGATATTCACCATGCAAGCATTTGATTACTCACTTAAACCATATGAACCATCTCGGCCTTTAGATCCCAACTTGATTTCTGATAATAAACTATATTGTACATGGCATCAAATCTTCATTATGCAGCGAAAAAATCTACCAGCAAATTGATCCAAACAGAGGATTATTTCGCAAAGTGTTTGGCATTAAATAACATCGACTAAATTCAGATTCGTTTCAGAATTAGAGTTGAATCCTTTCGATCATAAATGTTGAAAGGAAAAGAACATATCCAAAGTAATAAGACTGCATTAAAACTATTGGACCATATTTCAAATTAAGAGTTCCAGTGCCAAATCCGCAAATAATGTTGTATTTCAACAATCAGAGAATTTAATTGGAAAAACATTATACATATTGTGTTATTGTTTGGATACATGTGAAGCACAGTACTTTGAATCGAGTAAAATGTTTTACAGAGAAGTGCCCAGAACAAAAATAACTTAGCTCACAGTCAAAAACCAGTATCCAATTGAAGAATTTCTAAGAATATCCTATTATTGTACTGTTAGAAATTTGCGCATTACCGTGTTACCATGTCGAGTCAAGGATTGCATTTGATTAGCGCAGCTTTAAACAAATGCCAAAGCCAAATCAGTTTACTTAGAATCCTTTTAACCAGCAATACATTCCAACACAGATAAAATCCTGAAGCAAAACAAAAAATACCTCAATCCCTTAAGCAACTAGAGTACTGAATTGAAATGCTTAACAAATATCAAACCCTCAACCGTAAATTAATACATTTAGGTTATTAAAGCAAAGTGTTGCACAAGATTAACCATTGGGTTGATATATCTAGTAATGTAGAACAATTATTGGTATATGGCATTAGATTTAGAAAGGAATTTAATGCTTCAAAACTCACAGCTAAAACGTTTAGCCCTTTTACCCCTCAATTGTTTGCAGTTTATGTGATAATGCACTAAAATTGTACCCAAAGAATCATACCTTCAGCACCATAAGAGATCAACAAATAGACTTTCAACCATAAGTTTTTTCTTTCTAACCCTTGATGCAATGCTTTGGTTAATTGAAATAACCTTTAGCTAGATCTATGAATAATTTAAATTTAACCCTTTAGGTTTAACTGATATTGCAAGTTGGCTTATGCTGGAGATTCCCTTAAGATATCAACCTGCAGAAAATATTAACTAGTAAGCAGCAGATCCATTTGAGGTAGAGAAATTTCTGGAGGTTGCCCTGCAATTAAAATCAATCCATTACAGCAGATCGATTCAGATTAAAACCATTCCAAGTGATCAATCTGCAATGAAACTCCCAAGTTAACTGCAAATGTGAAGAATGATAGCTTATGTAAACTTGGGGATGGGAACCCAGATCTGGAAATAGGGTCTCTTAAAAGTTAAAACCCTGGGCTGGCAGCAAACAAAACTTGAAAGGAAAATTTTGAGAATTGGGATGGTCAGAAAATAAAACAAGACCCTAGTGCCTCCATTGAGCATGGAATCTAAATTGATTCCTTCAGTAGATGCCCTTCTCTCCTTGGTTGTTGAAGTCACTATCACCTCCTAAAGAATGCTTGGTGAGCATCAAACTTCGGTACCTGGATCACATAAATTTATAGAAAGACTAGACTATTCTAGATCTAGCCTAAGTATTACAAAGTTTGATTAATTGAAGCATATATCCAAAGTAAGAACTTAAAATCCTATGATATCTAAATTCAATACTAAAACCTAGCTCCAATAAATCCTAAGAAATAAATAGAATGACCATACCTTGTTTACTTGATTACCTTGCAATACCCGTTTCTTCAATAGAATTTGAATGTCAAGACCCTTCTATATACACCCTAGAGCAATGTACATATGAAACTAGAGAAGAATACACACCAAAATAGAGAAAGTAGGCCTTCTTATTCCATTTCCAACCATACAAAATGACAGTGACGCCCTCCTCAAATAGGTAGAGGCCTCCTCAAAACTATACATAGAAAACCATGATCTATAATGAAACCATGTGCTCATACCATGGGCTACAATAAAACCATGAGCCAATACCACGTGCTAGAGCAAAACCATGTGAAACATCGAGGTTACAACAAACTCCTCAAACTAGGGTGCCCTCCTCAAAATGAGCAAAACTCCAACAAACTTCCACACATGTGAGTCAAAGGAGGAGAGAGAAAGTGCACACTCCCTTTAATTGAGCAAATCTCCAACAAACTTTCACACATGTGGGTCAAAGGAGGCCCTAGAACAAGGGTGCCCCCCTAACTAACCCATAAAATCGTGCAAGCTTCAATCACACGTGTGAGAACTCGTCCAATTGTTAGGTGCACCCCTTCTAGAAGATTCTAGAAGCTTCCCACGTGTGGAAGAGAGAGACTTGGACAAGGGTTTTCACACATGCCAAGTGAATATATGCCATGTGGCTCATACAATGCATCGTGTGCTAACAAGTGTACAAATTGATGATGTGGACACCTTGGTGATGATGTGGCATCCTAGTCATCGTCCACTATGTTGTCATAGATCCCAATGTCACTAGATATGGCTGAATTTTGGTACATAGATCTCAATGCATGCAGGTCCTGCATTGGGATCCCGAGGCAATGACACGGATCTCAAGGCATAGTGTACAGATTCCAATGTGGGGCACCCACCTATAATGATGCATCAAGCTTCAAACAAGTCATTAGGAAACAAACGTCAAGTAATATCCTCTAACAACAACTAACATAGGTAAATTTTATAAATTACCTTAGCTTACCATGGTGGGACAATTATTACCCCTATTACATGTGTCTATGCTTAGGAAATAATGTATTTTCTAAATAATTTAATTAAAGATACGCAAATTTGACGAATAATTGATGGAAAAAAAGTAGAAAAGCTTTATATTTTGACCCTCAAGGTCATTTTAATGGTATATAAAGTCTTTTGTTGGTCTGGCTAACCTTTCTGAGCTAGGAATCTTCATTTTTTGCACTTGTAATCCTCTTAACAAGGAGCTTGGGTTAGAGTTACCACCTCGACACCTTTTTATTACCCCCTGTCATATTTTCTTTGATTTTTTCTAGTCCTTTTTCTTTAGATATGTATTTTTCGCATAGGACCTTGGGGTTGGGCACTTTTAAGGAGGTGGCATAGCTCAAACCTTAGTATTTTTTTCATTTTTTAACATTTACACTCTTTACCTATAGCCTTTTGGCTTAATTTCTTACTGTAGCTTACATTTTTCTTCATCTAGACCTTGTTGGATGGCATTTGATAATTCAATATAAGTAGGGATAATATTTGTTTTTTATGAACGGAATGGTAGTGAAGAGGAATGTTGGAAAGTGTTAGACGTGGTTAGGTTGTGGGCACACTACTCAACCAGATTATTAATAGTACATCTAGTCCCAAGTCAAAACAACATTTTTCTAAGGACAACATGCCCCCATGGTAAAAACGAAACAAAATAATAAAATTATTAGAGTTAAGAAGTGTTTTTTTTGTAAGCTAAGATATTATATATTAATATAATAATAAAAAAATGCATATGTCCATGTATAAAGCCTGCCAAAAAGGAAATCGAGCGTCGGAACAATATCATAGTATATCCTGACAGTATTTACATAAAGTCTATTAACAAAAAGACCAAAAACAAAGAGTCTAATTGGCAGGTTCATAACAGCGATTTTAAAGTATAATTGACTGGGAGACATCTTAAAACAGTTGACTAAGCTAATTTTGTGGGGTCCTCATCAAACAACTTGGCCTTTCCTTTGACTTTGGAGTCCTTGCCAATATCATCTTCGAGTATGATTGGATTATCACTGGTTCCCGGATATTCCTCAAACCCAGTAACTTCCACATACTCCTTGTCATCCTCCTCTCCCCAATTTGTCACTTTGAAGCCGATACCAAAGGCAACTCCTCAAACAACTTGGCTTCCAACCTCTGAATATGATCCAAAGTTTCCTCTCGCTTGGCCTGTGTGTCCTTTAGAGAGAGCGTAAATGTCTTTGCCATCCAATAGAATTCCATTGCACGAAACATTTTGGTATCCCTTGATCTCAAGAATCCTGAGTCTATAATCCAATCATGAAACTCTTGTCTAATTTGTTGATTGGAGGTGTGGACTCTTAACACCCTGGCATCATCCATCACCATTTCCATTTTCCTTTGTTGTGTTAGAGAAGTGTTGGATTGAGAGAGCGCCCTAGCCCGCATTACATCTCTTTCGGCACATGTGATGCGAACAACTCTAGTGGCTCGATGTTGTGGCAGCAGCTCAGCTACAACCCTCTTCATCGCCCCCCGCATACAAAGCGGAGCACCTTTGTCAACCATAATATTAAAGAGAGCAAGCGGGAGAGGGAAGCGGAGTTGACCCTAAACACCTACAGGGAAAGGAGAGAGAATAGAACTAGATAAGGTGTCTCGAATGACCCAGAGAGGGAGAATAATCAAGGGCTCGGAGGGAAGGAGCTAGCACTCGCCTTGTCCCAAAACCTCAAAGGGAAACAGAGAGACCATAGGACGACATCGATAGTTGCATGTTGGCCCAAATCTTGGCATAGACAAAGACCCAATCCACCCCAAAGAGGCCGAGCAAAAAACAATGCAGGGAAAGAAGGCCAACAGAAGTCCAGCTAGTAGTGAACCAGAGAGTGACCACCACAGACAAAAAAGCAACCCCCTAGGGAAATAAGACAGGCAGCCAATCTAGCAAGGCTAGGCAAGATGAGCAGGCTCTCCAATATAAAAATCTCACCTACATTTTCTCCATAATGTCCCACAAACAGTCCATGAAGCATAACCTATTAATGAAACAACACCACAGTGTACTTGCCATGATTACCATGCAATGTCGATTGAACCGAAATCTCACATTCGCACTTGTCTCCATAATTCTTGTTCATGGTCTGAGCTTCCATACTCTTCAATGAGTTCTTTTGGTACTTTACCAATGCTCTCTTACGCCCCCATGACCCAACATTAGTGGTATGGTACCTTCCGGCTTGCTTGACAACAGGTCCATTGTACCAACGTGACATCTGTAGACTGCCATCTCCCTCATGCGAAATTGATTTATGACATGTGACCAAACACCCCATCTGGAGGAGTGTTAAGAAGTGTTATAAGATATAACCCATGTTAATTACTTTCACGACAGGTTAGAAACAATAACACCACTTCTAAGCAAGAAACCATCACATGAAATCATAGTGCATCAACTGAAAAGATGAAACACAAAGTACCATCCGCACAAGCACATATGATCTGAAATGTAAAGCACAAGAGTTGTTATACCATGGTAGAGCTATCTAAAGGAGCTCGTGGATGATGTCAAGCTAGAAGGAATGGAAGATCAAGATGGAAATGCCAGAGATGAGCAGGAGAGCTCATCCAAGCAACATCAATGCACTCGTGAGAGGGTGCTCTCGAGATAGTTGCTCTTGAGTGGCCAACATTATCAATGTGTTTTCCTCTTCCATGTGTTTGTTGTCTCTGGTGCGTTTGGTATCAGAGCTCAAGGTCTTGGGGTTTCGCTACTGCATTTGAGACACCTTGGAATTTTCGCTATAAATTTTAGCTCCTGAGGCTCTATAATTTCGGAGATAGAGCCTATGCAAGCTCGGGTTCTGGAATCATCCTAAATTTAGTCATAGCGGAATTTTTGCTATAAAAAATTTTCTATAACGTTTCAGACCTTGAAAATCGGAGAATATTCATAGAAATTAGCAAGGTATTTGTGATAAAAAAATTTGCTTCTGGGTCATCCTACTTTTGTAGATACACCCTGTGTAAGATAGGGTATATGACTAGTCATATTAACTAGTCTCAAATAGGTGTTCCAGCTAAAACAGTGATATCTTCTTCAATGAGTATCCAAATTAAGTGAGACCAATTGCATTGGACAGTCGACAATCTGTAGTATTTCTGGTGCAAGTTTCAAAATCCAATATCAGATATTGTGCTCTTGGCACACTTTACAAGTACGCTCTCTTGGAAGAGACAAAAATCAGCAAGGTGTGGGGAAGTTACCATAACTTCCACTTGGCACATCCAATTTTGATCAGACCTGTGGCATTGCAGAGAGGACATATCGAAGAACTATAGAACAAAAGTTCAGACCCAGAAGGGCCAAAATTTTAGAGATACACCGAAAGAAAGGCCAACCAAGAGGACAACTCCAAATTAAGGTTTTTAAAGGTACATAACTTACAATTGGCATAATTATTTTTGGAATATTTGTTTCAGGTGATTTGAAATTTGTGATAAATATAGAATAGAGGAGTATTATTATTATTACTCCATATGGGTCCCAAAAAGGTGACAACACCTATTAAACCTCCAGAAGTCTCATCTATGACTCAAGAAGAAAATGAGGACATAAATAACAGGTTGTCCAAATTAGAGGAACAAATTAAGAAGGTAAGTGAAAAGTCTAACAATTGGGTAAACTCACAAAGACAAATTCAAGTAATGGAAGGGAAGATGGATGGCATGGAAAACAATATGGAGGGTATGAAAAACAAGATGGATTATATGGAAAATAAGATGGAAGAAAATAAGAATGACATAAAAAGAGAAATATGAAATTCCATGAAGGAAATGGAAAATATGTCTTCCCTGATATTTCAAGCTATAGATGAGAGATTCTCTCAAGGAGACATCAAAATGGAATGGACTCATGAAAAATAAATGTAGTACTCATGCTGAACAAACTGCCAATAATAAGCCATTTAGTGAATCTAACTCTAATAGTGGAGTTAATTCTGGTGGGAGTCATAAATTCAACTTTCCCAAAATTGAATTAAAAAAGTTTGATGGTACAGAGGTATTTACTTGGGTGAACCAAATAGAGCAATATTTTGAACTACATAATATTATGGATGATAAGAAAAGAATTCACATAACAACCTTGAACTTTGAGATAAAACCATACCAATGGTATCAATGGATAGTGAAAAGGCATCCTCCTTTATATCACTACACGTGGGGTTTATTTACAAGAGACTTAGAAGCACAATATGGGAAAGTTTGGGAACAAGACTACTTCAGTCAATTGACAAGAATCAAACAGATAGGTGATATTGAAGAATATAATTCAGAAAATGGAATGGACTCATGAAAATAAAGGTAGTACTCATGCTGAACAAACTGCCAATAATAAGCCATTTAGTGAATCTAACTCTAATAGTGGAGTTAATTCTAGTGGGAGTCCTAAATTCAACTTTCCCAAAATTGAATTAAAAAAGTTTGATGGTACAGAGGTATTTACTTGGGTGAACCAAATAGAGCAATATTTTGAACTACATAATATTATGGATGATAAGAAAAGGATTCACATAGCAACCTTGAACTTTGAGATAAAACCATATCAATGGTATCAATGGATAGTGAAAAGGAAACCCCCTCTATATCACTACATGTGGGGTTTATTTACAAGAGACTTAGAAGCACAATATGGGAAAGTTTGGGAACAARACTACTTCAGTCAATTGACAAGAATCAAGTAGTTAGGTGATATTAAAGAATATAATTCAGAATTCCCGGTACTAGCCACAAGGGTGGATAACCTAAGTGATGAACACTAGCCACAAGGGTGGATAACCTAAGTGATGAACACTTGCTGGAAGCTTACGTGGGTGGATTAAAAGAAGACATTAAACATGAACTTTTCTTAAGACAACCTACAAGTATTATGGAAGCTATGCAAAATGCTCATCATATTCATGCCAAAAATAAGGCTACACACAAGTATAGCATTGGAGGCAGAGATCGTTTTGGGGGTCATAAGACAACCATATCTCAACCAACAAGGTTGACACCTCAGCAAGTGGATGAAAGAAGAGCAAAAGGACTATGTTTCAATTGTGACAACAAGTACAGTAAAGGGCATAAATGCGGTGAGAAGAAATTATTCTACATAGATTGTGAAGAGGAAGAAGATAGTGTACCTAAACCAACAAGGTTGACACCTCAACAAATGGATAAAAGAAGAGCAAAAGGACTATGTTTCAATTGTGACAGCAAGAACAGTAAGTGGCATAAATGCGGTGAGAAGAAATTATACTACATAGACTATGAAGAGGAAGAAGATCAAGAATTGGAAACGTCACAAGACCCAAATCTAGAAGATACTACTCCAACAATATCTTGTCATGCTTTGGCCGGCATCATTACTCCACAAACCCTCAAGATACAAGGATACATCAAAAAGAAAAAGGTAACAATATTGATTGATTCAGGTAGCACCCATAATTTCATCAATTACAAATTAGCAAAAGATCTCATTTTTTTTGTATATCCTGCACCAGAGCTTGAAGTAATGATTGCAAATGGAGGTACCATAAATTGTTCAGGGAACTACCATAGTATTAAGCTCAACATGGGGGAGTATTTTCTGGATAGCCCCATGATTTCCATCCAAATGGGGGGTGTTGATGTTGTATTAGGGGTCCAATGATTGCAATCACTGAGAATAGTGGCCTTTGATTTTCAAAATCTTTTTATGAGATTTTCCTCAAATGGCAAGGAAATTGAGCTTAGAGGTATCCAAGGGAAACCCTCTAAAGTGATCAGCTCTAATAGCATGGAAAAGTTACTCAAAAGGGGACACCAGGGTGTAATTGCACAATTGTGCTCACTTGATGTTCAAACATCTATAGCCCCGGCTCCATCAGATCTCCAAATAATTATCAACAATCATTCCAAGGTATTTTGTGAAATGACTAAGGGTCTTCCACCTACTCGAGACCATGACCATACTATTCATTTGCAGCCAGGAAGTGTACCGCCTAACATTAGGCCTTACAGGTATCCATATGCACAGAAGAGTGAGATTGAACACATGATCCAGGAAATGATAGAGGTTGGCATCATTCAACATAGCCAAAGTTCTTTCTCTTCACCAGTGGTGTTTGTTAAAAGAAAAAGATGGCTCGTGGCATATGTGTCCAGATTATAGACAACTCAACAAAATAACCATCAAAGATAAGTTTCTTATCCATGTCATTGATGAATTATTAGATGAATTACATGGAGAAAAATTCTTTACTAAGTTGGATCTTCGTTCAAGATATCATCAAATCAGAATGATACAAGAAGACATTCCTAAAACAGCTTTTAGAACACATGAAAGTCATTATGATGTAATGTCCCCACTTTGGGACATCATTATATTACAGAGTGTTATGATGACCAGAGTAGCCAGATGGAGGTTATAGCGAATACAGGGACTATTGAGGGGTATTTTTGGGTCCGACTTGCATCACTCATCTTATTTTATCATTATGACCCATTCCGCAAATATTGGATTTGGTTCCGTTGCATTCCGACGATTTCCGTGATTTTGAATTATTTTGGGCTATAGGTTAATTAAATTCACTAATGAGGTCATATTGGTCATAATACTTGGAGGAATCTCTTAGTGTAATAGCTCATTGGAATCGAGAGGAACAACACTACAGGATAGGATGATGAGAAGTGGCTTTCAGTGGCCAGGAAAGCCACAAGGAGCGATAAGGTACTTTTCAGAGGTTAAATGGTTAATTAACTAATTAAAGTGATTTAATTAATTAATTAATAATTAAATAAAGAAAAGTCACTTTGGAGAGAAAGGTGAGCAAGGAGGATAAAAGAGAGATAGGGGCCTCTATTCTCTCATTCATGTTGCTTATCATTTTGATATTTGGCTTCTTGCTAGTGAGCCCATGCACTTGGGGGTTTTGAGGATTTTGACTTAACAAACCCTAGAGATCAGCTCGTTGGTGAAAGATCCCACCCAACCTGATCCAAGCTTGGTTACGGAGGTTAAAGATTCCTCCCTCACCATTCTACATCAGATGTACTCAGCTTCAGAAAAGTTCTACATCAGCCACGGGTTCAGAGAGAGCTAGGGCACAACTTCAGGAGGGTTTCCAACAGGAGGGCGTACCATCTTGAGGAGAGGAGCTCGTTCCAGGCTTAGGAGAAGGATCCGAAGCAAACAGACTTCTGGTATTATTCGTATGGTCTAGGGCACCCTTTCTAGCCTGTTCCAAATGAGGTTTCTCTGTTATCTTATTTATTGGAGCCCAGTACATGTTCAAAGAGAGGAGGGTGCACCATTGATTGAGGATCCAGTCATTTGGAGGGTCGGATCTCTATCATTCAGCCTGAGACTCTACCCGAGAGTTTACTGTGGCCCGATCTACAGTTTGGTATCTTTTCTAGAGGGTTTTGGGGCCATCTTCATAGAGGTTGAATTCTTGGGTCATCCAGAAGGACATAAGCCAATTAGGGGATTGTTTACTTGGAGGGTCATACCTTCACCATTCAACTTGAGACTTCACCAATGGTTTGGTATTGGGCCGATCTACACTTCTAGCCATTTTCAGAGTGTTTGGAGGCTTCTAGCAGTAGGGCCGAATTTTGGGTGTATTCAGCTTTCCAACAGGGCATAACTTATTCAGTTTGGGGTTTGACACTCAGGAGGCAAGGATCTCATCTTGTTATTCATCTATTGTAGCCTTGTGGCATTTGGAGGCTTGTATCTTCTCTTCTTTATCTTTCTTGAGGGTTGTCCTCACATTGCCACTAGCTATTAGCTATATTGTACTAGATCTGCAAATCCATTGTATCAGCTTCTTCTATTATGAATAATATCATATCTGAGGTGTTTTGGGTTATCTCTTGTATTGATTGATCTTGCATCTTGTTGAGGTATGTTACATTGCTATATTTCTGTTGATTATTGTTGCAAACACACATAACAACCATCAGTATAAACCCTAGCGCACTCATGAGTCTTAAGACTGCAAAGTGTTTGACGAAATGCAACAACCAAAAAACATTCAAAAATTCATGAAAACCACAATGTTCTTGGCATCTTGGCTTGGGAACATTACATATGATTTTTTTGTTATGCCATTTGGGCTGACTAATGCACCTTCAACATTTCAAAGCTTCATGAATTCTATTTTCACGCCCTTCCTTTAAAAATTTGTGCTAGTATTTTTTGATGACTACTAATCTACAGCAAATTTTGGGAAGAGCATGTACAACATGTTGACAGAGTATTACAACTATTGGAAGAGTAACAACTTTATGCAAAGCCTTCCAAGTGTTCCTTTGAGGTTCAAGAAGTGGAATATTTGGGTCATATTGTATCTCATGAAGGTGTAAAAGTGGACCCTAACAAAATTAAAGCTATAAGGGAATGGCCAATTCCCAAAACCTTGAAGAAACTTAGAGAATTCTTAGGAGTGACAGGCTATTATCTCAAGTTTGTCAAGAACTATGGTCAAATAGCAGCACCTCTAACAACATTATTAAAGAAGGAAGCATTTTCTTGGACAGAATGAGCAACCAAAGCTTTTGAAAAACTTAAGGAGGCTATGTGTACAACACTTCACAAAAACATTTATGGTGGAGTGTGATGCCTCGGGCCATGGAATTGGTGCAATTTTAATGCAAGAAGGAAGGCCCATTGCCTTTGAACGCAGACAACTTAGAGGAAAAAACATAGTCAAACCCATTTATGAAAAATAAATGTTGGCATACTACATGCAGTTCAGAAATGGCGCCCCTACCAAATAGGAAGACACTTCAAGGTAAAAACAAATCATGACAGTTTGAAGTACTTTTTGGAGCAACGATTATCTTCAGAAAAAAATGGGTTACAAAAATGTTGGGTTATGACTTTGAAATTATATACAAAAAAGGAAAAACATAATATGGTGGCAGATGCCCTTTCCAGGAAAGAAGAAGAAAAAGAAGGTTCACTATGTGTTATTTCTAGTCCGCAATCGGATTGGGTGGAAGAAGCAAGGATAGAATGGAATCAAGATCAAAAGGTATGCAAGATCATTCAAAAACTACATGAAGACCGCAATTCAATAGAAAATTTTGTATGGAAGAATGATTTGCTATGGTATCACGATCGCCTATACTTATGTAAGAATTCCCAATTCAAACAGAAGATCCTTCTGAAATTGCACACTTCTACTATAGGGGGACATTTAGGATTCTTGAAAACATACCACAGGTTTAAAAAAGATTTTTTCTGGGAAGGTCTTAAAAATGATATTCAAAAGTTTGTGTTGGAATGTCTGGTCTACCAACAGAATAAGGGAGAGACAATCAAGACTCCAGGTCTCCTACAACCATTAGCTATACTGTAATGTCCCTTTCCAAATAGGAGCTTCGGAGAGGAGGCTTAATAGTCTAAACCGCTTTGTTAGACTATAGCCAAGGCCCGAAAAGGGGTAAACAGGGTTACTAGAGGTCACTCAGTCAAAAATGTTATGTTCAGAAAGTGACATTGAGCTAAAAAGGGTTAAAAGCACGTTTAATTCATTATGAGCTAAAAATAGAACAGACAAGCTAAAATTAGAGGTCAACTGTGAATTAGGGTTTAGGAAAACTATAAGAGGGTCAGCAACCTAATTCGAGATTATGCAGATTATGACTTGTTAGTAAGAAGTAAGGCGCATCTCAGGAGAGATAGTTCAGTGGATTCCAGGAGGAAGACACTAGTTCATTGATTTCGGTGTTGAGAGACACACCCTAGTCATCAGGGAGATCACGCAGGTCTTTCATCATTCTTCAGCAACAGTTACGCAGGGTCCCGCAGCAAAGGCACACTTATTCAAGGTGAGGGCGCAGCTTCGAAGGAGGATTAGTGGATTGACTCGCCCCATACAGGGAGAGTTCAGAGATTCCACCCCGACCCATTTCGAGAAGAAGGCAAGGCACATCTTTCGCTTGGTTTCTCGTCCGGTTCCGATGGTGGAATCACTAGGGCGCGTTTTCCCGGAGAGGGAGAGGCGCATCATTTAGTTGCTTTTGTATTCCAGCTAAGATCCCTTTTTTCCTCGATCTAGCCGAGCGATTCATTGTATATAGTTGTATTCGACATTTGTACTCCTAGGAGATTTCATAATATAATTTTGTCGTCTTTTGTCACCATTATTATTATTTGAATGCTCATTTGTTTGTTGTAAACAACTAATCCTACACACATTAACAGCGTTTCCTAGACTAGCCAAGTCAGGAACATTACAGTGGTATCAGAGCTTTAGTCTTGCCAACATATGACTAAAGACGATGAGTGCAGCAGAAGACCCAGATGGTCATGAGCACGAAGGAGACGAATATGTCTCGTACGACAGGCGCAAGGAAAGAAGGTCGAGGCCTGACTTTCCTCTTTTCCATCACAGCTCAGAGGAAGAGGAAGAGGCGCACAAGGAAGCTGAGAGAAGGGCAGAGTGTGAGGCTGAGCGCGAGGCAGAAAGAATGCTAGGAGACAGATATGAGCGAACAGAGGGTAGCGGTAAGGCCCCCATGGAGCCAGAGGCGGCCTTCATGAAGGTTATCAACGATATAGTAGCTAATCAGCAAGCCATGACACAGTCCTTGGCACAGGTGGCTGATAGATTAGCTATAGTGGGCACCCCAGGCACACAAGCCCCATATGCAGCACAAGGAAACTCGGGGGCAGGCAGTATACCCCAATCTCCTACTCGCACATACACCACTTCGAGTAGGATTCCAAGAACTTTGTTTCCCAGTTTCCAGAGAGCACCCCCAACAACAGCACAGCTACCAATAGCACAACAGAGGTCGCCCACTCATGCAGAGGACATCGCAGAGTATAGGAGGGAGTATGTTGCATTGGGCTGTGACTTCCAGCAGGACATGACCCTAGTCGAGTATTGTGGACTCAGACTCAGGAACTGCCACATAGAACCACAGAGAGGAGGACCGCAGCAGGGGCATAATATTGATTTCATCCAGAAAGTTGGTTAACTCACCATACCTTCTTTCGACGGATCATCCAAATGCACTGCCAGAGCTTGGGTACAGAAGCTAGACACATACTAGAAGCTCAACCAGATGACCGAGACAAAGGCCATCGATTTTTCTACCTTACACTTGGAGGGTGAGGCACACGAGTGGTGGCACCATGGATTGGTAACATTGGGTCACAGTCGCATCACCTCCTATAGGGAGTTCACAGAGAGACTCATGGACAGGTTTGACAGGAGGGATCCAGAGATCCACTTCAGGGATCTAGCCCAGTTGAGACAAACTGGCACAGCAGAAGCGTTCATCACGGAGTTTCAGCGGGTAGTCATGGCAGTGACCGATATATCAGATCCCAGGTTGATCATGCTATTCACAGAGGGGATCACAAAGATTTTTGAGAGGATGGGTGAAGGCATACAGGCCGCCCACCTTACAGGATACCATCCTACGCATTCGAGATTTGGCAGACTCAGTGTCGAAGACTAAACCCTTTTCCAAACCCTTCGTACCCCAGAAGGATCCAGACAGGAAGCCATTCCAGATAGAATGGAAGGGCAAAGAGAAGTTGGATGATGAGACGAGGCGAGAGCTTATGAGGAAGAAGCTTTGCTTCAATTGCAGAGACCCTTGGGTCCCAGGCCACAGGTGCATAGGCAAGGGAGAGATTCATTATATTGAGGTGGCCGCAAACAGTGGACAGTGAGGAGGAGGAGCACGATAGTGGATCCACTAGCTCAAAGAAGGATTCAGCACAGGCAGAGGAGCAGCCTCCCCGTAGGCCACCGACACCGGCAAATACATGGGCTCCTGTCAGTGTCAGTGGTCTACGGGGAGGTTGCTCCTCTGCCTTTGTTGACTCCTCCTCTGAGCTAGTAGATCCATTGTCCTGCTCCTCCTCCTCACTGTCCACACTGTCTGCTGCAACCTCAATATAATGAATCTCTCCCTTGCCCATGCACCTGTGGCCTGGGACCCCCAAGGGTTTCTAAAGTTGAAGCAAAGCTTCTTCCTCATAAGCTCTCGCCTAGTCTCATCATCCAACTTCTCCTTGCCCTTCCATTCTCTCTGGAATGGCTTCCTGTCTCGATCCTTCTGGGGTACGAAGGGTTTGGAAAAGGTTTTAGTCTTTGGCACTGAGTCTGCGAAATCTTGAGTGCAAAGGATGGCATCCTGCAAGGTGGGAGGCTTGTATGCCTTCACCCATCCTCTCAAAGGCTCGGTGAGTCCCTTTGTGAATAGCATGATCAGCCTGGGCTATGATATATTTGTCACTGCCACGACTACCCGCTGAAACTTCGTGATGAACGCCTCTGTTGTGCCAGTTTGTCTCAATTGGGCTAGATCCCTGAAGTGGATCTTGGGATCCCTCTTGTCAAACATGTCCATGAGCCTCTCTGTGAACTTCCTATAGGAGGTGATGCGACTGTGACCCAATGTCACCAATCCATGATACCACCACTCGTGTGCCTCACCCTCCAAGTGTAAAGTCGCGAAACTAATGGCCTCTGTCTCGGTCATCTGATTGAGCTTGTAGTATGTGTCTAGCTTCTGTACCCAAGCTCCGGCGGTGCATTTGGACGATTCGTCGAAAGAAGGTATGGTGAGTTTACCAACTTTTTGGATGAAATCCATGTTATGCCCCTGTTGTTGTTGCAGTCCTCCTCTCTATGGCTCTCTGGGGCGGTTCCTGAGTCTGAGTCCACAGTACTCGACTAGGGTCATGTCTTGATGGAAGTCACGACCCAATGTTGCGTACTCCCTCCAATACTCTGCTATGTTCTCTGCATGAGTGGGCGGTCGTTGTGCTATCGTCGGTTGTGCTGCTACCGGAGGTGCCCTCTGGAAACTAGGAAACAAGGGTCTAGGAATCTTACTCGTAGAGGTGTATGTGTGAGTGGGTGACTGGGGTCTACTGCCTGCTCCTAAGTTCGCATATGTTGCATGCAGAGCTTGTGTGTCCAGGGTGCCCACTCTAGCCAATCTATCAAAACCACCTGTGCCAAAGACTGAGACATGGTCTATTGACTAGCTAACATATCGTTGATAACCTACATGAAAGTTGTCTTTGGTTCCATGGGGGCCTTTCCACTGCCCTCTGGTCGCTCATATATGTCTCCTAGCATCCTCTCAGCCTCACGCTCTGCCCTTCTCTCTGCTTCTATGTGTGCCTCTTCATCTTCCTCTGAGCTAGGAGGAAAAGGAGGAAAAGGAGGAAAGTCAGGCCTAGACCTTCTTTCCCTATGTCTGTTGTAAGTGACATATTCGTCACCTACGTGTTCACGGCCCTCTAGGTCTTCTGTTGCACTCATCGTCCTTAGTCACAGGCTGGCAAGACTAAAGCTCTGATACCACTGTAATGTTCCTGACTTGGCTAGTCTAGGAAATGTTGCTAATGTGTGTGTAGGATTAATCGTTTACAGCATATAAATGATCATACAAATAACAAATGCGACAAAGGATTGCAAAGTTTGTATTATGATATCTCTACAGAGTACAAAGGCCGAATGCGGCTAAATAAAACGAATCACTCGACTAGATCAAAAGACAAAAGGATCGTAGCCGGAATACAATAAGCAAACTAAATGATAATACCCAATAATAGATGAACACTGCGGGATCAATGGATGAGCTGGAACTATGGCAGCTCGTACGGTAACTACTGGAGGTCTGGAAAGTTCGCCCTGGCAGCTATACCTGTCGGAATGGCCTGGAAACTGTCCCAAATGGTGTGCCCTACTCTAGTTCTTAGGCCTAGTAACTGACCAGCCCCTCTGTTGGTGGGTCTGGAATCACTCGGCTAGATCAAAAGACAAAAGGATCTTAGCCGGAATACAATAAGCAAACTAAATGATAATACCCGACAATAGATGAGCACTGCGAGATCAATGGATGAGCTGGAACTATGGCAGCTCGTACGGTAACTACTGGAAGTCTGGGAAGTTCGCCCTGGAAGCTATACCTCTCGGAATGGCCTGGAAACTGTCCCAAATGGTGTGCCCTACTCTAGCTCTTAGGCCTGGTAACTGACCGGCCCCTCTGCTGGTGGGTCTGGACCCCAAGATGGATCCCCCTGGGGAATGCGCCCGTCTCTTACTGGCAAAAATGCGTCCCAGTGATTCCATCGTCGAAATCGACCGAGATGTATCTCAAAATGATCGCCTTGGTCTACTGGGAAATGGGTCAGAAGGGCTTCCCTGAATTTGATCTGATGCTCGCTCGGGAACCCCGAATGTGTCCGCCAAAAGTGTCGCACTTCCAAGTCTAGAAAATGCGCCCCAAATGATTCCTCCATCGGAATCTGACGAGGAACTAGGCAAAAGATGCGTCTTGTCTTCCTCTCAACTGGGTCAGAGGGGAATGTTTGAACTCTCCCTGGATGGGACAAATCGATTCCCTGAACCTCCTTAGGAGCTGCGCCCTCACCCTAGATAAGTGTGCCCTTGCTGCTGGACCCTACGTAATTGTTGTTGAAGAATGATGGAAGACCTGTGTGATCTTCTCAGTGACTAGGGTGTGTCTCTCAACATCGAAATTAGCCAGCTGGTGTCTTCCTCCTGGAATCCGCTGAACTATCTCTCCTGAGATGCGCCTCTCTCCTCAATGACAAGTCATAATCTGCATAATAATGAATTAGGTCGCTGATTCTTCTCTTATAGTTTTCCAAAACCCTAATTCACTGTTGAAACCCTAATTCATTGTTGACTTCTAATTTTAGCTCATATGTTCTATTTTTAGCTCATAATGACTTAAAAGCGCTTTTAACCAGTTTTAGCTCAATGTCACTTTCCGAACATAACACCTTTGACTAGAGTGACCTCTAGTAACCCTGTTTACCCATTTTTCGGCCTTGGCTATAGTCTAACGGGGCGATTTAGACCAATGTTACAAGAACCGGACCGGTCATTGAACCGGTCGACCCCAAAAACCAGAACCGAACCGAAACCGGGAAAAAACCGAAAAAAAAAACCGTATCAAAAAACCGGTCACTAAAAATACATAAAATATTCAAATTTTGAAAAACAAATACATATTCATGTGCATCCATGTGAATCCAAACCATTATACACAAATTTGCAAAGTTTCTCATATATATTCATGTCACATGTGCGTCCAATGTGAATCTGATTCCAAACCAAGGTTATCATATGAAGCAATTATACTCGATGAACCGATATAGAGTGGCATTCACAATGTTTAATTACAAGTCTTAGAGCATGACAATGTGAACATGGAACTTACGAGATTTAACGAAACATACCATTTATCAAATCATTCCACCATTCATAAGAGTTAAGTTATGTTCAATGATTAAGGAAAGTGTTCTTTAGGGTACTGTTGTTATTTATATCAGGTCTTTAAGCACAACAAGATGTAGCTCAGAATTTGCTCATCAAAGGATATAAAGCTTATATGCAATGTCATAAAATTACCACCATAAGATATAATGGATTTAGAGCGTGTTTGAAAGTGGAATTAAGTGCAAGCTATTACTGTTATAGCCTGTAATATATCAAAGTTTGGGACAGCAAGATAGTTGAGATTTCATGTGTGAACATCATCAATCATTAGCCTTGAGAAAGAGAGCTTATTAACCATAGAATGCAAAGAAACTGACAGCACTAGTTACTTAAACATTGTTGTTGTGTATTAAAGTTCTTATCAGTAAGTATCCATAGTCTTGATTAGGAGTTTGTATTCAGCATTTAAGTGAGACATCAGTGCATAAACAGTAGCACATCATTGCAGAATGATTGAAAACAATTCAAACCTTAAATTTTAACCCAATGCTTAGGTGCTAGTGGGATCAAGTTGACTGTTTAGGGCCCCAACCCTAAATTTTTAAAAAAATATAATTTCCCCCTACCTTTTGCGGCTGCGGGTCATCTTCATGGAACCGGTACGGAACCGGCCAGTTCAGGCAAAAAAACCAGTTCCGTATGGAACCGGTTAGGAGCAGTTTAAAGGGGCGGTTCGGACYGGTGGGGCTCAGAACTGGTTGGACCGGTCAGTTTTACCGGTTCCGGTTCGGTTCTTGTAACTATGATTTAGACCATTAAGCCTCCTCTGTGGAGCTCCTATTTGGAAAGGGACATTACATATCGATATCATCCTCCATCCATCACATCACCCTTGAAAGGGAATACAAAGGTTCAAGCAGTGGAGGACCACATAGGGAAACAACAAGAGGTCCTAAAACTATTGAAGGACAACTTGGTTATGGCACAAAATAGGATGAAACAACAAGCAGATCAACATCACAGGGAAAGGGAATTTGAGGTGGGGGATTAGGTATTTCTAAGGCTACAACCATACAAACAAATGTCCCTCAAGCAACAAAAGGACAATAAACTAGCACCCAAATATTATGGCCCCTATAAGGTTTTGCAAAGGATTGAAAGTATGGCTTACAAATTGGAGTTGCCTCCATCTTCACGTGTACATCCAGTATTCCATTTTTTTTGCTTAAAGGTCATCGGCAACAAGATCCCGGTCCAAACAATTTTACCAGAGCTCAATCAAGAAGATAAAATCATACTAGAGCCAGAAACAATCCTTGAAACGAGAATTAAGCAGCTGAGAAATCGAGCAATTACAGAGTACCTCGTCAAATGGAGGAACCTACTAGTGGAAGAGGCAACATGGGAAGATGAGTTCTTCATGCAGAATCATTTGTGGTTAAGCAAGTGTTGAGGACAACACTTGTTTGAAAGGGACGGGCATGTTAAGCCCTAGACAAATCCCCTTGATATGTATAAAACCCCTTATTATGCCCTAGATATTGAATTATTACATTTCTAGTAGGTCGGCTAGAACCCTTCTTTGCACCCTTTCATTATAATTGTAACCCTTTGTCTCCTATATATATATATATATATATATATATATATATATATATATATATATATATATCAAGGTGATCTAGTATTAGGATCATCTTATCTCATCTCATATTGTATTTTGAAGTTTATATATTGTAAAGGAGGTTTCCCCCTCGAAGTTTATATATAAAAAGTTTTCCCTATTATTCCCCCATCCCCACCCTCACCCCCATAATTCTTTGCCAACATAAAAAAATTTCCCTATTATTCGCCCACCCCCACCCTCACCCTCAATAAAAAAAAATCCCTATTATTCCCCCACCCCCACCCTCTTTATTCTTTGCCAACATAGATGAATAATTTTGAATATACAATTTATTCCAAAAACATAATATTTCAACTTTAAATGCAGTTGCTCTCTCCAGTTCATTTAAAGTTTAAAGTTTCCATTGTGTCCTTTAGCAACATTCCATCCATCCAAATAATCGTTGTATCTAGTGCGTTCTCCGGCTCATACTTAATTGAGATGCAGATGAAAGTATTTGCATTTATAGTGACCGTTTCTTATAACATTGCTTTCCGAAGAGATGCATCCCATAGATTTAATTGGAGTTGCATCACATTGTGTAGAAAAATTAAAGCTGAAATGAAAATCTTTGGAGAGCAGACGATATATTGTTCCATTGGTCCTTCCTCAAAACAAGGTTTTCCCATTCGTGTACTTTTGAATTACTACAATCTGAACGATACCATTTTATGTCATTTGCATTTTTTCCCTATGGAATAGAACATTTCCATGATATTTCCACGGCATGCATCGTTCTATTAGATATATCCAAGATCGTGCAGCTTCGCCATCCTTGCAAGCAACACGGGCTGAGGTCTTCAGCTCTTTACCTTGAACGTGGGCAGGTTACGAAAATACCACCTCAAGCATATTGATTGATAAGATGATTCAGAGGGACTTTTTGTTGGCAAATTCAGTGAACAGACAGCGAATGCTTGTCATTGATGGCAACAGTGAAGATGACAGGCAAATATAAGACAAGTTCAGAGAGGTGAATGATCGAAAGCAATGAATGATCGAACGCAGCGAGAGCCATTAAATTTGGTGCAGGGTCGCCGACAGCCGTCAGATCTGCAGAAGCTGCGAGGGAGATAAGCCTCGAGAGCAAGAAGAAAGGTCCCGACACGAGGAGTTGTCATCGGGATATCAGCCATCAGGAGATCGGAGTTCTCAAGGTCGTGAGAACCGGGACATTGAAAGTCTCGAAATCCCGACATAATCGGGACCGTCCATTTGGAAGGACGTGTGGCAGCGATAGGGCGTCATCGGGAGAAGATCGAAAGGAGGCTTCATCGGAGAATCGGGATATCGGATATCCCGAGAGCAAAGGTTTCGTGCATTAGAAAATCGCGATACGCGATTTCCTGATAAGGCCTAGGAGCGTGGGGCCACGCCGACTGTCAGGAGGACAGGTGGCAGATTTTAGCGACAGGCGAAAGGACCGTTGACAGGTCAACGACCAGGACCCATCGAAGGATCGAGAATCGGAGGATTGCGAGTCACGTGGACAGGCGCATCGTGGTATTGAAAACCCCGATCAGTGGGGGCCAGCTATCAGTGTAACGGAGCATCGAGATTTGGACGATCGAAAATCCCACGGGTGTATGCATTGAGGCATCACAAACCCCGTAGCCCCGACGGGGTAAGGTTGTGGTCACGGAGTGACAGTCACGTTGACCGGGAGCTAAGCTCAGGAGGGCTAGCGTATGAAAGGAGCCATCGAGAATCGGAGTTTCACGAGTCCCGTGAACAATTACAACAGAAACCCCAAAATCGCGATGAAGGAAATCCCGACTGAACCTGAACCGTCAGATCAACATATGATCTAGACCGTCGATCCAACTCACGACAGCAGACCACGTCAGCTAGGGACACGTGGCACAACCAGGTAATGATAGGTGTCAGGTAGATTCAACACTTCAGGCGCATGTAAGTCACGAATCAGAGTGACACGTGGCAGTATTTAACACGTGTCAAACCACGTGTGACGTCAGCAGAGTGTCGGGGATCGGGACTTTGAAATGACAAATTCACTTGTCAACAAGAACCCCGAAATCGTGATATGCGATTTCGCGATTTAATCGCAGCCGTTAAAGCAAGAATGAGATCTGGACCGTTGATTTTCCTCATTGGAGAATTGGGGATCGAGACTTTGAAATGACAAATTCACTTGTCAACAAGAACCCCGAAATCGCGATATGCGATTTCGCGATTTAATCGCAGCCGTTAAAGTTAGAAGTGATCTGGACTGCTAATTCTAGTCATTGTCGGAGTTTCGAGAATCACGAATTCAAAAGGGCAAGAACACAAAGCAACGAGAATCCCGATTTCTCGATGTGTGAAATCCTGATTGGATCTGAACCATTGGATCAAGTATTGATCGGAGGGTTACTGTTCTTCCACACACATTTAACTCTTTCAGTTACAAATCCATTAGTGAAACAGACTCATGATTGCAAATTAGTTGTCGATCAGTTGGCGTTTCGGTTGGCTGGACAGTTGTCGTCATTTTGCCCAAGGAGTTGGGAAGTTGAAACGTTGTGCCCGTGCGTATAAAAGAAGATGAACCAGACTGTGTCGGGTTGGCAGTTCTGGTGAGGAAAGGAATGAAGCAGTAAGGAAGAATACATAAGAGGATGTGTGGTAGGAAAGGAAGCAAATGTGCAGAGTGAAATGGAACGCAGAGCAGAATAGCAAAGCAAGAGAAAACGCAGAACAGAATAGCAAAACAGATCAGAATTACAGAACAGAGAAAGGAAGGTAAGAATTGGTTTATCTGGGAAATTGTTTGTGTATTCATTATTTTTATATTCAAGGGAGGTTGGGAGGTGCTCGGGAGGACTGTTGTCCTCAAAGGTTCAAGTGGGTGCTTGAACACAGGAAGTTGTAGCTTCCATCTGGTTGTAGCCAGAGAAACAAGGGTGGCAGGGTGGTGCTAGGGAGAACAAGTGTTCTCTGTTATACAAGTTGGAGCCTGTGTAACTGGAAGTTGGTGCTTCCATCCAGTTGGTGCTAACATCCAGTTGGTGCTGGAATATTCAGGGAGTTGGTGCTTCCTTCTAGTGGGTGCTAGAGAAACCAGAGAGTTGGAGCTCTCAAACAAGTTGCAGCTTGTAAAACAGAGGTAGCAGCCTCACATTGAGTTGGTACTCAATTGTAAATGATGTACAGAACTGAAAAAGATTGCCTATCATTTCGAAGAACAAGAGGTTTTCTCCCTTTATGGGTTTCCTCGTGAAAATCTGTCTCTGTGTGTACTTTATGTGTGACTGATGGTCTTTACTTTTACTGTCCATATGTTGTATATTGTTGATGATCACATGAAGAAAGATTAATAATGTTTTAACATACTTAAAATAGTTTAAGCTCACATACAACTGATTCACCCCCCCTCTCAGTTGTTTTAGTATTTCCAACAATTGGTATCAGAGCCGGTTCCTTTTATTTAAAGGTAGATCTGTAAGCTTAAACATGACAAGTCATGCAGGGACTTCAGCCTCTAAGCCACCTCTGTTTGATGGAACAAATTTTGCCTTCTGGAAGATTAGAATGAGAACATATTTAATGGCCTTGGGTGCTGATGTCTGGAATGTAGTAGAGACTGGATATACAAAGCCTGTTGTGATAGCCAACAAGGATGATAAGTTAGAGTTTAGTTTTAACGCTAAGAGGATGAATGCTATCCTAAATGGACTTGTTGAAGCTGAGTTTGTAAAGGTGATGCATCTTGATACTGCCAAAGCAATGTGGGATAAACTTATTAACAGTTATGAAGGAAATGAGAAAGTAAAAGAGGCCAAACTTCAAACATACAGATTGAAATTTGAACA
>ML784583.1:162880-186839 GCA_009831015.1 Picea engelmannii | reverse complement strand
TAGCATCTCTTTCACATTCAGCCTTAGAATAAGTCTTTGGGTTATCTCCATAAAAGATAAAACTATCTCTAAAATCCATATACTTTGGACATGCCTCTAAGTCTTACAAACACCGGATTGATATTAAATGCACTCTAATTTACTTAGGTAGATCTAGAGCTCAACAGAGACATTTGCTCTTGTTGCTCGATACGCTTCTATTCGGACGATTATTGCCCTTGCAACATCCATGGGTTGGAAACTACATGATATGGATGTGAAGACAACCTTCTCAATAGAGAGATTGAGGAAGAAGTATACATCGAGCAGCCAGATGGTTTCGTGATACATGAGAAGGAGTCTCATGTGTGCAGGTTGAAGAAGGCCATGTATGGACTCAAGCAGGAACCTCGAGCTTGGTATGCGAGGATTGATGGACACCTGATGAGTTTGGGCTTCAACAAAAGTGTTGTTAATCCCAATATGTACTACAAAACTATTAACAACGAGTCCCTGATTTTTTCTCCTCTACGTTGATGATTTATTCCTCATTGGTATAGAGAGCCTTATTGTTAAATGCAAGTATGTGTTTGCCTTTGAGTTTGAGATGAAGGACCTTGGTATGATGCCCTACTTCTTGGGACTAGAGGTGTGGCAGAGAACTGATGAGATCTTGATGAGTCAGTGGAAGTACACAATTGAGATATTGAAGAAGTTTGGGATGTTGAACTATAAGCTCGTGGCTACACCAATGGTGATGAATCTGAAGAAACTAAGCGTGATTTCGACAAGATTGATCCAACCATGTACAGACAGTTGATTGGATCATTGATGTATCTGGTTAACACTAGACCAGATATTTTCTATGTAGTGAGTGCATTTAGCCAGTTTATGAGTCAATTGAGACAGACACACTCGATTGTTGCGAAGCATATGTTAAGATACCTGCAAGGCACAGTTGGACATGGTCTAAGATATACTTCTAGTATTGACATGAGATTGCAGGGATATACTAACTATGATTGGGAAAGGAGTGCAGTGGATAGGAAGAGCACCTCTGGGTGTTGCTTCACTTTGGGATCTGCCATGGTTTCATGGTGTAGCAAGAAACAGACTTTTGTGGCTTTGAGCATTGTAGAAGCAAAGTACATTGCATTGAGTGTGGTAGTCCATGAAGCAGTGTGGCTTCGCAAGATCCTTGCATATTTATTTGGACATTGGCTGGATTCCACCATTATCCATTATGATAAGCAGAGTTGTGTGAAGCTCTCAGAGAATCCAGTGTTTCATGACAGATCAAGTACCATTTCATCCAAGACATGGTGCAGAGGAAGGCAGTACTAGTGCATTACCTTCCTACAGATGAGCAGATTGTCGATGTTCTTACTAAACCAGGATGAAGTTCGAGTACTTTTGTGACAGACTTGGCATGGTAGAGAATGCCTCCCTTGCTAAGAGGAAGTGTTGATGTTTGCAGTTTCCCGAGACATTATCCAGATTGTACTCCTCTGTGAACTGAGTTGAGTTGATCTGTGAGGACACTTATCCGAGAAGGGATAAGTGTGTTTGGGCTTATAGCCCATTGTCCCTTATGGAGAGAACATGAGGATACGTCCCATGTGGAGAGAACATGAGGACATGTCAAGGGAGTTGACATTGACATCACACACTATAGGGAGTTGACCCTAGTGTTTCTAGAGGGTGTAGCCTCTAGAAGTCCACATGGGAGTGCCATGTGTGATAGACATTCTCCATATCGTACTCCTCTGTGAACTAAGTTAAGTTGATCTGTGAGGATACTTATCCTAGAAGGGATAAGTGTGTTTGGGCTTATAGCCCAATGTCCCTTGTGGAGAGCACATGAGGACATGTCAAGGGAGTTGACCTTGACGTCGCACACTATGGGGAGTTGACCCTAGTGTTTATAGAGGGAGTGGTGTCTAGAAGTCCACATGGGAGTGCCATGTGTAACAAACCTTTTGCTACTATGGTGGTTGTGTACCACTGGCGGAGATTGTTTGTCTCTAGACAGTAGTTGTGTGCTACTACAGTGGTTGTGTACCACTGGCAGTGAATGTGTGTCACTGGACAATAATTGTGTGTTGCTAGTTGATTACAGAGTAGTCAATGGACTACTAAATGAAGACAGCATGGAAAGACACCTCCTTGGCTAAGAGGGAGTGTTGATGCTTCAACATTGGGCGAACATTCTCCTAGATTGGGCTGCAGACCAAGGGAGATAGGATACATTTATCAAAAATGTGTACTTGTGGTAAATGGGCCCAGGTGTAGTCCTTCCTTGATCATGACAAGGAATAATATGGACTCGAGGTGCTTGAGGTGTTTTCCACGTGTTAGTTAGCATTAGGCTGACATTCACTAGCAAGGGTGTACCTGTGGTGAACGACCACGGTGTAGTCTTTGTCCTAGTCATGGAGATTTGACAATGAATGATAAAGACTCAAGATGTTAGATGTTATCACATGCAAACCCAGAGTGAGTCCGATCTCAGAGAGAGTCAATTGGCTCAGAGGGAGAGCCGCAGAAGGAAATTCTCCTTGGTTAAGGTAGGAGATAGACATCTCCCAAGACTAACAGACACGCGTCATGAGTCTAGGACAAAGTTTGTATACTTCATAGACAAGATTCGCATGATGCAGAATGTCTCCCTCGTTGAGAGGGAGTGTTGATGTTTGGACAACATCGGGAAGACATTCTCTTGGATTAATAATATAATTAATTATTATTAAATAATGTATATAATAAGTAAATGATAATAATAATAGTTATTGATTATCCAAGGGACGCATCCTTTCATGGATGGTCACCGTATGTTCTCTATATATGGAGCACTCATCATTGTAATAATATATCGAATATAAAATATCATCTCATATGGAAAAATCAACAGAAATCATCACAAGGGGGGAATCTCGGTGACCCTAGGGGGATTGAGATGAAAAGTGATATGATGATGAGTGAAACCCCAATATGTCAAGCTTTGAGATGAAGAATGGCTTGGAAAAGAGTCTTGTGAAGGAGGAGAAGGTTGCCAAGTGTTCTGTACCTACAAAACAATGTTAGTCCTACATGGAACAAGACAAATGATCATAAACCAAACCTTTTATCAAAGGGAATCAAGCAAGAATCCTTGTTGTCCCAAATTACAGTAGTATGGAAATATATAGATTATCAAATAAAGATGTTACTAGCTACAAAATTAACCATCCAAAACATCAAATAATTATTGGGTAATCAAGCCCCAATCTTGTAGATAATATCCCAATACTTAAACACAAGTTTTGATGGCATAATAGGGTTGCAAAAAGATGTTCTCACCAATATATTAGGGCAGCCTTGTGGCTGTAGCAAAATTTTTCTACAGCAGCAAGTTCTAACCACTGAAATTCACAAGCAAGATACTCAAATGAAAGCCCTTGACAAGGAGAAGAATTAGCATTAATTACTTGCAATTTTCAGCAATGGAAAGAGTGACAAAATATGATTAAAGAGTGAGTTTGCAGCAGCCCTAATGGTTGTAGCAATAAGTTTATAACAACAAAAGAATTACTAGGCTAAAGAAGATGCCCTTAGGGCACAATGATGCTTATAACATGTGAAATCAATTACAGCGTAGACAAGTGCAATATCTCAACAATTCACACATACCAATGTAATGATTTTATCTCTCCAATGCAAATTAGATTAGTGTCTTATCAATTGAGTTACGGGGTCTCTTGTTGTAAGAGCTGGTTGTGTTACCTCTTTAGGGGTGTAAGCCTTTTTACTCCCTAGAGCAAGCACAACTAGCAAGGTAAATCTAGGAGGGTGTAAGCCTTTTTACTCCTCTTAACAACCTTTGCAAAGTAGCTTATCCAAGACAATAGTGATAGATCTTAGTGGAGGGTGTATGCATGTATACTCATCCAAGGGTTTAGACAATAATAACCACAAAACAAGAAGAAATAACAACAATATGCAGAAAATTCCTTACCAATTCCAATAGATAGCAAGGAAAAACCCTTCTCTACCAAGAATATTCCACCACAAAGCAAGAACAAGTCATCCAAGAGATAGCACCTTATCTTCTTCCACCACAAGACAAGTAGTAGCATCCAAAAGCATAAGAGAGAGAAACATGCGATTTTCCCAAGTAGGGCGAAAATTTCAGCCAAAGCAATATGTAATTCTCAAGTGTGTTATATGAGTAAATGAAAGTGCCAAGATCTTATTTATACATGACCTTGTAAACCATTTGTCCACTTATCTTGGGGTATAAAACAAATTAGAGAGGTCGATGTAACAACCCAAATTGATTAATTTTTATCATAGTTTTTAATTTAAATTTAATTAATTATTAAAATATATTAAATGAGACTTTTAATATTTTATTATTAAAATGTGGGTGAAGTAATTAATGGGGAGGATAAGGCTGTTGGGGAATTAATGGGGGGATAAGGTTGTTGGGAAATTAATGAGGGGGATTTGAGAGAGGAGGATAAGGAAGAGAGGAGGGGACTTGGAGAGGGGGGTCTCATTTTGGATTGAAAGTTTTATGTAAGAGGTGTAGGAGGAGGAGGAAAAATGGGAGAACATATGGTTTTGGAAACTCTCACAAGGCATTGTTGTTGTTGGGAACTTTGGGCTCGGGGGCCAGTAAACCTCAAGGATTCCTGGAGGTAGGGAGTCAGAGAGGTTGTTCCTAGTTGGTTGGGAGGTTAATATTCAGTTTGGGGCAGTTGGGCATGATCATCAACAAGTAGAAAATGGACTAAATCAACTAATCTACATGTTGAGGCAAGCAATCTATGTATTTTATTAAGTTATATTTGTATTATGTTGTTGTTTTATTTTCCTCGTATAGAAAAATCATGAAAGAAAATTCTAAACTAAGTTGTAGTAATTTCATTAGGAGATTAGAAAGTATTTATTTATATGAGGCTTTGTAAGGTAGGCCTTACAGTCGACCTTCCTAATTCCCCCCTTTACATATTAAAATTAAAATTTACAAAAGAGAGAAATCCTAAATGATGACGTCATGCCCTCTATGGGTGACGTTTTGGCATAAGGAGCAAGTCATTGAACTTCTTGAGGGAGACGTTGGACCTCCAAAGGCCATATCTTCAAGGTGCAAGGGCCTTCCTCTATAAAATCATGTCAAGTCATCATCAAAGCATCCATCACCATCAAACATTGGCCCTCCAAGTGTGACGTCATGCCCCAGAAGAGAAAGATTAGGCCTCCAAAGGAAAACATTGGAGTTGGGAAGGCTAGCGAGTCACCTCCTAGGGATCCTCAAGTGCCTCCAAAGGCAACGTCCCTCATCCAAGTTATCCAAGAAGAGGGGGCACATCATCCAACCTATGGGCTTCATGTCCCAAGTACAGGTCCAAGTGACCTTGTGCCTCCGTTATCAAGCTTTCACCTATCAAGAACCTACAAAGACAAGAAAGTATGCCCTCCATGGGTCCACAAGTCACAATATCATGCCAAGTAAGTCATTTCTAATAAAATAACCACCAAAACATGTGCATCAAATCCCCCCTTTTCAAAATAAACTAAGGCTCAAAGACCTTATACAATTTGCTAAATTTAGATATTGGAGGGGTGTCATAATGCCCTATTGGGTGAACCAATTACTCAAGTAGGGGATTTTTCCAAGGAGAAACCTCTCTAGGTCAGGTAATGAATGTGAAGTGGATGGAATTAGACTTCTAGGTATGGGGTTTCATGACAAACACGGGCTCGTATCGTCTCATTTACAGACACCTTTGTTGAGGGCTAGCCACGTCTCTTTTCTCTTTTTGTTTTTAAGGCATATTTTTTCCAAGCCCTTTATTAGCCATTTACTTTGCATGTGTCACCAAGTTGAAAACAATAAGGGGCACTAAAAGGAAATGCATAGGCCACATATGCTCTACCTTTGTTTGCATGCCTTTCCAAGTTGAAGTCAATAAGGGGCACTAAAAAGGAAATGCATAGCCCACAAACGCTCTACCTTGGAAAGTTTAAGTAATTGATTAATTATTTATTTTACGAGTCCCTTACTTTTATTTTGTGAGAAGTGTTTCATTGATCTCAAGATCCTGGGGCAAGCCTTTATTGCATGATGTTCTTGCTAGGTCTCCTTCGAGCCTAATGGCCCCTTCTTCCCATGAAATGAGGTACATTCCCTTCTTGGGTCAATAAGTCTGAAAACCTAAGAGGTTGGGAGATGGAGGGGAAGAAGTGATGGAAGATGGCAAGTATGAGCGAGAATGGTACGATGACCCTTCAAGGAGATCCCCTGGTAGCAACCCTTTCCCCAAGGGTGGCCACTTACTAGGAAACCATGACACTTGCGAAGGTGAAATAGGGCAAAAAACATAATTTCCAAGCAAATGTTTTCAAAATCAAGAAAGGATTATTTTCAACATGTTCAAATGCTTGAATTATTAGAATGACACCTACCACAATACCAGAATTGTTACCTCATGGAACAATACATGTTGTCCTCTATGATCCAAGCTAGGTGTGGTGGACATTGCTACCATCGATTAGATGGTGATGTGTGGTGAATGAAGGGCTTTGCGTGTTGGGTTGCCTCTCGATACTCCATGCCTGCAACCTGAGAGCCTTGAGACATCATCTCCTAAGTTATCCCTAGAAATGGGGGATCCAGATAACATGATGAACACAACAATGTCCTTGTGATGGATTTAGATTTTGTACCAACAAATATAGATTTGGCATTATTGTTTCACCAACTTTATTTGTGTTTGATATTCATTCATGCAATTTTGTATCACATGGGAATGTCCTTTGTACACCATTCTAGTTTTGACATACATTAGAATGGCATTCTTGTCACTTGGGTCATATCAAAGAATGTAGTATGGGAGACAATGGCCACATGGTTGCATGCAATTCAACAATATGTTTTGTCTTCCTCCCCCGCATGGAAACCTCTATCATTTATTGTTAGTGATGTGCTCGTAGAGATCCTAGCAATAAGGTTATGTTCAATGCTCTTATTGGTTTTTACTTCCCCAAATTTGATGTCTTTGGTATCGATGTTATTTCAACTAAATATTGAATGCATCATTCATTCAAAATAATGTTTTCAAATGTCTAAAGATTCTCCTCATCTACATGTACAATGATGTTAGGTAAGGAAACGAATCGAGTATGTTCGCGACAGTTAAGAAGGGATAGATTTGTTCAAGTTCTAGGGAAATATAATGCATTTTTCATTATCACGTGAGGATGCCACAAACAAATTGCTTGAGTTCTGTCAAAAGTTCTTGTGGGAAAATGGTTTCATACAATGTTATTTTAGCCACAACTAAGTGAGAAAACTTATCGTGGAGATTTAGGTAGCCTTATATATATAGCAGTAACAATTATTTTGATCAGTCATTTGAAACATTGTAGGTATGTGGGTCAAAGCATCCAAGGACTTCTGACATTCAAACTTCAAATAAAATGTTTCCCTTGAGACCTACCATAATCACATCATGTAGTGGTTCCTTATAGAGGTGAGTGTTTGATCCCTACTCTTTTTGTTTCGCTAGATCGATGTTATGGAATATGTGAAATAAAAAATGTGTTAATGTCAACATTATATAAAATGAAAAATAAACAAATTACTTTTAAAATATTGGCTTCATTATAAGGCCACAATGCCTCTTCTCACTTCATGGATTGGCTTATTGGGGAATTTATAGCAAAAGCACACTCTTATTGTTGTTTTTTATGTTCATGAAAGAAGATGACTTTGCTGAGAATTTTGGGCGGAGAACATACAAAAAAGTGCACTTAACATCTTGGGCATTGATATCCTTTATGACCCTACCCACCTAGATATTGCCAATGTCAAGTCACAAACTAGAATGTTAGATACATTATACATAGTGTAGTGAAGTGATGGCTCCAATTTCCTTCTTTGACCTGTAAATGGTAGACCTATGGACCATCCGTCCCTTCAACATGGATGCTCAATGCATAATTAAAATGTGACATCTCTACAATTACAATCAACTTGAGATTGTGCTTCTCGATATGAATTCACTACCTAGGGTGAATGGTTTTGTGCATATATGATTTCAAAGACTTGGTTTACCTTCTTGTGGTGCTAAGGCTAATGCCCAACGATGGATTCAAGTGCACTATGTTTTAATTACCAGTAATAGCACAAGCTCTTAAAACCTAAATGGTTAAACCCAACATTGTATCCAATTGAAAAATCCATTTACAAGCAATATACATTTATATGTTTACAAAGGTGGATGGTTATAGGTTAATGCCACACCAATGTTACACATTGTAGCATTGCTACCTTTGGATATGTCTTGCATAGATCCAAGTGTGCTTTAGCTATGTTATGCCAACAAAATACACTTTGTTTGTGTTATACCAACCAAACAATACAAAATAACGCATCTAATTTAAGAGCATGAATTAAACACTCCTCCTTGACATACTTCTCACCATAAGTAGACACAATATACTTGCAAGGTAAAATTTTATATCAATTTATTGATGGTTGTAGGTGAATGCCAAACAAATGACTCCAACAATTGATAAGAGTGTTGTAGCTAATCACCAACAAAGTGCATAATCACATTTTTCATTCCAATGATGAAGCAATTGGACAATTAAGCTTTGAATCCCACCTACCAATTTAAGTAAACAGGGATTGAGGTTGTGGGTAACAATGTGTGTTGATGTTTATTTACTTGTATAGAACACAAGGGACTGTTGTAGCTACATCGTGGGTTGAGGTATGTGGCATAATAGGTCCAAAGGACGATTGTAGGTGACTCCCTACACTTTGTACATGGCATACAAGGAAATACCAAATGAGCCAAGAATTCAACGATTAATAATATGACTATATTTATAAACAATTGAACCCAACAATTGTTAAAGAGGTCATAGAATGTGGTTTACACAAATGAACTCACACCAACAAATTACTATGATGACAATTGGGATTAGATACCAACCAATGATTCAATTAATGGTGACATCGAGCCATAGGTTCAACTCACCATGAAAACAAAGGGAATTTGATGCCATAATGTTTTGTTGTGAATTCAGTCATCAAAAAAATTACATGAGCTAGGGAATGCATTTGGTCTCCCAACCCAACCAGTGGTTAAGGGGTGATTACAACACTACTATGCATCTCTATTAAATGGAATGCATATAGGAATATCCAAAACTGATGAAAGCAACCAAAAGAAAACCCATGCACACAACAATTAAACATTGTGATAATAAAATTTACACCTTGAAACCCAAATGAGAAAACCAACGATTTATGGCTTATGTTTATGCTTGAGAATGATTACAACTAGATTTGTACGATCTCAATCATAGAATTCGTGTATTCTTGCTCCTTGGAAGTATTTTGCAAATTGATATTTTGGCTCAGCATGCTCAAAATCCTCTTCATCCTTTGATCTACGAACAAATTTCTTCATTTTGAGCCCTCAATCCTTCTGCTACCACAACGCTCTTCCCAAGTTTCCATTTTTCCATTACTTGGGGTCTTTTTCTATCGAGAAATGTGTCTTCTATGATAATATTGACTTGAAATGCCAATCATCAAGTAGTTCATTGCATCTTCTTATGGCCCTCGGCCTTTGGACCATTAACTTGAAACTTTGCCAAGAATTATCCTTTTTACAAAGTTTGGGTGAGGGTTTATTTCATATCACACCTCCCCATTCACATGCTTTTGGTCTTCAAAAGCTTCGACTCGAAGGATGAGCATATTGTTTTCTTCTCAACATTCTCTTTATTTCTAATACCTTTGTAGATATTCCATTAGGGATTGAAGAAATTCCTTTAGGAAAATAAATACTAGGTGGGTGTACAATATCTCCAACACCCCCCATGAACACTACCAGGGAGTAAATGAAGAATGGGTCCCGGTAAGAAGCCAAGTTAGGTACCCATTTTACAATGCATCTAATGAATGAACACTCAAAAAGAAGAAAGAGGGAAAACCTCATGGGAAACCCCCCCCTCAAAATACAATGTTGAAAAAGAAAGACAACCGTTAGGCAGTTGTGTCCTTCACTCCAAGAAGGTCACGCATAAAGTGGAATTCTTGCTCAATGAAAGTCTTCGTGAAGATGTCAACAGTATATTCAGAGGAAGGATAGTACTGCAAGTCAATGATCCCATTATGAACCAACTCTCTGATGTAATGCATGTGAATCTCGATGTGTTTTGTTCTTTGTTGCTACACTGGGTCTCTAAAAAATTTGAGTGTGCTTTGATTGTCACACCAAATGATAGTCAAACAATGGAACTGGATAACGAGTTCAGTGAGGAAGTTTTATAAACAAAGTGCTTGAATGGTAATGTTGATCACTCCTTTGTACTTGGCCTTTGTTGATGACAAAGAAATCAATGTTGATTACTTTTTACTCGACCGACAGATGGGGTCGGATCCCAAACTGAGAAAGTACCTAGAGGTGGACTTGTGATCTATGTTATCACCAACCCAATCTAAGTTTGTATATCCCACGAGATTTAGACAACTGAGAGGGGGGGGTGAATCAGTTGTTACCGTCCTTAAACAATTATGCTTCTTTTAAAAATATTTACAGGGCACTCAATGATGATCACAATAATGGGAAATAAACAAAGGCACATTCAACATCAGTCACATATATGAGAAGAAAGAGACAGATAATTCCCAAGGAAACCCATACAGGGTAAAAACCTCTTTTTCTTTATATGATAAGTATTATCTACATTCTTTACATTATCATACATATGAGAACCAACTCATTGTGAGGCTACAACCTCTGTTTTTGCAAGCTGCAACTTGCTGAGAGCACCAACTCTCTATTTTCTCTATCACCCACTAGAAGGAAGCACCAACCCCCTGGTTTCTCTAGCACCAACTAGAAGGAAGCACCAACTTCCTGGTTTCTTTAGTACCAACTAGAAGGAAGCACCAACTCCCTGGTTTCTCTAGTACCAACTAGAAGGAAGCACCAACTCCCTGTGTTCTCTAGTACCAACTAGAAGGAAGCACCAACTCCCTGTGTTCAAGTACCCACTTGAACCTTTAAGGACACCAGTCCTCCCTAGCACCTCCCATCCACCCTAAATTATAAATTCTTTGTTACTAAAACTTATTACAACGATATAAATTATTCAATGGCTTACCAACCTTGTCGTTGTTCTGTTACACTGCTTTGCCCTGTCTGCATCAGTGTCTTCTGCACACCTCTATCCCTTTCTGTTCTTCGTCCTTTTATGCTCTATGCACCATATCCCTTCAATGCACCATTCCTCGACTGTGTATTTATGCTCCCGCGTTCTCCCTCCTCGTACACACCTCAATTCTCCTACACAACAACAACAACTTATCTCTTCTTTGTTTAGCATACTTATAGTCTCTGTTGTCTTTGTGCATGCAATATTCACAATGCCTCTGCATGCTCACTCCGCACCAAATTCCTCCGCAACTTGAGTGCTCTTTCTGATCATCATCGTGACTCTTCAGCTTCTCTGGTCGTTTTCCACTCGTTCAACATCACTATATGTTGTACTGAGATTCCTCAACCTCTCTGGCAGTTTGAGACTCTTCGTCTTCTTTGTGATAGTCGATCTCACCTTCTTTGTTCCAGTTACAGGTCTTAATGCTCATCTAGCTGTCAATCACCTCCACGAACATCTTTATCCCTCTTGAAGATTCCCATAGGCTCTTCACCTTCTCTGTCAATCATCCCTAGGTGTCTTCGAGTCCTCTGGATGAAACCATCAGTGGTTTCTGGCAGTTACACTGTGTCGTGCTACATCAACGCTCCGATCTTGTTCAAATTCACTTGCACTATTGGATTGATTCCATGGGATCTTGCATTTATTTCAACATTTCGGCCTTCGGCAATTCGACATTCGTGTGACCATGTGTCTCGATATCCCCAGTCGCGATCCCCGAAAAGGAGCTTGGTTGCTCTAGCTCTTTCCTCCATCTCTTGCTGATGTGACCAAGGGATGTGACCACAACCTTATGCATAAGGCGCTTTCGCGATTTCGCATTTTGTGAATCTGGAGATGAGGCATCTCGACTCTCCAAGTCACGATCCCCGAAACCCCGAAATGGCGTGGGATCAACGGTCCCGATCAACACTTGATCTGACGGCTCAGATCATTTCGTGATTTCGACTTTCTTGATGTTTAGTGTTTTTGTCACTACCAAGTCCCGATCCACGAAACTCCGAAATGGGGTCGGATCAACGATCCAGATCACATCTTGATCTGACGGCTGCAATTGAGTCGCAATTTCGCATATCGCGATTTTGGGATTTCTGTGGTTATTATTCTTTGACATCTCCAACTCTCGATCCACGAAACTCCGAAATGGACTGGGATCAACGGTCCAGATCAAACCTTGATCTGACAGCTCAGATTACGTCGCAATTCCGCATATCGCGATTTCAGGATTCTTGTGGTTATTATTCTTTGACATCTCCAACTCTCGATCTGTGAAACTCCGAAATGGATTGGGATCAATGGTCCAGATGAAACCTTGATCTGACGGCTCAGATTAAGTCGTGATTCTGCATATCGCGATTTCAGAATTCTTGTGGTTATTATTCTTAGACATCTCCAACTCTCGATCCGCGAAACTCCGAAATGGACTGGGATCAATGGTCCAGATCAAACCTTGATCTGACGGCTCAGATTAAGTCACGAATCCGCATATCGTGATTTCGAGAGGTTAGGGAACCCCGTTCCTTTGACTCTCCAGTCAACGAACTGACGATCTTTCCCCACGTGTCCTACCTGATGATGGACGATCCTCCTTCTTTCGGGATTTTGTGAGCCCGCTACTCCTTGCACTTTAAAGAACGTGTTGGTTCTCCTTGATCCGATGATGATCGGATCCCGCACTTGAATTTAATGCCTGAGATCTATCCTCCTCTTCAGCGTGCTCTTCTTGTCTACATTGAGATCTGAAAGCCATCGAGAATTCTAAATTGTTGATCCAACGATAACTGTTGTTGCTCTTCCCCAATTATCACTGCACTACGGATCATCGTTGTTGTACTTAAGCCATCATCGTTGTTGTACTTGCCATCAATGACAAGCATACACTGCCTGTAAAGCATGCCAACAATCCAATGTACAACCTGTTGCATAGTGAATCCCATGACTGTCAGTACCTTGAACATATATGAGGATGCACTTGGAAACTTTCCAATGAAGCTCATGCGACTCTTTCATGTACCTGGAAACTGTGCCCATTACATACAAGAGATCTAGATGGGAGTGAGGGAGGTAAAGAAGTATCCCCACTAGTTGTTTGTACTTGGTGTAATCCACCAATGGTGTATCACCACCATCCTCAAGCTTGACCCTAGATAAGATGGGTGTGGTTATAGGCTTGTAGTCAGTCATGTTGAATTTGACCAAGAGATCCTCGACATACTTTGTCTGAGACAACTTGATGCCGGAAGCATCTTGATTGATTTCAAGACCAAGGAAAATGTGAAGTGGACCCATGTCGGACATAGAAAACATGTCATGTAAAATGTCTTTGACTGCAACAATTGTCGAGGTCGAACTACTAGTGATCAATAGATCATGTAGATATAACACTAAGATCAACAAAGAGTCAAAATTTCTCAACATACAAACATTGGGATCTGATTTACATCAAATGAAAGAGTGAGACAATAAGTACGAGTCCATTTTTAGCATACCATGCTCTAAGAGCCTACTTGAGGCCATAGAATGACTTTTTGAGTCGGCAAACTGGAGAGGGGTTATGTATGTACCCATGAGGTTGGTCCATGTAGATTTCTTATGAGAGATCATCGTGAAGAAAGACATTCTTCACGTTCATCTGGTGAATTTCCCACCCTCTAGCTGCTGCAATGGCGAGGGCCAACTAGATGGAGTCCATATTTTCTACTAAAGAAAATGTCCCATCATAATCAATCCTATGGACTTGTTGAAATCCTTTGGCAACCAACCTTGCTTCGTATTTCCTCACATGTCCATTTGTTTATTTCTTGTTCATGTAGACCCATTTGCATCTGACAAAATTCTGATTTGATGGAAGCGAAACCAAGTCCCAAGTCTGGTTCTTGACGAGGGAGTTATACTCCTCGGTCATAGTTTCTTCCCATAAGGGATTCCCTTCAATCTCTACATAGGTCTTAGGGTTTGAAGCTAGAACCATGTAGCAATGCATGGCCATTACTGGCTATGTAGTTGTAAGTGCATGTGGTTCCTTCTCAAATTGGGATCCCGTCCTCCTCAAATCCGCAAGATTGCCCACAAGATCACATGTTTCCTGTAGGGTGGACTATGCTCGTTTGGGTGTATGATGTGGATCATCACACGTATGCTCATGATCTTCTAAATCTGATGTAGAAATTAGATATGAATGAGAGGATGCATCATCTTTCCTGTCTGGTACAAGAGGAAGTACATAAATCTCTACATGTGGTTCCTAAGGTGCATGGATGGGACTTTCTTCAAATTGGACACTCCTTTCAATGATGAACTTGTCTATTAAAGGAACTATCAATTTGTATCCCTTCACACCTTTGGTATAACCCACAAAGATGGATGTTGTGCTTTGAGGATCCAATGCCTTCCTCTTTTTCTGAAGGTATGCGGTCCCATCCGTGTGATTCAAAGATTCAAAAGTGGATGACTTCCAGTTTGATGTCGCTCTAGGCTTCAAAAGGTGTCTTGTCCTTCACAGGTCTGTGAGGAGATTTGTTATGTATGTAAGTGGCACAGTTAAATGCTTTAGCCCATAGTTTGGAGGGAAGGGACCTTCCATGCAACATGCAACTAGCCATCTCCTTAATAGATCAATTCTTCCTCTCAACTACCCCATTCCGTTGCGGAGTGTATGGAAATGTATGTTGTAACTGCATGCCTTCCTCAACACAAAGATGTTGTACATATTTGTTTACATATTCCCTATTATCGCCCAAACTAGCAACCTCTTGGGGGATGCTACGGAGATAGAAGAATATGGGAAATGCAGAACTGTCACCATAGTATGATATTTCCTTCATTTTAGGCCAGCTTCTAGAGACCAAAGGAGGTATCCCAATCCTTCCAACTACACATCTCAATACACGTTAGATAGACTAGTGCCTTAGTAGCCAAATGCCTTAAAAATGTTCAACCAAGAGTTAGGGCATAAACCACTATAACGTAGAGAGGGTTATGAGATACTTGTAAGAGTGTTGAGATCTGATATAAGTATTCTACAACAGAAAATACAAACCGATACTATAAAACCACACTTTAAATGACGAAATATGTATCTTTTATCGCATAAGAGTGAGATCTTGTTGAACAAATCAAGGGTGATTGATATACTTGAGTTGTACATCGATTGTTTTTAGTAAATTGGACTAGCTTTCTACTTTCCAAATATTCTAGAATCTGATTTACGACAAAAAATGCAGAAAATTGTAGATTTGGACTATAAAAAGTGACCAAAGAGTGCCTAAAGGAACTTAGGATGAACAAAGATATATTAGTGCAAAAACAACCCAACAATGATAAAAAGCAAGTACAAGTGAATATTATCCAAGCAGTTACTTCAAACTTGCAATGACCAAAAAATATCAAAAGTGAAATATAGCAGCAACAAAACTTCAAGAGATGATTTTCACCATAAGAATATGTTAGATAATATTGATAAACAATTCCAAAGTGAAATAAGAGCAAGGGTAGGGTTAGATTTTACCTTTAAGGGTCAAACCCTGGCTCTAGGCTTTTAACAATTCTAATTTTTATTGTTGTAATTAATTTACATAATTGAATAAACCCTTAAATCAGCCACAACAACATTAGATAAAAAAATAAAGAGTTATCTAAGAGGGTCAATTTGCCTCCTAGGGTTAGAAATTCAACAATTTAGCACAAACCCTTGGATGGAAATGTCTAGAAAGTAAAAGTAAACTGTTAGATTTACTAGACAACAAAATAAATATTTTTGATGGTTTATATCTTTTATATTTTTGTATTTTATGGAAAATAAATGACAAGAATTAAACTTTTAGGGTTTTTGGTTGGTGAATGTTGAGAGTTAGGGCATAGCCTTATCTCCACCTAGGGCTTATGGGATCAAGAAGTATGCCCCTCTAAGAATTGATTATCCTTGTTTATGGATTAGAACTATAGACTAGGGCCACAAGGCTAGTAGTCTCTTGCTAATAAAGACAAACCATGATAATCAATGCCCTACAATAAGGGTTTCCTTGAGGGATTAACCTTCACCAACAAGATCAACAAAATACTTAGAAAGAATGCTTGAAACCCTTTCTAAGGAGCACAAAACTAATCAAGACAAGAGACAAACCCTTACCAAATCATTTTAGAGAGGAAGGAAGAGATACAAACCCTAGACATCCTCTCTCCAAGTATTTGTGCAACTCCTCAATGGATCAATCTTGCTAGTTTATATATAACTTGAACAAATCACAATAGTCTTTGAAAAAATATGGCAAGAAGAATAACCAAGAAAAATAGAGCTTCAAGAATTGACACCAAAAATGCACCAAGTAAAGATCTTCTATTAAATGGCTCTAAGAATAATCTCCAACAATTCACAACAAAAATGAGTGAGAGGAGTGCCTTTATTTATAGATGAGGCTCTCAACTCCTCTCCAACATTTATTCCCTAAGATTAGGCTAAGGAATAAAATAACATGACTTGTCATCCACATGAACCAGTGACTAAGTCAAAAATACAATTAAATAATGTTTTACATTATGAAAACCCTCATAGAAGGGGATGACTTTAATAAAAATGCTCCAAAAATGCTCAAATAATGTCCATGAATCCTTGAAATATGTCTCCAAACCTTAACCATGTCCATCCTATGGTCAAGGCACCTCCGTGAAGCGTGGAAGTGACCCTCCAAGTCAAAAAGGGGTCATAAAGCCCCCATAACAAAAATGGCGTCAAGCTTCTAAGAGGGCCCCTTTAACATTGCCTCAAACAACATGCAACTGGATACTCATATGGAGAATGGTCTCCGAAGGCCCATGTGTGTTACATACATAATAAAGATAGGGTTCATGTGGGTAAGGTGTGCTAAACCACGGGTGTGACAACCCTTACAAAGCGCAATCACCTTTTACAAAACAAATAATAATAATAAGTGAGTAGCTAGAGGCCCCGTAAATCATGTATGCTGGTAGATCCATCTTAGAATGCCCGCATACCTACTTAGGACATAAATGACCAACATCAAATGAGAGTTACCAACTTCGAAGGGGTATTCAGATGGAGTAATAAAACCAAACACCCTAACAATGGGGACTAAGAGGACATGCCATGATCGTCCACCTGAGGGGATCAAGGTAACCACTAACCAACACTTGTACATCAAAATCATCCCATCATGGCCACATACAAAGAAAACCATCACACTTTGGGCACATCGGATTGGTCGACCCCAAAAATGCAAAATTGGACCGAACTAGAAAAAAACCGAAAAAATGGTTGACCAAAAACTACATAAAATATTCAAATTTTGAAAAAAAAAACCATATATATTCATGTGCATCCATATGAATCCAAACCATTTATACACAAATGTGCAATTTTTTCTTTTATATAACAAGTAAGAGTGCATATAACCAAAATAACACCAAGTGCAATCCATCTTTGAACCAAAATACAACAACAACGAGACTTTAAATGGCCTCTAGAGTCCAAAAACAATCATGCTACAACAAATAACTACATATTATCAAGATCATTACCTATATTCATCATCAATGTCACCCTTTAAGCATTAAAATAAGACAGAAAAAACTTAACATGCGTAGTAAGTGATTTTACTTGAGTGGAGGGTACATTTTTACTAGGGTCATGACAGAAGAGTTCAAAAATCAATGTCACCAACATCGATGTACATAGAGGGCTTGGTGCTCTTGATTAAATGCAAGTTCCATACCCTCATACATGATAGAATCCATTGGAAACGTTGCAATCCTGCCAATCTTGAAATCTTGAAAACTGTTAAGTCTGTTGAATTTTGAATGGGACCTAAAATTCTACTTTCTTCATATGAAGTCCAATGAGGTTGGAACCATTCTCAAACATCCTAAAACAATCAATGATAATGTTAAAAATTTAACCAAAAGGATGAAAATGAAAGATAAAGGAGAATGTCACTTTTACTTTAAAAATTTAGCATTACCATTACCCTAGGGTTAGGTAATAATCTCCCTATATCTAAAAAAAGAGAATTTGGTGGGTTCATGATGTGTCGTAAGGATGTTATACTGAACCAACCTGTTATGTGAAAATGGTCAGTTCAGTACCAAACTAGCCAAAAACGGTTCTGTGCCATCGGTCGGCCCGGATTTGCCTCCAAGCTGGTTAAACCGATCGGTTTTTTCGAAACAAAACAATTTTAATAACAGTCGCCTTGAGTAATCGTCAATGAAAGTCAACACATGTTTTTCCTTATTGATGGAAGGATGATGGAAAGGACCCATGAGGTCACTACGAACAAGCTCCAAGGGAGAGGAGGCCCTCCAAGCCTTCCCTTTCTCAAACTTTTCTTGTGAATGTTTGCCAAGAACACATCCTTGACAAACTCCTTTAGAAAAATATATGTCTGACAAGCCTTTGACCAGTCCTTATTTGTTGAGTTGCTACATGTACCTGGAATTCAAGTGACCAAATTGTTCGTGCCAAATTCTACTATCATCATTGGGATGAGTTAGTAGCAATGTGGAATTTGATTTAACAATAAATTTAGAACATGCGTACAATCTAGACATGTCATTTACCTCACCAACAACAATCTTGGAGTTGTCTTGCATGTCATATATGGTCATGGAATCTGGTGTGAATTCAACCCTTTTCCCTGTGCCTGTATGTGTTATTTGGTAAACAAAGATTATATTTACGAAGAGTTTCAAAACGTGTAAGACATTCTCAAAACTTTTGTTTTGGAGATCTACTCTCCCTTGTCCAATGACTTCTACTGGGGAATCATCACCCATGAGAATGGGAGGACCCGTGCATGCAGTTAAAGATGAAAGGACATCTTTTGTGGCTTCCATGTGATGAGATGATCCTAAATCAATAATCTTTGCACCAAGAGAATAATTAATTGCAATTAAAGCATGCACATTACCTCGGCTTTCTGGTGCTTTGTCTCCCAACTTCTTCTTCGCATTCTCAGGAATACATTCCCCAAGATTGTTTTGTTGGAGTGTTTGCGCCATGAGGTCTATGGTTTTCTTCATGCAAGATAATTCAAGATGGTAGACACTATTGCAATAACCACACTTTGATTTTCCTTGCTTTTCCTTTCTAGATTTTGAGTTAGAAGATTCATTAGAGGCTTTGAAATTGCCTTCCATTTTTTGCTCGAGATCCTTCTTTCCCTTTCCTTTCTATTTGGATTTGTTTCTCTCATGCACAACAAGTGCATGCACTTTGAATCTCTTGATTGTTCCCATTTTGATGAGCTTGTCTTGCTCATGCGTCAAAGACTCAACGAAAATGTCCAATGTGGGAATTGTCCAAGTTTCTCCCGATGTAATCCTCACTATATGGAATGTGGAGACAAAGACTACATATTCTAGACCCAACTTTGACAAAATAGTAAGAATCAATTGTTTGTGTCACATTGATTTATCGATCCTACATCCTTTTAGCTAAAGGAGTAAGGATTTGAACTCCGTAAAGAAGTCCTAGATATTCTGCTTGGATCTAATGAGTTTAACTCAATCTCGAGCATGTGGCCACACATCTCGTCCTATTTATATAAGAGACCTTCCATAGTAGTCCAAACCTCGTTTGGAGTAGTGGAAGCTTCAACATGAAACAATAACTCGAGATAGATGGACATGCAAATGAGATCGAAGGCCTCATCCATGCAGATGAAGAATTTGGATTTCTCGACTACCGATGTGGGTTCATTTTCCATTGCCATGGTTATTTGATATATGCCTCTTCCTTTGAGAAGATGAAGGATCTTTAGCTTCCAATCAAAGTAATTGTATGGAATAAGAAGGTCTATTGGTGAAAAATCCATTCTTTCTTACTACTTCAATCTTCTATACATGCAAATGATTGCCTGTGTGCCTTCTTCCTAGCAACCTGTGGGATCCGATACCATGTAGAATTGGAGTGAAACTTGCATAACGAATCTAGCTAGCAACGATTCACACAAAGCTTGCAAAGTTGAGAGAGAGAGAGAGAGAGAGAGAGAGAGAGAGAGAGAGAGAGAGAGAGAGAGAGAGACTAAATAATTGTATTAACCAAATGAGAGAATGGAACAATACACATGATATACTCTACATGGTTGAACTAATGCACCATAGTAGTGATCTAGAGATATGTGAACACAAATTGAAAGACATGGGAGTGAAATGTTTCCTAGTCCTAGTTAACTAGCCATGCATTCATCAGTTAACTGGCTAACACAAGTGGAGTGAGGATAATCTCATGCATGCACATGTGTGGCACCTTCTTGGTGATGATCCCAAGGTAAGTGCACCCTCATGTTGATGATCCCGAGATGAGCATGCAACACTTGGTGGTAATACCGAGGTTGTTATGCAAGACTCTACTCCACTAGTCTAACTGAAGTACAAATGAGTAATGACTGAAGAGGATGTGGTGTCTTCATATAGGGGAGAATATCTATGACCAGGCGAGCCCTCAACATATACTGATAAACCTAGGAAAACAAATACTAGGTAGGTGTGTAATATCTCCAATAGACATTCTCTTTTTGTTCATATTTTAATTTGTGTTATGGTGGCTAGAAGGATTGGTCCCTGGATCCTCCTCCTGCTTTTGAAGACAATCTCACCTTTTGTTAAAGACTTGTTTCTTTCAACTGGTTGTCACTTGGAAACCTCTAATACCACAAAAAGAACATGCATCAAAGTGCCAACAAGTAAACCTTATGACCTTTCTTTTAACAACAAAAGCAATCAAGAGATGCTTTGCTACATCTCTTTAATTTGTTTTTGTGCTTGTCATCTTGTTTACTTGGTCCTCCAAGTGTGGGGGTAGTTTTTGATGGCAAAAACATCCCTTGTTTGTCCTCATTCAAGCTTCTACAAGCACGTTTTAGTGATGGTCTAATGTTAGCTCCTTTTTATGCTACCTTTTCTTCAACCGAGATGGCTTTTTCTTCACTTCCTCTTTCTTTGACAAAGGTTATTTTGGTGGTCTTAGCTTGAGCCAAACTTTTAAGAGTTGATTTTCATTCACTCACTTCCTCTTTTCCATTGAAACCTAGGCCTTCATGCTTCACCCTATGTTCAACTACAATGGGGTTCACAATCCCTTAGTTTCTATTCCCTAGCCCTTGGCCATTGTAGCACATATATCTCATTAACTTGGAACCCATGCCTCTGGTATGTTTTTCAAAAATACCAAAGAGATCTTCCAAAATAGATTGGGAAATGTCCTTGGAGGGTGAGTTTACCGTGCTTGTATCGATCATAGTGCTATCTTATACAGTAGCAATGGAAGGTGCTTGTGCTTCTTGGTCTCTTAGAAATCTACCTATAACTTGGCCAAGGTCTCCTCCTTTGCTGCTAATTCTTGGTAAAACTAAGCCATAATTTGAGTGAGCCTTTGTTCTTGTTGATCATCAATTTGTATTATTCTCTCTTGCAGTTGAAAAAGTTGAACCTTGCTCTTGTTCCAATATGCCATAACAATGGTGAGGGAGTCCTGGCATTCAACCAACAATTCCTTTAAAAATGCAACAATTTCCTAGTAGCCTCAAGGTACTCTTCCAGGTTTACTATTCTCTTGTCAAACCTTTGTTTTTCTCCTTCAAGTGTCGATTCTCCTCTTGGATCTGCAAATAAACAATCATTAGGTCTTTTGACATTTCTCTTTCAATGCTTTACCCATATTGAGTCTTGATTTCTCCTCAAAGTGTTCGTAGCTTCTTCAAGGTCATGGATTCAACCATTCTAATACCAATATGATCTATAAATGATATAGGCATATGAATTGTTTTTCTTGTCAACATGGATTCTCACTACAAAATTAAAATGCAATGTCTTTGCAATTAAAATTAGGTTGAAATCATGCTTCTCAATATGAATTCATTACTCGGGATGAATGGCTTTGTGAAAATCTGGTTTTAAAGGCTTGGTTTACCTACTTTTGGTGCCAAGGCCAATGCCCAACAATGGATTCAAGTGCACTTCATTTTAGTTACCAACAATAGCACAAGGTATGAAAATCAAAATGGTTAAACCCAACATTATATCCAATTCAAAAATCCATGTACAAACAATATACATTTATAGGTTTGCAAAGGTGGATGATTGTAGGTTAACACTACACCAACATTATATATTACAACATCGTGGCCTTTGGATATGTAATGGATAGACCCAAGTGTCATCTAACTTTGTTATGCCAATAAAATATACCATGCTTGTGTTTACTAGCCAAACGATATATGATAATAACTCATCCAATGTTTACTAACCAAACAATATATGATAATAACTCATCCAATGAAAAAGCATGAATTAAATGCTCCTCCTTAACATCACTTCTCACCATAAATAGACATGATATACCTATAAGGTATATTTTATATTGATTTGTGGACAATTGTAGGTGAATTCCAAACCAACAATTCCAAAAGATTAACAAGTGCCACTGCAGTGGTGATGTCCCCGCTGACAATAAAATTGAGAATATTGAAAATGGTATGTGAGAATATTAAAAATGGTATGGAAAGTTTTTAATAAATCACCGTGATTTTCACATTACCATTAAATGTAAAAGGGACTACGAATTTAAATGTTGAATAAATTTACTGTGTCAATATTCAATAGAGTATGGTTAAAATAAAAATAACAATTATTAACTAGGATATTTTGCAGCCAATCGATTGTTTTCATGATTGTTTATTTTTACTTTATTGTAATGTATGTTGCTAATACATAGCATTGCCATGACATAATTCCACGACCGATATTTTTAGTTTATTGTAATGTATGCCGCTAATACATAGCATTGTATTGACGAAATTTGACAGTCGATTATGATGAATCATGTAAGATGATTTATTTATATGCAGGCGTTTGAAGAAGTCAAAGTTGGTGGCAGTGTGAAATGTGAATGCTTGGATGTAAAAATGAGATAATGAATGAAGTTAATAATGATAACGAGTTTGAAAACAACGACTACATCTGCATGAATTTCAAGCCAGGTCATTATTAGAGAATTGCTTCTTTGAATAACTTTACTCACTAAAAGTAATGTTAAATTGTCATATTTTGTTTGTTTGTGTAGTTAAGATTTCAATTTCTCTCTTTCTCTATTTCATTGTTTTTTCTATAGATTTTTTTATACTCTCACATGTGGCTTGGAATAAAATTTAAAAGTACTACATGCAAAATGAAATTTATCTAGAAGCATAAAATGGATATTTATGGTGTCGTTCACCAGATACCCTGTCAAGCCCATGAGTTGTAGAAATCTAGATCCACAACCATTTTGGAGAGTACATCATTTGTAAGAAGCTCCATAGTGAAAAGAGCGCTAATCAGAACCATTGTCCCCAACATTATTGACACACTCATGTTCTCTATGTATTCATCATAGGACGACACATATTTAGTTGCGAACCATTCTACTTCTTTCGTATGCACTGCTAGTTGGATCTCCCACTGCCATATACCATATCAATGAATGATTAACCATAATCAATATTAAACTACATAACTACAAGGCTAACTTAATACATACAACATTTTGAATGTATCCTAGAATGCCACACCCTTGCTTTCGCTATTTCATTAGTCGTATTGTCAAAACCGAGAAACATATTTTCACTTCCTTTGGAATTCGATCTACTAGTGATCGATCCCATCTAAAAAAAAAGCCAATATATAGTTTAGCGGTCATAATAATGGTATAATGAGTAGAGAACTAGATTTATAGTTTATATTAATTCACAACATATATATA
>ML784583.1:118053-158888 GCA_009831015.1 Picea engelmannii | reverse complement strand
CGGTAGATGCATTTAAACCGCGTCCCGGCTCGCCTCCGCATGGCTCTAGTGCGCCACCTGTCACCCCATACGGGAGGAAATTTCTTCGTTTTTATCTGTGATAACTTGGTTGAATTCTTTTTGCACTTTTTGTAATATTTTCTAATTATCTTGAAGGATAATCTTTGAGATATCATTAAGATGTTCTGATGTTACTGGATCAAAATCCAATTTAACGCCTTGTAACATTATATTCTTCTTTTTATAGAAGAATGTAAAAAACTTTTGACTCATTCTTATAGTGATGGACAACCAAACAATCTTCCAAGGTTATTAATAGAGCAAGAGAGTGATGTTGTAAAGGAGGTTATACGAAAGATTAAATTTCCCACTGGTTTTACTTTGAACATAAATAATATATTAATGAAGAATGATGATTTTGGTGAGGAAAAAATCATGATTGAAATACCTATATTAAGATTTGACATTTTTGAATATTTATCATCTTATGATAAATACACTATTTGTTAGCAATAGAAATTTGTTTCTCATAAAAACTAAATAATAATGCTTCCTTCATTGTTATAGTATGTTGTACATCTATCTCTCCCAATTATATTTGACAATAACATAAAACAAGTTATATATGAACTCAGAAAATACATGAGTTAAGTAAAAATTTATAATCAAAATGTTACTTGTAGAACTTCTTGGCATTTGATTTACTTGCATTGTTTAATTTATGTTGAAACATGTGATTTATTTGCACTTTTAGGTGGCTTTCCTCTAAACAAGTCCATAAAGAAGTTATCAAGTATTGAAAGAGATAAATTCCTTGTCTAGTGTGTGAAATACAAAATTATCTACCTCTTTAATGCATAAGAACAATACCTCATGCACTTAGTTGAGGATATTGAAATACGTGGACCTATACACACAACGTCAATGTGGTTGGTCAAGAGGCACTTGAAGGAAATGAAGGATTTTGTTAGACAATGATCACATCTACAGAGCTTAATGGTTGAAGGCTATATGGTATATCGGTCCATAATGTATTTTAGTGAGTATTTACCCCAAGTAGTGGGTGATATTAATGTGCCTCTCCTTTGGGATGTCAATTCCATCAACAAATTTTAGGGGGTTGTGATGAAAAAACTTGTTTTACAACTATAAGAATATCCAATTTAAGTAGGATAAACTAGAGAGATCCATAAGGATAAATATAATTGATAAATAGCCCGGTGGGTTAGCTCAAGTGGATGAGTGTCATTGTTTGCTTGAATGAGGTTCTGGGGTCGAATCCCTATCTAGGAGCCTGTTTAGGGCCTCACTTGATGTCCCCACCGAGTTAGGCCCATAATCAGGTCGAACAGTTTACCCCATTTACCATCCATGAAATGTGGGGAAGTACTTGGGAGTTTCCCGTGCTGTATTCCAGGAAAATATATGCAATTGTGCCCTTTCAGTAAAATATGTTTCTTTTCATTAGGAGGTGTCTCTTCAATACATATTAATTATTAATTAATGTCATTATTTATTTACATTTATATTTTATGTATTGTGTTTATTACATTGCCTCACCCTTTAAAAATGCTTTGTCCTCAAAGCATAATTATGGAAGGATTTATGTCTTGCTATGACTTGTGTTGTATTCACATGGTTCTCAACTATTGTTGTTGCAAGGGTGGATGATATGAGACGATACAAACATTTAAGTGTTGAGCATAATTGTCGAACTGTAAAAGGATTTGACCATCCTAATTCGATCCTTTGTGGAATGTTGTGCTTATGTGACACCGAATATGAATTGTTATAATGTGACTCAAAGATGTTGGTATCAATATTCTTTGGAAGATAGATTAATTGGTTCTATTTTGAGTGATGTTGATACTTTGAATGGTTAAAGTTTCTACTCTTGTGATTGGGATGTCGATAATGTTTCTTTGCAACATGGATTTTTTTTATTGTACCTGTAGTGATCTTGGGATTTACTTTTGGTGTTTTATCTTCTTCATGCACTGGTTTGTCGGTAGATGCATTTTTATTAGTAAGTACACTTGAAATTTCCATCGTTTGTACTCCAACATCGATATATATATCTTTTCTTGAATTGACTTTGCACATTCTTGAACTGTGATGTGGATTGGATCTATATTTGTTCCTTTTACCATAACTTCAATCTTTACATATGAAGATTTCAATGCTTCCTTTTCAATGAGTGGTTATAACTTATTTTCCAGTTACATCTTATCATTTTAAAGTTTCTTGATTTGCATAAGTAGGTTTTGATTATGATTCTTGAAGTGTGAACTTTCTTCTTCTTTTTCTAACAATTTCTTCCTGAGATCTTGATTCTCTTGTTCCAACTTCTAAATGCATTGTTTTGTATCCTTTGACTTCTTGATCCATGTAAGCAATTTTTTACTATGATCTTTTTAGTGAGAATTTTCTTCAATTTTTCTATGATAACTTGGTTGAATTCTTTTTTTCACTTTTTGTATTATTTTATGATTATTTCGAAGGATAATCTTTGAGATATCCTTAATATCTTCCGATGTTACTGGATTTGAATCCAATTTAACATCTTGCAATGTTATCTTCTTCTTTTTATAGGAGAATGCGAATTTTTTTTTACTCATTTTTATAGTGATGGACAACCAAACAATCTTCGAAGGTTATTAATAGAGCAATAGAGTGATGTTATAAAGCAGGTTATACAGAAGATTAAATTTCCCACTCGTTTTACTTTGAACATAAATAAAATATTAACAAAGAATGATGATTTTGGTGGGGAAAAACTCACGATTGACATACATGTATTAAGGTTTGACATTTTTTATATTTATCATCTTATGATAAGTACACTGTTTGTTAGCAATAGATGTTTGTTTCTCATAAAAACTAAACAATAATGATTCCTTCCTTGTTATAGTATGTTGTACATCTAGCTCTCCCAAGAATCTTTGACAATAACATAAAGCAAGTTATATATGAACTCAAAAAATACACGAGTTAAGTAAAAAGTTATAATCAAAATGTTACTTGTAGAACTTCTTGGCATTTGATTTACTTGCATTGTATAATTTTATGTTGACATATGTGATTTCTTTGCACTTTTAGGTGGTTTTCATCTAAACAAGTCCATAAAGAACATATCAAGTATTGAAAGAGATAAATTCCTCATCTAGTGTGTGAAATCCAAAAGTATCTTCCTCCAAGCTTTTTTAATGCACAAGAACATGACCTCATACACTTAGTCGAGGAGATTGAAATACGTGGATTTGTACATGCAAGGTCAATGTGGTTGGTCAAGAGGCACTTGAAGGCAATGAAGGATTTTTTTAGACAATGTTCACATATAGAGGGCTCAATGGTTGAAGTCTATATAGTATATCAATCCATGATGTATTTTAGTGAGTACTTACCCCAAGTAGTGGGTGACATTAATGTGCCTCTCCTTTGGGATGTCAATTCCGCCAACAAATTTGAAGGGGATTGTGACAAACAAACTTGTTTTACAACTATAAGAATGTTCAATTTAAGTAAGATAAAACAGAGAGATCCATAAGGATAAATATAATTGATAAATATGAATGTTATATGTACACCCATGCAGTGGTTCCCTTTCAGTAACAGATGTGTCATTTCATTAGGAGGCGTCTCTTTAATACATATTAATTATTGTCATTATTTATTTATATTTATATTTTATATATTGAGTTTATTACATTGCGTCCCCCTTTAGAAATGATTTGTCCTCAAAGCATAATTATGGAAGGATTTATGTCTTTATCTGGATTGTGTTGTATTCACATGGTTCTTAGTTATTTTTGTTGTTAGGGTGGATGATACAAGGTGATACAAACTTTTAAGTGTTGAGCATAATTATCGAAGTGAAAAAGAATCTAACTGTCCTAATTCGGTCCTTCTTGGAATGTTGCACTTATGTGACACCCAATATGAATTGTTATTTTGTGACTCAATGATGTTGGTTTCAATATTCTTCGAAAGATAGATTAATTGCTTATGTTCTAAGTGATGTTGATACTTTGAGTGGTTAAAGTGTTTGTTCTTGTGATTGGGATGTTGATAAGGTGTCGTTGTAGCCTGAATTTCTTTTATTGTACATGTAGCGATCTTATGATTTACTTTTGGTGTTTTATATTCTTCATGCACTGGTTTGTCATTAGATACATTTATATTAGTAAGTACACATGAAATTTCCATCGTTTGTACTCCAACATCCGTATATGTATTTTCTTGAATTGACTTTGTACCTTCTTGAACTGTGATGTGGACTGGATCTGTATTTGTTCCTTTTTCCACAACTTAGATCTTTACATTTGAAGATTTGGATGCTTCCTTTTCAATAAATTATTCTAACTTATTTTCCAGTGATGTCTTATCATTTTTAAGCTTCTTAATTTGCATAAGTAGGTTCTGATTATGATCCCTGAAGTGTGAATTTTCTTCCTCGTTTTCTAACAATTTCTTCCTGAGATCTTGATTCTCGTGTTCCAATTTCTGAACGCACTATTTTGTATCCTTTGACTTCTTGATCCGTGTAAGTAGTTTTTGACTATGATCTTTTAAGCGAGAAAATTCTTCATTTTTATTTGTGATAGTGGTTGAATTCTTTTTGCACTTTTTGTAATACTTTATGATTATCTTGAAGTATGATCTTTGAGATATCCTTAATATCTTCTGATGTTACTAGATATGAATCTAATTTAACGTCTTGTAACATTATCTTCTTCGTGCTAGAGAAACTTCTGGATCAAAGCTTGATGTGTCAAAACTCCACACACAGATTTGATCCAGAAGTTTCTCTAGCATTATGACGAACTGTGGAAACATGCATACTGAGAATATCTCTTCTTTTTATAGGAGAATGTCAAAATCTTCTTCTACGTGTTTAAGATGAAAGACCCTAGTGTTTTCATCCAAGGTGAAACTATAAGTATGTCACCATCATCGTTCCATAATGATACATCAACGAATGACGATACAAAAGTATAATCTCCAATGTTCAGTTGTAAAATACGTATGTCATATCATTTTTCTTCCGACCGGCCTATCTTTTTAGTTATATTTGACTCATGAATCACTAACTAGTTAGCGAATTTAGTACTAACATAATTATTACGTCCGATGGGTGCAATAGAAATAGTGATATCTGTCCCTCCAAGTGTCCCTTTGACTCTAAGTAGCATTGAAGCAATTTTTTTTTTTAAGTTTTACAGAATCTTCCTTTGATTCTTGAGCTACTTGTTCACCTATCTTGATAGATTTTTCCTTCGGTTGGATTTGTGTGTTATTTTGATATTCAATTAAAGTAAAATATCTGTAACAATTGGAGAAAATGACATGTTGATTCTTGAATTATTTTGGACAAATAATTAATTATTGCCATTATTTATTTATATTTATATTTTATATATTGTGTTTATTACATGGAGGTGTTGTTGGGGAAGGTCAGTGGAAAAAAGTGATAGGTATTAGATTTAATCATAATTACTATATTTATACATATTTTTAAGCTTGATGGTTCCTAAATCTATTTTCATTGCTTCATTTTGATAGTAAAGAGTGGGATGCAATGCATTTATACATTGCAAATAATGGATAAAGGTGTGGATAGAATGATGTAAATAAATTTATCATAGTTTACCATGGAGTGGGGTGCCATAGTTTATCATGGAGTGGGGTGGCGAAGTTGATTAGAATATCTTATGTTGATAATGATACAAACGTAACATATAAGGAAATTGATATAGAATGTGGTGCAAAGATAGAAATGCAAGCATTTCCCATTGATTTATTGTTTTTAATTCCCATTTTTTTGTTGTTTCTTTATTCGTCAAATATTTTTTGGTCATGACAATGTGTTTATAACATGTCGATCATGTAGGTGAAATATCACAAATCTATGTTGTGTAATGGAATAAAATATTGCACCAAACAGTTGGATGATAAGAACAAAACTGGTGATGGTGGGATAACTGCAATTTTCTAGGTTACTAATATTTTGCATAAGGGCACTATCTCTTTGAAGAAGGATGCTATCTCTAAATTAGCCTGTCTCAGCTCCACGACACTCTTCTGTCGTTTCAATGGCCTCTGGCCTCGGCTTGTCGATATTCACGATTGGATTTTGAGATCCTGGGCGCCAGATCTGAAAGGTGATGTCTTCATTCACCCTTGTGCTCGAGGTTTTTTCATTGCTGAGTTTGATCTTAAAGAAGATAGAGATTTGATCTTCAGCTCTGGCCCCTGGTTCTGGGGTAGCTCTGGTTTATGCCTAAAACCCTGGATTGCTTCTTTTGATCCTTCAAAAGATTCGTTGTCTTCATCCCATGTTTGGGTTCGACTCCCAAACTTGCCCCTACATCTTTGGGGCCTTTCTTCTCTCCGCTCCATCGGGAATACTTTAGGCAGGTTCCATTACAGATGCCCTGAAACAAAAAAACTACAACATTTGGATGTATGCCAGGATTTGTGTAGAAATGGATTTCAACGAAGGGTTTTTGGCCAAAATCAATCTGACGGGAGATAATTACTCGTGGACGCAAAAGTTGGATTATGAAAAAATAGCTTTACGATGCCAAGCGTTTTTTTCCACCGGACATTTGGCAGCCCAATGTCCCAGAGGCCCTCCGAAAGCCCGAAAACAAAGAAAATCAACTTGGTGGGTTGGATCCCACATTGATCATCAACTAATATCCAAGGATGTTTCTTCATCTGATGACACTCCCATGGAAGGGATCAAGGAGGCTCAAGCTAGCTCCGCTCCCTCCATTGGGGAATCTCCAAATCCAATCCCTGCTTTGGATGGCTCAAATTCTGAAATAGAGGAGCTCAATGACACTTCAAAGATCACCAAACATTCCGAAAGGAAGCTAGAAACACCTCATAAGCTCGCAACAAAAGAGGCTTTGGATTCTCTAGATTCGGGCAAAGTTAGGCATGATCTCCCCAACTTCATCCCTTTAGCAAATTGAGCAGATGAGGTTATCAAAGCTGAAGCATTAGTGGTTCAAGCTAAGGTAGCTGAGAGTCCGGTTCAGGAAAAGCAAGAAGATCCACTTCAAGAGAATCCAGAAATCATAGGCACCTCAATGGAAAATGGGTGGATAGAAGTTGTAAAGAAGAAGAAAACACATGCACCCTCTCAACCAATGGTCACACGAAGCCAGGCTCACAAGTCAACTAAAAAGACGAGCACTTCCCCAACAAGATAATTTAAGAAGATAAGATTAGATCTCGCAAGTAGAATTAGTGAAAAACTCTTTGTAGTAAGCCTCTAATGAAAATTATGTAGTTGGTCTCCTATACCAACATCGTCTTTTGTACTTAGTGATCTCGATCGCGCCTTTTATATAGAATTTTTTTTTCTTTAGTTTTTGTTAAAAAAAATAAATATTTTGCATAGGGGTAATAGACATTCGATCACATATAATATGATATAATATTTCTATTTGAAAGATATACTAGATATAGACCTGAAATCCTTCAAAGTGGTTCTCTTTAAGGTCAGGTGGTATAGAATGTTGTTACAAGGTGATGAAAGGACTGTTATTGATCATAATAATGAATTTTCCATGATTAATAATACTAGGTGTTACCACCCAAACTAGCAACCCTTGTGGGGATGCTACATGAATAGAAAGATATGGGAAATTCACCAATGTCACCTTATTATGGTCTCCCCTTCAATTCAGGCCAGCTCCTAGAGACCAAAGGGGGTATCCCATTCCTTTCAACTACACACCTCAATACAATTAAGATAGACCAGTTCCTTAGTAGCCAAATGCCTTAAGAATGTTCAACCAAGATTTAGAGAATAGAAAAATATAAAGTAGAGAGGGTTAGGAGCTATTTTTAAGAGTATTCAATCTGATATAAATATTATACAACAGAAAATACAAACCAACACTATAAAACCACTCTTTAAATGATGAAAAATGTACCTTTTATCGTAGAAGAGTGAGATCTTGTCGCACAAATCAAGGGTGATTGATATACTGAGTCGTACCTTGATTGTTTGCTGTAAATTGGACTAGCTTGCTGCTGTCCAAAAATTTTAGAATGTGATTTATGATAGAAAACTTAGAAACTTGCAGATTTGGAGAATAAAAAGTGACCAAAGAGTGCCTAAAGGCGCTTATGATGAAAATACTTGGACACTTTCTGTTAGGACATAGATATGTTAGTGTAAAAATATCCCAAAAGTGATAAAAATCAAGTACAAGTGAATATTATCCAAGCAATTACTTTAAACTTGCAAAAAATGGTGCAAATCCCCCTATGGTTTGCACAAAAAATCCCCAAAGTGAAATATAACAACAATGAACCTTTAAGGAGATTATTTTCATCGTTATAATATGTTAAATAAGCTTGATAAACAATTCCAAAGTGTAATAAGAGCATGGGTAGCATTATATTTTACCCTTTAGGGTCAAACCCTAGCTCTAGGGTTTTAACTATTCTTATCTTTATTTGTTGTAATTAATTTCTAGAATTGAATAAAACCTTAAATCAGCCACAAGAATGATAGACATGACAATAAACAACAATCTAAGAGGGTTTATTTTCCTCCTAGGGATAAAAACCAATGATTTAGCACAATCCCATGGAGGAAAATGTCTAGAAAACAAAGATAAATAGTTAAATTTATTCTAGACAACAAAATAAATATTTTCACAGTTTATATCTTTTATGTTTTTTTGTATTTTGTATTTTATGGAAAAATAAAAGATAATATTTAAATTTTAGGATTTTTGGTTGGTGAATGTTGGGAGTTAGGGCATAGCCTTATCTCCACCCAGGGCTTATGAGGTCAAGAAGTATGCCCCTCTAATAATTGATTATCCCCATTTATGGATTAGAACTAAAGACTAGGGCCACAAGGCTAGTAGTCTATTGCTTATCAAGACAAACCATGATAATCAATGCCTTACAAGGAGGGTTTCCTCAAGGGAATAACCTTCACCAAAAAAATCAATAAAAGACTTGGAAGAATTCTTGAAACCCTTTCCAAGGAGCATAAAACTAATCAAGACAAGAGACAAACCCTTACCAAATTGTTTTAGAGAGGAAGGAAGAGATACAAACCCTAGACGTCCTCTCTCCAAGTAGTTGTGCAACTCATTAATGGATTGATTTGCTTGTTTATGTAGAACTTGAACAAATCACAAAAGCCTTTGAAAATATGCCAAGAAGAATAACCAAGAAATATAGAGCTCCAAGAATTAACACCAAAAATGCACCAAGTAAAGATCTTCGATTAAATGGCTCCAAGAATAATCTCCAACAATTCACAACAAAATGAGTGAGAGGAGGGAATATATTTATAGATGAGGTTCTTACCATCTCTCCATTCTTTTCCCCCTAAAATTAGCCTAAGGAATAAAACAAAATGGCTTGTCATCCACTCAAATCAGAGACTAAGTCAAAAAGTACAATTAAATGATGCTTTACACTGTGAAAACCCTCATAGAAGGGGACAACTTCAATAAAATATGCTCCAAAAATGCTCAAATAATGTTCATAAATCCTTGAAATATGTGTCCAAATCTTGACCATGTCCATACCAAAGGTCAAGGCACCTCCATGAAGCATGAGAGTGACCCTCCAAGCCAAAAAATGGGTCGTAAAACCCCTAATAATAAAAATGATGTCAAGCTTCTAAGAGGGTTGATTCAGATTTTTGGTTCAACGTTCCATTTGAAATAGGTTTGGGGGGGCTCAAAAAATGGCAAATATTATTCCTTGGCTATCACACCTCCAATTTCCAACTCAAATGCAAGGACACCTTCCCCCTAAATCCCAAAATATGGCCCTAAAGTGGATGGCTTCTTCAAATTTTTACAATACTGGTCAAAGTGTGATCATGACGTCCATCCATATCAATAGGCAAGTGTGAAATAACCTGACACAAGTGCTAAGTCACATGGGTGACCTCCTTATGATCAATTTAAGATAAAAGTAATCCCTAACGTTCTCATGAAGTGCCCCAAATGAAGTCGTCCCCCTTTAATGAGCGAAAACACTTTAAAAAAGTGCCAAAGGAAGGGGACGTTATGGATTTTGACACATGGTGGGTGTAGAGGATGTCCATGAGGATGAAAATAGTCCATTGGTGCCTCAAAGAGGGTGACCAATGCCTCAAAATATGTACTATGCATCAAATGTACTACCTCAAAAAATGTGAAATTGGATAATCATGGGTTGAATGGCCTCGGTAAGCCTAAGTGTGGTACATACATATGAAAGATAGGTTCCATGTGGGTAAGGTGTGATAAACCATGGGTGTGACAACCATATCATCTAGCTAGATAGATACAACTTTGGCGACATGTGCTAATCTTGGGTCACATGAGAGCTCTAGAATCTCCTAGAGACGTGAAACATTCTCATAAATGGATGTTAAATGCAAGGGAGGGGAAAACACAAGGGCCTTATCCCTTTCTTAAGATAAAATAAATCCATGCATGAAATGAAATAAGTGCATAACATCAACCTTTTAGAGTATTTCATACAATGTAAACATCATTTTCTTTATTCAATAAATATAAAATACAACACCCATTAAAATGAAACACACAAGTAACTAAAGTAAAAAAAACCTACTATAATACAAGAATTCCCCAGAGGCATCATATATTACCTTGATCTAACATTTTCAAATCTTTCCCATTGACGAGCAATGAAATTTCTCACCATCCAAATGGATTAAATATAAAGAATCAATACCTGCAACATCTTCAATCATGTAAGGACCCAACCAAGGACTTTAAAACTTACCATGTTTACCTACTTTTTTGTTTCATTTGTTCCATAAGAGGACAAGGTCGCCCTTCTAAAAGATTTTTTAGCGAGCCTTTTTGTCAAAATTAGTATTTGTCTTCTCTTAACTATGTATTAGGTGATCGAAGGCATGTTTTAGCTCTCATCAAGCTCAATCAATTCATTGATTCTTCCTTGTATCACATCTAGATTGTTAGCCTGTGGCTTACCTTAACCAATCACTAAGTCTAAATTGTCACCTATATTTGTATTATTCATTTAGGATATTAGTAATATATCCTCAAGTGATGACTAAAGATTTAGTTAAGATTGCCTAGCCTAGTCATCATGCATGATTTTAGGATCTAGAGTAAATATCTCTATGAGGTGGCATCACCCATTGTACTATAAATATGTAACATTGGTGTGAATATATTTAGTGTTGGCTAGTGATCCTTTTCCGCCATCTTGTTGTTCTTATGCATATTTTATCAATTGGTATCAGAGTTGTTATGGTCTTAAGGGTCTAATGTCACCTATAGTAATTCTATGGTAGTGTTCCATGGAAGTCCATTGAATAACTGGTGATGATAGTGTTTCCATTTATTTCAACTATCCATCTTGGAGGCAGCAAATTTTTTTCTTCAGCATGAAGCTCAGCTTGTATCAACCGTGAAACCCTCGTTATCTCAATAAGGATGTGGACTATGGAGTGCTTATTGGGTTGCTGTATCATTCTGAAGGGAATCTGAGTTTTTATTGCATTTAAAGAGACATCTAAGATTGGTATTTATATTATCATTGTCTTGCTTATATTTATCGTCCTCGTTGTATGTGAAAACTGCAAATTGTATTGTTGGTTTTTTTTGCAATCTTTGCACTCTACAATAACTAGTTAAATATTCTTGTTTCTTCGGTGATTGTGTTATTATATTGAAGATAAACTTGAAAAGACATTGATCTGCATTTCCCATACTATTCAGAAAGATCAATGAGTTGTATAAGTCATTTATGGAATTTATGCCTCTTTCAATGAATTTTATTTGTTTCCATTAGACTCAAGGTCGAGTCTCACTAAGTCCATTCCCTTGCCTAGAAAAAGATCTCCTTCACTGCCATTTTCGCTGGCATTTCCTGTTTTTATACTCGACCCACTATGCCTCCGAATTGACAGTTTTTCAATACAATGTATTTTTTGTCTCCATAAGATCGCTCTCATTAAGATCGACACGAGATCCTTCTCTAGTAGATCGAACACTGCAGAACAGTAACCGCAGATCAAATTCAATGTTCTTGAAAAATCAGACATGATCTCATGCTCGCGCCAATGGGAATGAAGCCCGACTTCTGAAGATGTGGTTACACAATTATGCGTTTTCAATAAGATATTTTGGCACATCTAAGATGATCAATGTTTAATCCATGATTTTTTGGTAAGACAAGATCTGCAACAATATCAACTACGTGTTGCTGGAAGGAGACAAATCTGGTTCAAACTATGCATAGATCGAACCCTTGATCATGAAGGCATAAGAGTTATTGTACTAGACCTCAAGCACGAGTAGATATATGTTTATCAACTCAGATCGTGCCCTCACATGGCCATAACACTCATATTGTGACCCTTCTTGCATTGAAAGTTATGGCTGCAGTAAAGGAAACATAATTGGTGTTTTAAATATCTGAAGCATCGACAGTTATGGCTGCAGTAATTAGGAGACTTAGAGGAAGTGAGAACACATATCACCTAATATGATAAATGATATCATGCATAGTCGCTATTGCAGAGCCGAGATCCCTGCTTGCCTTTCAGGAGTTGCTACTTTTGGACTGGGCACTTGGCAGTTTTTCAGATGCCTGAAAAAGATGGAGCTGATTGAGCACAGCCAAAAGAGGCTGGAGCAAGATCTCGTTCTTCTAACTTGTGGCAAAAGAGTCTTTCAGTTCTGATCTAAATCTTAGATTCAATATGACCTGGAGTTCCACGAGATCGTTGATGGGTGCATCTCAACGATCTCGTCCACAAAAATACTGCGATCTATTTGAGCACTCACGGAGGAATGATCTCACGGCCTCAAAAGACTTCGATTTGTTTCTATCCGGTCCCTTTTTTTTCTTTCTTTCACATAATCTAGTCGAACTCACAGAGAATCCACTTTGGTGGGAAATGGGTTCTATGCGCCGGTGAAAAGGAAGATCTCCACACCGAAACTCGTTGTTAGAAGCCACCGATTGACATTTTTTGGCGAGATCCTGCACCAATCTGCGCTCAAATTGATGAATTTGTTGTACATTTGATTTGTTTGGCTCTAGAAAAGGGTTTCGTGGATGTATCAGGCAACAATGAAGTTGAGGGACATGATTTGCACATTGATATTAGTGAGAGCGGCTACAAATCATTGAAGCGAACCTGCAAGGAAAGGATCTACGAGGAGGAGTATGTTCCGTGAAATTTGTCATCACAGTTTTTTGATTTAAATGAGAGAAGAGCAGTCATATCGAGTGATCCGAGCAGTGGAGCGCAATTAAAAAGGGGGGGTGTGTTTGTTAAGCGCGATTCGAGAGACAATGTGGGCGCGTGCTCGTCGAGAAATGCAACGAGGGTTGTGGGAGAGTCTAGCTTTGAAAAGGACTTTTCATCCATGCACAGGGCGTTGAGGCAAGCGACGCCAAYTCAAATTCATGGATTCCTTAGCGATGTTAATAGACTGAAGATCCATTGCACAGATCTTGTCAAGTGTTCCTTGGCGATGTTAATAKACTGAAGATCCATTGCACAGATCGCTAAAATAGATCCCACGATCTGTTCATGTTCCTCGTCATGATCTGATTCAGGAGTTCCACCTTAGTTGTGATCGCCTTCCATCTTCTCGTGAAGACTTTTGTACAACARACCTCCGAGATAAGCAATGGAATGAGGTCTTGGGCTTTTCTTAGTCTTTTCTGTAGATCATTTCTGTAGATCATGATATTTTCACTTTTGGATAAAAGTGATAAAGGTGGAGCTAAAGACAACTTAAAACCTTTTCATCATTARGGTGAGTGAATTTAATATGTTTTCCATTAGTAAATGAGAATGAGCATTAGTGACASTGAGAAGGGGCTTTGTGTGTTTTGGAATTTAAAAGGACAACTTAAAACCTTTTCATCATTAAGGTGAGTGAATTTAATATGTTTTCCATTAGTAAATGAGAAGTGAGAAGGGGCTTTGTGTGTTTTGGAATTTAAAAGGATATCTTGAGTGGGTATTTGTCATTTTTGTCAAATTTTCATTAGTGAAAATTCTTGTTTGATTTTTAAAAACGATATATGGAGACATGTGAAGATCAATTCAACTTTGTAAGAATCAAATATAATTTGAATTGTATTGTAAATGATGGGTGCATCATTGTGGTTGCAAAGAGGATATCTTAATAAAATCATTTTTTTTTTGTGGTCGCTCTCATACTAGACCTGTCCCGAAATTGAATAAGGGGGTCTAAGGACGTTGTCATTATGTGCGGTGGTGAATATTTTCATGGTTGCTTTATCTAATGTTTTATGTCTATTTTTGACATAAGTACACTTACAATTTGTCATACGGCTATACCCACATGGCCTTCCAAGCAAGTTAATTCAAGCACAAAATTAACGCTAGTGAAGTACAAGCAATCAAATCACATATGATCAAGCATCTATGAAGTGATTTCTCAAACATTCAAGTCGTCAACCACATCAACAATGGACAACTCAAAGTATTTGAACTCAACACATCATGGAGTCTTTGAAATTCAATTGTAACTTGCAAAAAATTTTGTTGTAAGATTACTTGATCAAGTTGATTTGTACTTGCAATAATGTATTTGTAAGTTTACTTGTCTTTTTGAAATCAAGATGAGTTGAATTGGATTTTTCATAAGGTGCATTCTCGGTTGAACCCGACACCCACAACTTGATTGTATCATTCTATTCCCGAGTCATTGTAATTTTGAGTCGAAATTGACTAGGTTGAGTACTTGAAATTCAAATCATTGTAAACATCAAGTCTTTGGGATGCATTTTCGATGGTAACCGACATCCTCAACTTCCTGGAAGCAAGTTCAAGCAAGGAAAGTTCAAGTGAGCGTGAATAGTAAGTGAGCGTAATGTTCAAGCGAGTGATTCAAGTGAGCAAGTTGCAGATAAGCCCTTTTCTGTCGAGTCAAATTGTAATCAGGATCTACCTGCACAAGGATACCTCATTTAGTGTTTTTTGAAATGGCTTGAAATCTTGAATTATTAGAGTTACTGAACACTCTAATAAACACCACTGAAGACAACACAATGATATTGAACAAATAAACTCTTCAGTTAGTGTTAACTTGTTTGCAAGTGTCGGAAGCTAAAGTCAAACTTCTTCAAGATCAATCACAATTATTGAATGATGAAATAAGGGATATCAAAAATCAACATAAAGTGAAGTGTTCTGAACTAGTTTTTGTTCAGCACAATCCTATCTATGATGATGATGCTGATGTTTTTGATCAACAATCAATGAAGGAGAAAATCAACAAGACAACTCCAGATGCAGACAAAGACAAAGCTATTCATGAACCTTCATTTCAAGAGTTTTCTTTGGAGTTTAGTGAAGAAAACATTTCAATGCTACAACACCATGCAATAAATCCACTTCCACGGATTTCAAAGAAACAGGTTTAGAATGAGCTTCCCAAGTCCATCATCAGACCTTGGGAAGAAATCATCTACAACAAGAATAGAACATGACTTGGATATGACAAGGAAGTTACCATTCATATTCTCAATTATTCCAAACCGATCAAGTTCGAAAGTGTTGGATTCCTTCAAGAAGCTTCAACTTCACCTGTTCAAGTTCAACATCAAAATGATAAGTGCCAACATTGTAATCGAGTTGGTCATAAGGAGAATCAGTGTTTTGATCTCCATCCTTGCCAGCATTGTGGCAAGCATAACCATTCTTCAGACATATGTTCAACACTGAAGAAACCTGCAAGATTGAAAATTCAGTATGAGTGGATTGATCCTTGGCAATGGTCATCAACAACCAAGCGACTATATAAGTCTTACTGAAGAATTCAATCTCGAGTAAAGACCAATCTTATAGCACATAACATTTTTGTACCTCACATAAGTGGTCCCCTTATGGCGTAGCTTTCGAGCATGGCCCTCACAGGATGAGATAACATGTGGTTTTTTCTGCATGCCCACTTTGTGTTGTACTCAAATGGAACAAGTATGGTACTCTCTTGAGCATAGAAGGAGGGAGTGCAATGATGAAAATCTTATGCATCTTAAGGGGGGGAGTTCAAAATTCTAGTGACGATGGTTCATGAAACCACTTGTGGTCTCTCCTTTCAATTGACAAAGCGGGGAATTGATGATGGAATTGAATATGGTTGTTAGACAGAAAGTTTCGACAACAACAAACATCAAGTATGCCAGATGGGCATGAAATTTTCCAAATGGGCAACTGCCGTTTGTAGATGACAGACTTTGGCAAAATTATGGTTCAATAAGTTTAAGTTGAATCATATATAATTTGGATGTTAATTTTGATTTTGAGAGCAATGATGTGGACGTTTGGTTCACATAGATGGTCATTTGACTTGGCAGAGGACAAGAGGAACCTTCTACATTGCAACTTGGCATTTGATTGAGTTGTCAGGCACTTTTTACGGATGTGTTAGACTAGAAGTTGATTCACTTCTCTTGGTTCTCTCTCATCATATTGGAGTTTACATTAAGTGAACAAATTGCATGCATCCTCGGTCACATGATTACATAGTGAGATTTTCCAGAGATGGCAGAATTTGGCAAGATTATGGTTCAATGAATTGCAATTGAATCATACACATTATACATTGGGATGTTGTTGGACACCTAAAAGTGTCAAGATTGGTTAGTGGTTATCCAAAAACCATCAGATACATGGTATAAATTGGTCAGTGGTTATCCCAAACCATAGATTCAGAGAGAACTTTCAATGATACACTGATATTAGAGTGATGATACTACATGTTCACCAATTAGCAGAAGACATCAGATTCTTCTAGCTAAAATACTTGGCAAAATGATCAAATTGTCAAGCAATCAGGGAATGTTCAAATATTGCAGTTGTTCACTTCCATATCTCAACTCTCTTCCAGTTCATTTCATATGAACCATTCAACATCCAGTTTGGTAGTTTTTCATGTAGTTCTTCATTGAGGCTCAACACAAGAGTTTCAGTATGAAGACTTGGAATTGATACCAGTTTATGCTTTATTGCTGGTATTATTTATTAGACTTGTGATTGAGGGGGGGATTGTTAGCCTATGGCTTACCTTAACCAATCACTAAGTCTAAATTGTCACCTATATTTGTATTATTCATCTAGGATAGTAGTAATATATCCTCAAGTGATGACTAAAGATTTAGTTAAGATTGCCCAGCCTAGTCATAATGCATGATTTTAGGATCTAGAGCAAATCTCTCTACGAGGTGGCATCACCCATTGTACTATAAATATGTAACATTGGTGTGAATATATTGAGTGTTGGCTAGTGAGCATTTTTCGCCATCTTGTTGTTCTTATGCATATTTTATCATAGACTAGAGGAATGCTAATGCATGTACCTATAAAATAGGATCTTCAAATGAACTGGAAATGTTATTTCCACCTGTAGACTAGATCAAATGGGATATTTCCAGTGGAGTCTTTCTTAGTTATTCTATCTGCCCATAAAGCGTACTTTATCATGCTATCCCAACTTTTCTTGTTGTCCCCCACTGCCTTCTTGAGAATGATCATCAAATTCGTGTTGCTTGACTCAACGAGACCATTTCCTTGGGGATAATAATTGGAGGAGTAGGATAATACAATGCCATAGTTAAAATAAAAGGTAGATAGATATGCAGAGTTGTATGCTTTGGAATTGTCGGTAGTGATCTTTGTTGGCACCCCGAAATGGGTGATGATTCTTTCTTTCAAGAAAACCATGACTACTTTAATTGTGGCCCTCTTTGTCCATATCACTTCGACCCATCTGGTGAAATAATTTGTCACTATAAGAATCCACTTTTCTGACCATTGCTTGAATTGTCCTTGAACTCACCAATGAAATCAAGGCCCTATTGTTGGAAGGGGGCTTCCACTGCAACTGGTTAAAGAGGGAAGGATGCTAACTTTTGCTTCCCTATGAAAAAATGACATGGATAATGGCCTATTACAAACTTATGCACGTCTGAAAATATATTCAACCAATAGTAACCACCTCATATAATCTTGTGAGTGGTGGTCTTCGCTACATGATGTGCTCCACATAGCTCTTTATGAAATTCATCCATCAACTTCTTTGCTTCATACAAGTTTACACATTTGAGGAACAAACCATCTAAATTCCTCCATTCAAGGCCTTTGTCAATGAAACAATCTCAGAGGATTTCAACCTCAGAGCCCTCTTTTTATGATTTGTAAGGTGCCCTAGAGTTGTAAGATGCTTGATGTAAAAGATGATGTCTACGTATCAATTCTACTGTTCCAAATCGTCAATTACCATTGATTTCATAGGGGACGCGTCATCCTGTAGTCCAAGGGAAACTTCATTTCCTTCAACTAACATCCGCACCAAACCTCTGCCTTTGACCAATTTAGTGGGTACAATTTCCAAGTCGCATTCCTAAATATTAGTCACCCACTTTCCCCTGGTTTCGAGACAATCTTGTTGAGCCAAGATATACTTTACAGTTGGGTGGGGGATGTTAGTCACCATTAAATTTTTTGTGCGAAATCAAGATTTTGGAATCTGGCGGAATGCTAAACTTGTTTGGAAGCTTGATAAATTTGGAAAGAGGCTAAAGATGACAAGGAAAGGGCTAAATCTGGTAGGAGCGCTAAGATGATCGGGCCTGACGTATCATGGATCGTGAGTTCTCAAGATCAACGATCGAGAATGATTTTGGGGGGAGAAGTTGCACGGGGGTTAATTTTGGAGAGCGGTCCCGAAATGTAAACCACGGTTTTCTCTTAGGTTTACGTGGCATCACCAGGTGCATTTCGGGATGAAAAGCGGGTTGCCTCAAACTACTTTCTCACGCCCCCGAAAAGTGGAAAAGTATAAAAGGGAATTTTGTCGTTTATTTTATTTTATTTTGAATCTTGGACCGTTAAAACCTTGGTGCGACCACCATCTTTCACCTGCAGTTCAACAATACACCAATTGCACACCATTGCCGATCGTTTCCAGGTATTTTTCATCACAATGATGGATCCCATCACAACCTCAGTAACATAACAAGATCCTGTGGAAAATGAAGAAGCCCTAATTGACCGAGATTCAGATGTTTTTTATACTGAAATCACTATTTCTCCTATCTATGTGTCCAGAAGAAACCTGTCCCATAAAGTAGGAAGATGTATACCATTCCTTGAAGCATTCAAGACCTTCATAGTCCCTTATGCTATCGAAATTGCTTTCATGTTTCCCGAATTTATAGGTTGGTGCACCGAACAATATTCTCATGAAGAAAGAGACATTGTGAATAAACGAGGGTCCGAGGTATTATGTAGGGTAGAGAGTCTGTCAATTCGAGAGTCCCTCGGTATACCATAGTCTTTTTCCACAATTTCTAAAACTTTCAATGAAGAAAAACTATTTAGGGTATATAGAGAATGTCCATCAGAGGTTCGAGATCTGTTTTTATAGATCAAACTTGAACATTTTTCAGAAGGTCTGTTTGTGCCGATGAATGTAAATATAATGATTATTGAAGTCCAATGGGTCTGCTCCCTATTGAGTCAAGTTTTAGGTCTAGACAATGAAAAATATGTGGTTGAAGTCATGCTTGGTTTCCTTTTAACCTTTTTAAAGTCAGAGTTTGGTCTGTCAGTTCATATCAGTTTTGATCAATTCCTAGCTGATAATATCCATAAATAGCTAGTGAATTTTTTCTCTCTAAGACATTTCATATACTACACCTATTTGCTGGCAATTTTCCTGGAAACCAACAAGAGAGAATTTCCTGAAGCACCATTTGTGTCAAATGAATGTAAAAGGATTACATTAATCATCTTCATCAACAAAGTCATGTCCAGAGTTTATAGTTTGATTTTCAATACCAGCCTACCTAGAGTTTTGGATGACATGAGAAGCTATCTACAACCAAATCCAGAGAACATAGTGGGGGATTGGGTACTATTCATGCACTCAACAATAATCTAGGTTTATAGTTGCCATGGATCACCTTACCTATTGCCTATTTTTCCGACTCCTAGAATCTTTTCCCTTGAATTCATCAGGTTAATAATTGTATATGAAACAAAGCACTTCTTGAAGTTGCACAAAACCTCCAATCTTAAGTTCCCTTTTATCATTGGCCCCTTCATTTTTAAAGCCAGATCATGTTTATCTCAAGTTCAAGCAAATCTCAAAGAATTTGGTTTTGCACAGCTACATGGAAGAAGGTATGATCCACACCAAATCACATCCAAGAGAAGATTGATGAACAAACATGCCCCTTATGAGCATGAACATGTTGAGGGTTTTAATAAGCTAGCAAATCTAGAATTCCGTGTTGATATGGAAGCAATCTTGCAACCAATGCAAACTCAACAAGTGGAGGCAACCCTGCAACAAAGTCAAACATAACAAGCCTCTCAGAAACTAATAATAAAAGTTCCTAAGATAGGTGTTTACAAAAAGAGAAGCAATTCAGAGGCCATGGGCATCAACGACCAACAAACTGCCCCAAAGAAGATGAAAGTTGCATAGTCAACACATATTGTGTATTTAGAAGAAGAAGAGCCCAGAGAACAAGTAAATCTAGATATGGTGGAAAGTGGTACCAACACTGTAGAGGTTGAAAAGGAAAGTAAACTACAAAGTGAAGGTAGCTCAAGAACCTTTAGCAACAAGAAATACATCTTTGATAAAATATCTGAGGCAGTTTATCAATCCAGAGAAGATTTGGAAAAACAATATGTTGAGAAGGGAAACACATCTCTGGGGTGAGATGAGGGATTTACTCCGCGAAATGGAAAAGATTTCTCAGCATAAATCTTCTCTGTTCACAGTAAGGGATGTTGAAAAGAGGACCTTTAACATTGCAGTTGTAGATGAAGATAAAGTCTCTGAAATAAAGATAAGATATGATAACATAAGTGCTCCAGACAAGGTCAAATTCCATAAGCATACCAGTGATATGTTGCATTTTGATTACTTGATTTTAAGCTTGAAGAATTCAAAACTATCTTCGTATGCAATGAAATTAGAAGGATAGTTGAGGGAGGAAAAAGAATCTAGCAGAGCTTGGCAGATTCAGGTCAAGAGGTTGGAATCAGAAGGCCCCCAAGGGTTGAAATCCTCATTGGATGAGAAAGACAAATTAATTGAAAGTTTGAATAAGAAATTGAAAATGTCTACTACAGAGCATCCACAAACAACATAATTGGTTGCTCTAGAACATGAAACTGAAACACTTTTCCAAGAGACATTGGACTACAAGGCTAGGGTGTTGCAACTAGAACAAGAAAAGGTGAAATGGTCGCAAGAGCAGTCCAAATTGCTAAACAAGGCTGTAGTTGCAGCTCCTACTGTAGGAGTTGGGTCAAACACTGAAGGACTTGTCCAGGCTATGTCACAAGTTAGCTTGAAAGAAGGAGAAATCAAAGTGTTGAAAGGAAGCATAGAGAAATTGAAGTAGGAATTGCAGGGAAAGGATGAAAGAATGGTTCAATTTCAAAAGGAGAATGAAGTCTTGCAAGAGAGAATAGATAAATTGAAGATGATGTTAAGAGGAAAAGATCTGTTGCAAGGGGCCAAGCATATCATCTAGGAATCTATAGCTGTTGAAGCTGCCAAGTTTAGAACATATTTGAATTTCATTGATGATAAATACAATATAGCTATCACAGCCAGAAGCAGATGCACTGTTGTGAATGAAACTTTAGCAAAGAAATCTTCAGTATGGGCCCAAAATGCCATAAATCTACTCAACGTTGTTCCTACTACATACCTTCAGACTATTGGGGTTAAAGACATAACTACATTGATTATCTGGGCCAGGAGGGTTATTGCTAAACATAACCTCTTGAAATCAGTCCAAACCAAGGCAACATAGATGGAACATAATGTACATGAGTTCAAGGATTTGTTTGAAGAATTGTTTACCAAAGGCCTTCCACCATTTTGGGATGGCAAGGGAAATTTGTATGATCAGGAAGAATACAATGCTTGTTTGACTCAATGTAGAATGGATCATTCCAAGTTCAAAACCCTGGAGGAAAATCTGAAAGGAGCTACTTTAGTTGAGCATATAATTACAGATTTTGAAATCCTGAATCAGTTCAAAACAATTAAGTTGGGACTGCCAGTCATGTCATATGCTTCTTGCATTGACTTGGAGATTTTGATAAAGGAAATGACAAATTATGATATTCCTTCTGACTTGTAATGGAAGGAAATAATCAGGTTGGGTAAGACAAAATGCAGTTTTCCAGGGCCCATTAGATGATGTCCAGATGTCAGTAAACATGGAAAATCACGTGGAAGACCAAAGAAGAGCAAGTAGCGAAGAAAGGGACTGAAACGCTAGAAAAGCTAGAATCCAAATCAAGAAATGTTTCTTTCTGATCATTGTAATTAGTTTCAAAACTGAAATGTTTCATTTTAATCATTGTAATCGGTTTCAAAACTGAAACGTTTCTTTGTAATCATTGTAATCGGTTTCAAACCGAAGGAACTTAGCTTGTATAAATATCAGGAGTTCCAAATGTATTAAGGGTTGGCAGAAGTGCAAGGGCACGATTTTATCTATTTGGAACTTGAATGTAATTTTCTAAAGTTGAATCAAATACACATGCAAATGTCCTGAATTTTCCATGAAAATATTCTAATGGTGGTGGTCTGAGTTTCATCTTCTTTCTTTGTATGTATTTCCTGTGTGCTTGAATTTCATTTTCACTGTATTCTATTTAAATTGGATAATTAAAGGCCCAGAATTCATCTTGTGATGCTCTCGGTTAAGAAATTTAAATTGTTTTAAGTTCTTCCTAACTAAGTTAGAATTCATTTATTTAATGCTCTGATACAGTTATACATTTTTCCTTTCTTCTTACACTCTGCAAATTACAATTTATAACTCAGATTTATCGCCTCATTTAGCCTTTATCCTCTGGATAATTCTACCGACCAATCATTGCTTCCATTCATTTTCAGAAGTTTGAATCCATAGCCCTAAGTGTCCCTCCCCTTCCTTGCCAACAAAATTATAAAAAACCCTTTAAAGCAACAAAACCTAGCCAGTGATTTGTTAAAGAAAACTCATCTATTAAAGACCAAGTGACATGAGAGATCCCTCTATGAGTTGAGCAGGCTAGTACCCATCTCTAAAGTGGTTTGTAGGTTACCTCTGTCATTTGTTTTATCAACCGAACAAATTTACAGAGTGATAACATTTTGGCGCCGTTGCCGGGGACGAAACTAAAGATTTTCCCTAGGTAAAGAACGATTTAAAGCTTCAGATTGGATTCCTGAGGGTGACAGTGAATCAAACACCTTATTGGCTGAAACTAAATTTACCCTAGCGACTCCATTATAAATAGACCAGTAGCATACAATAGTTTGAGCAAGAAATCCTGGTTCCCAAGAGAATTCATACCAGAAGAAATCCAGACCCTAAAGCAATAATCCATGTGTCTGATCCCGAGAAAATTGTACACAAAAGAGAAGAAAGGCCAATAATCCCAATTGTTTGTCTAGACAAGAAATTATCTTTACCTAAAAATGGAGTAAAAAGCATTGAAGACCTTGATTTTGATTTGAAATTTGAGCAAACTCTGTTCAGAGCTAGATTTGAATCCAATTTGAATGAAATCATCTTTGATGAGAATAGGTTCCAAGATTTAATTTCAGGTACCTCTATTAGACCCGATGTAATCCCTACTCAGAACAATCAGCCACTTCAAGTCCTCACTGCAGCCATGGCAGCTAGGTTTGCCCCCCTTTTCCTACTTGCTCAGTTACATGATTTACCCCGGGACTATAATAAGAGGATTAAGTTGTATGATGTTGAAGGCAATGTGTCAGCCCAAAAACAATTAGATTGGTTCAATGATTTTGTAGACCTAGAAGAAGTAGAATATGAAGATGCAAAAATGAGATTGTTTGCACAAAGTCTCGCAAGTGAAGTCAGAAAATGGTTTAGGTCTCTCCCAACAACAAGTATCCCATATTTTGAGGCCTTTGAAACCAATTTTCTTGCAAAGAGGGGCGACAAGAAGAACCCCCTTTAGTTGCTAACCCAGTACAACCAAATGAGAAGGTCACTTGATGAAACAGTACAAGAGTTTTCATCTAGATTTATGAAAGTTTACAACTCAATTCCTACCGAAGTAAAACTTCCTCCTAGAGCTGCTAAACTTAGATATGTTGATTCCTTTGACAGTGATTTTTCTTTATTGTCAAGGGAAAGAAGATCCAATTCACTAGATGACATGATGAGTGATCCAATAGAATTTGAAGTAAATCTAATGGCTTCGGGAAAGATCAAATATAATTCTGACAGAGACATAAACAAGGTTCACGATAAGGCACAACCTTCAACTTCACAGTCATCAGAAGAGAGATTTGAATTGATGATGAAGATCATGGAGAAACTCATGGAAAGGATGTGCTTAGACAATAAGCCTAACACCAGAGAGCAGGCTGATTTTCCACCCAGAAATCAAAGGAGACCAACAGTTCCACAAATCAGACAAAGAGATCAGAGGAACCAGGGTGATCAACAAATAAGACCTCATTTTCAAAATAATTATGTAAATGAAAATTTTGATGAAACTTTTGAAGACAATATGCATTGCTGTGATGGTAACGAAACATAGGTGTTTTTGACCAAAGAAGAACATGATCAGTTCATGGATGCAAATGATATATTCATGTTGAAGAATGATGAAAGGTTGTCTATGGAAAAGGAAGACTATCAGAAAGGACTGCAGAATGCCATCATGCAATTCCAGAAACAATATAATCTTTGAAGCAAAAAGGTGCCTGCAAATCCTCCAAAAGGAAATCCCACCAAAGAATCTCAAAATAATACACCTTCTTCGAGTCAGCCTAAGAATAAATCTTTTGCAAAGGATGTTGTGGAGAAAGGAAAGTAGAAGAAAGAACCTCCAAAGAAAGTATATGAACCAAGAAAGGAGTCAGTCATCAAAGAGGTAGAAAAAACCTCATCTTCCTTTAACTTTGAAAGTGAGATGGCCAAAATTAAAATCTTTGTTCCAATCAATGAGCTGATAAAGAATAATGAATATAGAAACCATATCATTAAGATGCTCAAGATGGAAGAAACTTCTGATACTTTAAATATACAAGATGATCATCCCGCCATCTTGTTTGGTTGACGTGTAGAGGAGAGTAGTGATGTTGATGAGGTCCCTCCTCGTTGGGCCCAAGATATGATCACTTTTATGACGGTTATTATACACTTTTGCCGCATGTACATATGTGTTTTTCATATTTTAAAGGAGATTTTTGAAGAATTTCATGATAAAATGGTATGAACGACACAAGGTACGTATAATTCATGTTTATTGATTGTATCAAGTATAATTCATCATGTTTTATGATTTCCAAGAGCTAATTCACATTTCTCTGGTGTTACAGGGAAAAAACGCACTACGTTTCTAGTTCTAGCACTTGATCCGACACTCCTTCCAGTACTCGTTCCGACACTTGATCCGACACTCCGTCCAACACCTCTTCCTGCACAAAAACATAGGGTGACTTGGAGATTATGGTATTGGCGGTCAGTGATGGGAAAATCAGGCACGTGGGTTTTGTTCATAATTGTCCCCTTCAGCTACTGAGCTCCAGACAACTCAGTTTCAGTTGTTCAAAGTGGGCGATTATTGGCTCGCTCTGTTTTGGCAATTAGGGCACCATTAATGAAATCTACCAATTTTAGAAGTGGTTCGAACCTCCTGTGGTCGACCACTTGGCACATAAACATTATAAATACCACTAGGATGATTAAAAGATTGTTAACCAAGTAGAAGAGCCAATGTATTAGAGACAAATTCGTTTTTTCTCTGTTTTGAGTTTTTACATTGCCAGATTATGCCAGAATCGGGTTTTTTGGTTTTTTTGGTGAATTCGACTTGCTGAGTTTGTGGTGTGATTTTAGAGAGTGACCACGACTTGCTGGGGGGCCCATCAGCAGTCTGGTAACTCTTTGTGTGTTGTTCATGCATTTTATGATTTATTTGTCTCTTTATTTCCTGTACATGCATTATCAGTTTATTAATTAGTTTGTTGTTGTAGTTTAAATTGTTTTGATTCCCTTTTGCAGGTTAGAAYGAYRKAGTGTGTTAGAATKCRTYAATSTCRTRGATTAGRRACGRATTTGCAAATYCMTMKACTAACCCCATGTGYAAKTAGATAKTAGATTRCATTTTATTCATGCTTTTGAWWTWTGATTTWARAAWMSAATTTAAAACAGAGTAGAACMRAGTTTTAGTTTATGTTTTCTTTAACCAAGGCTTCGGTGGATGGATAGGGTTAGTTTCARTTTTTATTKCCTATTCAATTGTTAATTAGATTTTGCTTAATTAGTTGTTGATTAATTTATTCATTAGTTTACTTTGTCATGCTTTAATTTCCGTTTTAAGCATTTTCCTTATTACATTTTGAATTGTTAAGATAGAGCTAGTTTAGTTTATGTTATGTAATTTCTTGCTTAGATTTAGATTCCAATTTCAAGTTGTAGTTAATGACTGAATTTAGTATAGTATAAGTTTGCTTATATTAGTATATAATGCATTTGAATTTCATAGATTAGAAAACAATTTCTTGTTTTCATAGAAGAGATAGTTTCTTGCTTTCATAGTTTAGAAAATAGTCTTATTTGTTGCTGTAGGATAGATAGACTTTGCTTTGATAGATTAGATAATAGTTTGCTTAGCATAGATTAAGAATTAGTTGTTAATATTTATTGCTTTCAATAGAATAGATTTCCTTTCATGCATTGCATTGAGCATTTAGATTTCCTTTCATGCATTAGAAATAGTTTTGCATTAGGCATTTAGTTCACTTGCCTCTTAGGCTAGATAGTTGTTCAATGAGAAGTTTTACTTGCAGTAGTTAGTTGCCTTTGCTTACTTGTCTTTTGCTTTAGTAGGTTAGTTAGGTGCATTTGCTTACTTGTCTTTTGCTTTAGTAGGTTAGTTAGGTGTCTTTGCTTGCTTGTCTATTTGCTTTAATAGGTTAGATAAGTGTCTTTGCTTACTTGTTTATTTATTTTCTTTCATAGGGTAGTTGCTCATTTAATGTAGGTTGGCAAGTTAAAATAGTTTGCTTTTGTCATTTGCTTATTGATATGCTTAGATAGTTGGTTATTGCTTATTGTTGAACTAGTTTGCTTTACATAGGGTTTTACTTGCTTTCTTAGGAACTATCCATCGATCCTTGGCCCAAAGGTACTTAGGTCACCTAGTTTCAATTTGTTTAGTAGGGTTTGTTCATTAGATAGCTTTGTTTGAGTAGATTAGCTTTAGATAGCTACCTTCCTTAGTTAGACTATACTCCTACCAGCCTTCTACCTTTGACATATATTTTTCTACAACTTTAAGTTTACTTACCCCAGGTTGACAATTTAATTGAGGGTTTTTTTACTGTGCTTTTGGTGCATATATAACACCCATCATTTTTGGCACCATTGCCAGGGAGTTGTCTCAAGGTAAGAAGTAGTTAGGAAATAGATCATCCTTAGACCTTAGCATTAGCTTGGTGGCGGGGGAACTTTAAGACGAGAGGTAAGAACCTGCGCATTTGTTATAGCAGGTTCCCCCAAACCCAATGGTAGTTTTTCTTTTTCTTTTTGTTTTCTTTCATGAATAGACCTAGAAACCAAACGGTAGCTTTTTCTTTTGTTTTTTCTTTCTTTCATGAATAGGCCTAGAGACCCACAAGGTAGATATATTAAATCTAAATCATACCTTTCAGACAAGGTTCCTTCCGATCTCTTTGGGGGAAGGAATGTTTTGCTTATAAAATCCAGAGACTGATACCGAAAAACAGGAGCTAGCTCAACCCAAAGAGCTAAAGAATTATCTAAAAGAGACTAAAACAAGGAGCACTATAGAATAAGAAATTGAAGCATCAGTAATAGTGGGATAGGAGGCAAGACCAATCGAGCCTTCTGTAGAACCAAACAAGACAACCTTTGTTTTCTTACCACCATCAGGAGATCCTAACTTTGTGGACATCATCTTTGTGTGAACCAAGTTTTATCAAATGCCACGATGAACTCAGAAGCAATTTTTATCCTGAGGGAACTTTCTCAAATCTTAGCAATAGCTGGGATCTCTTCTTCTCAAGAAGAACACATCTCGACAATAGCGAAGAACTTGAATACATCTCCAGAAATATTAGAAGAATCAAGGTCCTATGAGCTACAAAATGATTTTCCTTTCCAAAATGTGAAGGAAACTGAGAAATTATGGACTACACCTAGTAGAGAGCAATTATTAAGACCTGAGATTAAGGAGTTCTCAACATCCATCTCAGAAGATCCTTTATGTACTTCAAAAATCAATCATCCAAAAGAAGAGAATCTTCATAGCATGATGAAGGAGAGCATAGAACTTACTGTTGATAAACATCAAGATTACATTGAAATTTGGTTTCAAGAGGTCATCAGGCCACAATACTATTCTCTTCTTCAACACCTTCTGATGCCAAAACAAGTAGGTTGGTTGGTTCTTCATATCCAGGTAATCACTGTGGTAAATTTTTCATATATGGATATGAGTATGTTTCTTATCTTGCTCCGCACATGGTTACATTGGAAGAGCTCTTACACTTGAATACATATTTTCCCTTTCTTTTTAGGTAGGGTAGGATAGTAAATAAAAGCTGCATTTTGTTAGTTTAGCTTAGAGTCTAATGTAGCCTCATTTTACATTTTTTAAAGAACTACGAGATACATGTTTCTATGAATTGATCTCATTAATCTCATTAGTTTATTATATTTTAGAGTGTGGTTTTTGTAAACAATTTTAGAGATCTCTGTAAGTATTTATTTCACTAGGAGTAGACAGTTGCAAGGAGATATAAAAGAATAATTTTTCTTCAAAACATTTCTATACTTGAACCTTTTTGTCTGGTAAGCATCAAATGAATAATGACTCGTTGTAATTAGCTTGATTATATCATATCTTTAGATAGGCCACATCCCCTTAAGTACCCCTTACATCGGGACAATCACTAAGTAATATAACAGAAAGTTATCCTCTAACATAAATACCATCCCAATTGAAAAAAAGAGAAAGAAAAAGTTGTTTTCAGAGTTGTTGGCCTCAGTTTTCAAAATTCCAGTTTTTCCTAACAGAGGATATGAGATTGAGGTCAAGCACAGGCCAACAGTACCTGATAATATTAAGTACTAGCAGGTTTTTGAAGATGATAAACAAGTACAAAGTTTCCTTAAGATGGAGGGTGAATTTGAAAATTTGAATATTGATGAGGAATATTGTTGTGAAGAAGAAGATACAATTGTGTTCACAAATGATGACTATTTCAAGAATTAGATTGCTGGTAAGGATATAATGCAGATAAAAAATAATATCATTCCCAAATACTTGTTCCCATTAGAAAAACTCTTTGACAACAATGATGTGGCCATGAGTCCTAAAATTACTGCTAATGATGAAGATGTTGAAGATTGCAACATTGGGACTCAGGAAGATCCCAAGATCATGAAGATATCCAAGACACTTAGCCTAGAGTTCAAGCAAAGGTATATCAATTTAATGAAAGAATTTCCTGATGTTTTTGCATGGAGTTATGAAGATCTAAAGGTTTATGATACTAAGGTGATTCAACATGTGATTCCAATCAAGGAGGATCACAAACCTTTCAAGCAAAATTTAAGAAGAATTAATCCTTTGCTGTTGCCATTAATTGAAAAAGAGATAAAGAAGTTGTTTGAAGCCAAGATCATAGTGTCTTTGAGATTTTCTAAGTGTGTGGCAAATCTGGTACTTGTCAGAAAAAAAGTGGAGATATCAAATTATGCGTAGACTTTCAAAATCTGAACAAGGTATCTCTCAAGGACAATTACCCACTGCCTAATATGGATCACATTATGCAGAAAATCGTTGGTTCTAAAAAAATATCAATGTTGGATGGTTTTTCTAGGTACAATCAAATCATGGTACACCATGATGATAAGGAAACAAAAACCTTTACAAAACTATGGGGCACCTTCATGTATGCCAAAATGCCTTTTGGGCTTATGAATGAAGGATCACCTTTCCAGAGGGCTATGGATATAGTCTCTGCTGATGAGAAAGATAAATTTATTGTTATTTACTTAGATGGTATCACTGTATATTCAGTTTCTGATGATGAACATCTTAAACATCTAAGGAAATCTTTTTAGAAATGTAGGAAGTTTGGCATCTCATTGAACCCCAAGAAGTCTAATTTTGGCATGGAAGAAGGAAAGTTGCTTGGTCACATTATCTCAAAGGAGGGAATAAAGATAGATCCCAACAGAGTTGAAGGATTCCTTAAAATTGGCACACCTAGAAGCAAGAAAGAAGTGCAATCTTTCCTAGGGAAAGTAAATTTTCTAAGAAGGTTCATCCCTAATTTGGTTGAAATCATAAAGCATCTCACTAACATGCTCAGGAAAGGAAGTGAGATAAAGTGGACTCCTGAAGCCAGAAAGTATTTTGAAGATATTAAGGTGACATTAACCAAATCCCCAGTGCTGGCCAATCCCAATTTTGCAAAAGACTTTATATTTTTTTCTTTCGCCTCAGAACACACCATTGCTGGTGTTTTGTTACAAAAAGATGAACATAAATTTGAAAGGACTATAGCATACTACAACATGACATTGAGGGATTCCCCATTAAAGTATGATATCATGGAAAAGCATGCATATGCACTGATCAAGGCCCTAAAGGAGTTTAGAGTTTATATATTTCATTCTCATACCATTGCTTATGTGCCCAACAATTCTGTGAAGGACAATTTGACCCAGCCTGATCCCGAGGGTAAAAAGGGCAAGTGGATAGCGAAGTTGTTGGAGTATGACCTCGAGATCAAACCTACAAAGTTGATCAAGGGGAAGGGACTTGCAAAGCTGATGGAACAGTCAAATTGCGAGCTCTTGGGAATTAATTTCATTGTTGATTTGTCAACAGATTCAAAAGAAGAAAAGGTCCCTCAAGTATCCCAAAAATTCCTTGACTCCCCATGGTATGCTGACATTATTTATGTGTTGAGAAATTTGCAGTCTCCTCCTGAATTGAGCAAAACCAAGGCCAAGTTTTTGAAGCTAAAAGCATCAAAGTTTTGTATTCTAAACCAATCTTTGTATTGGAAAGATCCATGTGGGATCTTGCTGAGTTGTTTGCTGGAGGAAGAAGTGGAAAAAACCATCAAAGAGTTTCATAAAGGTGATTGTGGAGGACACCATTATTTGAAAACTATTGTGCACAAAATATTGAGGGCAAGGTTATGTTGGCCTAACATTTTTTTATGATGTTTACAAAGAAGTTTCAAGCTGTCATGAATTCCAAATTTTTGATGGGAAGAGAAAACTGCAACCTTTGCCTTTGAAACCTATCTCGGTTGAAGCACCTTTTAGACAATGGGGCCTTGATTTCATAGGAGAAATTCATCCACAATCATTAGCTCAGCATAAGTGGATACTGACAACCACAGACTACTTCACCAAGTGGATTGAAGAAGTCCCCATAAGGCAAGCCACATATACTGTTATCATTCAGTTTTTGGAAAACAATATTTTGTCTAGATTTGGTTGTCCAATTAAAATCATTACTGACAATGCAACAACATTCAAGTCCAAAAAGATGGAAATTTTTTGTAGTGATTACAATATAACTCTTGGCCATTCCACAACTTATTACCCTCAAGGTAATGTGTTGGTTGAGTCATCCAATAAAAGTTTGACCAGAATTATCAAGAAACTACTGCAAGATAACGAAAAGATTGGCACAAGAAGCTTATTTATGCAGTATGGGCTGATAGGATCACTACTAAAAGGTCTATTGCCACTTCACCCTTCCAGATTGTGTATGGCACATAGGTAGTTTTTCCTACTTCATTAGGATTGCTAGTGATGAGATTACTACATGAGCAAGATGTTGAACCAGATGCCACTCAAAGGAGGACAAATGAACTAATCAATGTTCAACAGACAAGAGAAAAAACCTTCAACAACTCTCAACTTCACCAAGACAAGATTAAAAAAGATTTTGACAGGCATACTAAGGAAGATGATTTCAAAGTGGGGGATTTGGTGTTGAAATGGGATGCCAAGAATGAATATAGAGGAAAGCATGGAAAATTCGACCATCTGTGGTTGGGACCTTTCAAAATTGTGGCATACCATGGAAATAGTGCCTATCTACTACATAAACATAATGGAGATCTCGTTGGTGGGGGACCTGTGAATGGTAGGTTTCTCAAGCATTATCTCGCTTAAAGAAGTTTTCACCCTTTCCATTTCATTGTATATAACCATTTTTGTTTTTCAGTTAAGGCAATTGAAATCAAATCACCAGAAATGGAAGCACGAAGCGAAGGCCCTAAGTTTATGCTGAGTATAATTTGAGTCATGTGAACGAAGTTTCGTGAATAAGATGTTGATCGATTTAGTTGCATGAGTGAAATAAAGCCTAATGGACGGGCACTTGGTCTGTCGTTCTTTGATACCTCGCTGGGAGGATAACATCGCCAGTTGGAGCCCACCTTAGTCACCATTAAATTTTTTTGTGCGGAATCAAGATTTCAAAATCTGGCGGAACGCTAAATCGGTTTGGAATCCTGATAAATTTGGAAAGGGGCTAAAGATGACAAGGAGAGGGATAAATCTAGAAGGAGCGCTAAGTTGATCGGGCCTGACGCATCGTGGATCATGAGTTCTCAAGATCAACGACCGAGAATGATTTCGAGGGGAGAAGTTGTGCGGGGGTTAATTTTGGAGATCGGTCCTGAAATTTAAACCACTGTTTTCTCTCAGGGTTACATAGCATAACCAGGTGCATTTCAGGATGAAAAGCGGGTTGCCTCAAACCACTTTCTCACGCCCCTGAAAAGTGGAAAAAGTATAAAAGGGCATTTTGTCGTCTATTTTATTTTATTTTGAATGCTGGACCGTTAAAACCTTGGTGCGACCACCGTATTTCACCTGCATCTCAACAATACACCAAATGCATGGCATTGCCGCTCATTTCCAGGTATTTGTCATCACAACCATGGATCCCATCATAACCTCAGTAGCAAAACAAGATCCTGTGGAAAATGAGGAAGCCCTAATTGACCGAGATTCAGATGTTTTTTATACAGAAATCACTATTTCTCCTATCTTTATGTCCAAAAGAAACCTGTCCTATAAAGTAGGAAGATGCATACCATTCCTTGAAGCAGTCCAGGCCACCATAGTCCCTTATGCTGTTGAAATTGCTTTCCTGTTTCCCAAATTTATAGGTTGGTGTGTTGAGCAATATTCTCATGAAGAAAGAGTCGTTGTGAATAAACGAGGGTCCGAGGTCTTGTGCAGGGTAGAGATTCTGTCAATTCGAGAGTCCCTCGGTATACCAGAGTCTTTTTCCACAATTTCTGAACCTTTCAATGAAGAAAAGATGATTAGGGTATATAGAGAATGTCCATGAGAGGTCCGAGATATGTTTTTATAGACAATTATCAAACCTAAACATTTTTCAGAAGGTTTGTCTATGCCGATGAATGTAAATATAATGATTATCGAAGTCCAATGGGTTTGCTCCCTATTGAGTCAAGTTTTAGGTCTAGACAATGACAAATATGTGATTGAAGTCATGTTTGGTTTCCTTTTAACCTTTTTTAAGTTAGAGTCTGGTTTGTCAGTCTGTATCATTTTTTATCAATTCATAGCTGATAATATCCATAAACAACTAGTGAATTTTCGCTCTCTAAGACATTTCAAATACTACACCTATCTGCTGAGAATTTTCCTGGAAACGAACAAGAGAGAATTTCCTGAAGCAACATTTGTGTCAACTGAATGTAAAAGGATGACATTACTCATATTCATCAACAAAGTCATGTCTAGAGTTTAGAGTTTGATTTTCAATACCAACCTACCTAGAGTTTTGGATGACATGAGAAGCTATCTATCTCAACTCTGAAAGATGCTACTTTAAGATGGTTTATGGGATTGCAATGAGGAAGCATTGGTACTTGGGAAGAAATGAAGCAAATTTTTTCAGACAAGTATAAAGATTATTGTAAAGCACAAGAAACATGAGAACAAATATTTCATATGATTAAAAGGGTTGATGAAACTTTAGAAGACTATGTTGAAATATTTTAGTTTAGTTACAAACATGCTACAAATTGTAAACTTGATGATGAATCACTCAAACGAGGAGTAAGAGAAGACTTGATGGAAGACTTAGATTTAATTGTTGCAGGGGATATCTATCATATCACTTATGTTGAAATAAAATTCCTTTTTAAAATCTACTCGAGAGAAACTATAAGAAGAGGTAGAGGGTTACAAATTGTTTTACCTTCAACCTCAAAGAATACAACTGGAATCACTAAAGATGAAATTGGAAATTTAATCGAGGATATGAAAACAAACATTTTAAATTATTTATCTATGCAATTAGATGCTCCGTTGTCAAAAAGGAAACAAGAAGAAAATTATAAAGCCTTAGCAATTTTCTGTTCTAGATGCACTAAGAAACATCCTCGTAATGAATATTTTCTTACTATAGTAAAAATGTGCAATGTCTTCCCCACTAGGTGCAGATCAATTGACAATAAATTGTTCTATTAAGGCACTCCTTGTGACATTGCTAGTTCAAACCTCGACTAACCTTGTGTTTCACATGGGTATGCCTAGAGGTTATAGTGGTAGAGGTCAGAATCAACCCCGTGTCATGAAAATACGAGCCCAACCTAGCTTCCGATTATGACAGATACAAAAACAAATATGCAACGTCTGTTCCAAAAATAATGATACTAGCTATTGTCCATGGTTGCCCGGTTTAAAAGTAATGTGCTAAAATACTTAATAGAATGCTAAAATAGTATACTTTATTAATCAATGAAGGTTTGCATAGCCAAGACCACAATTTTCAAAAAGGGAACTCAAGATCAGTACTTAAATCCACCACGGTCTAATCAATATCCTTCACAAAATAATCAACAATCTTTTCCACAATTCCAAAATAATCAAGAATATTTTTTGCAGTTTCAAAACAATCAACAACCTTTTACACAGTTTCAAACTTTCTAGCAGCCATGGCAACCATATTTCTCTTATCCAATGAACTATGGTCAACAACCATATGCAATTCAAGGTAACCCATGGCCAACTCAACCACAATATTTACGACCTTATCATAACTGACTTGTACACCAATAACATGAAATGTCGCCTTTTCCCCGATTACAAATCCCTAGTCCAACACAAGAAAGACCATTATATTTGCATGCACAACCTAATCTAAATCCTAATAACAGGACAAGGAAGCCCAATCAACCACAACCAAATCAACAACCATTAAATTAGTCAAACCAACCGAGTAACCAATACAAACAAATCAACTGGTTTATGCCAATGAGGTAGGATATTTCCCATCCTATATAGTGTCTGCACTTGAATTTCGAGTCACTCATCTCTGGTTAGGAAAAGTGTTAGAATATCCTATACCCTTGGGGGTAGAATATGCCAGTGAAGAAAAATCTTTGATTGATAACGAAAGAGAACAATTGCAGTCAATTTCCTCTTATTTTGTTGAATCTGATATCCAACATTCTTTAGGTGACAAGGATAGTATTGTACCTTTTTCGGAGAGGCTAAATCAACCCAAAATTCAACCACAACCAACGTTTGATATTTTGGGAGAATTGAAAAATTATGTGTGAAAATCCCTTTGGTTCAAGACATAAAATACATTCCCATTCATAATAAGGCCATTAGAGACTTGTGCATCAATAAACCAAGGAGAAAGAAACAATATCCCCCAATTATCCATGTCATAGGAAAGTTGTCCAAACTTATGTTAGGATAGAATGTTAATCCAAGCAACCTTGTTGTGCAAATTCATATTGGAAAAAACCTGTCCCAAACACTCTAATTCATTTGGGTGCAACCATTAAAATAATGACTGTAGAAGTCATGGAGGCCTTGAATCTTCAAAATCTAATGTGTCAAGCACCAACAACTTTGCAAATGGCTGACAAGTTAGCAGTCAAGCCTGAAGGGATCCTGGAAGATATTGTAGTTACAATATATTCTTGGGAATACATAGTATATTTTATAATATTACATCCTAAAAAAAATATGGGGGGCTATCCATTAACCTTGGGGCATCCATGGTTAACAATTTTAGATGATTATATAGAATGCCACTTTGGAAATATGACAATTTCACAAGGGGAATCAATTAAAAAACTTACACTATATCCTCCAACAAAATCAATTTTGGAAATAGAAGAACCTTTGTGGATTCCACGGAATGATGGAATTGATTATTATGCTGAGATCATTAAGCCAATTATTAGAATAGAGCAATATTTAATGTTGAAGAAACCATATGAATATAGGATAATACCAAACTTCCTATAGAATATCTATCCAACAATAGTTGAAATTAGGGAGTATGATCAACAAATAGAAGGAGAAGGGACGAGTTCCAATTGAAATGTAGAACTTCAAAATTTTAATGATTCATCTTCACTTTCTATTGATGATATCACTCCTCAATATCTAGATGATTTTTTTGTAAATAATCTTTTAATCATCAAGTCAAAACCAAAGAAATTTCTCCAGGAAAATATATGAACATAAATGACCAGCTATAACCATTTCAACAACAAGAGTTGTAGAAATATTTTGCTGTGTTCGCTTGGGATTACAAATATATGTTTGTTATTAAAAATCTGCCAGTTCCAACAAAACAATGTGATGTAAGAAGTTTCCTCGGACATGTTGGGTATTATAGGATTATCCAAAATTTTAGTAAATTGGCCTCTCCACAGTTTTTTTTTTCTTTCAAAGGATGAAAAATGCATTTGGATAAAAGCATGCGAACAAGCCTTTGAAAATTTAAAACAAAATTAATTACAACTCCTATTCTGCAAGGACCCAACTGGAATGTACCGTTTCATATTTATATTGATGTTTCTGACAAAATTTTGGGTGCTATGTTAGGACAAAAGGAGAATTTATCCATGCATGGAATATATTACATCAACAAAAAGCTTGCAAAATTTGAGCAGAATTACATCGTGACAAAGAAGGAGTTTTTGGAAGTAGTCTATGCAATCAATAAGTTTCACCATTATAATACTCGATATCCTAGATTTGTACATACAAATCATTCAAAAAACAAATACCTAGCGAATAAACCAATAATGAATGGTATAATAATTCATTGGTTATTACTTTAAGAATTTGATATAACTATACTTGATAAGCTTGGTCGAGAAAATGTGGTTGCATATTTTTTTATCATGGATTCCAAGCAATCGAGTGGATGAACCAATGGATGATTCAATTTTTGAGAAGCAACTCTTTGCTGTGTCTGTGATCATACCATGGTTTGCAGACATTGTAAATTATTCAATTGCAGAAAGATTTGCCCAACATTTTTCCTATCGTCAACACTGTTCCTTGGTCAGAAAAAGTGAACCTTTTACATGGATAAAGGTTATTTTTCAAGTTTGGAATTGCTCATATTCGACGAAGATGTGTCAAGGGATATAAAGTGTATGAAATATTGAAGGCTTGTCATGATGAGCCATGTAAAGGGCATTTTTCTGCAACAAGGATTGCCAAAAAATTCTCTCCACTAGTTACTATTGGGCATCACTTCATAAAGATGCACATGCATATGTGAGATACTGTGATGTCTGCCAAAGAATGGTTCAACTTACCAAATCTATAGAAATTCCATTAAAACTACAAATTTTTCTTGAACCATTTGAAAAATGGGGTATTGGTTTCGTGGGTCCTATCGATCCACCATCTAATCAATCTAATTACATACTAGTATGTACTGATTATATCACTAAATGGGTGGAAGTTCAACCCATAAAATATATTCAAGAGAAGGGAGTCACTGAATTTCCTTATGACAACATATTCATTAGATTTGGAGTACCTAGATTTTTTTTTCAGATAAAGGAGCTCATTTCACTTCCAAGTTGATAGCAGATCTAATGTATCTCTACAAAATCTGACATGAAAAAACAACTTATCGTTCACAAGCCAATTGGAAATTGTAAGTGACTAATAGAGAACTTGAGAATATCTTAACAAAGATAGTTTAGTACCATCGTCGAGATCGGGCAAATAAACTTTCTGAAGCTGTTTGGTCTTATCGCACAACTTGGAAAACATCAACGAGATTTACACCATATGAGTTAGTTTATGGAAAAATAGTACTTTTGTGATAGAGTTTGAGATAAAAAAATCTTTGAACAATAGTTGAATTGGGAATTGATATATTTGTTGCACATAAAGAGTGAATGACCCAACTCAACATGTTGGACGAGTTTCACTGGGAAGCTTTGCAACATACTGAAACTTTGTAGCAACAACGTACACGTTGGCATGACCGTTTTATTAAGGATAAGAAATTTCAACCAGGTGATTGGGCATTATTGTTTGATTCCATATTTCAAAGCTTTAAATGGAAAATTAACAACACGATAGCTCAGTGCATATGAAATCAAAGTTGTTTTCGATAATGGCATAGTGCGACTTAGAACCATTGATGATGAAAAGTTTTATTGTTGGTAAATGGTCATCGTCTAAATTTATACAAGAAACCCAATTCAAAAGAGGATCTCACTTAAAGCCTGCAACAAAAACATTCTTTGAATGTAGTTGAGCGCCTCCACACCTTTGATTCCACTTAATTACATTGTTGCAAAAAAAAAAATTGTAATGAAAACCAGAAATGGCGTTGTAGGCTATAAGAAACCTTGAAAACCATGAATGTCGAGATTTTTCATGGAAACGTAAAAATGTATATAAAAAAAACTTGTGATGAAAACAAAAAATGACGTCACAGACCATAGAGAAACTTGAAAACCAGTGATGGTGAGATCCTTTATGGACAAGAAAAAAGCTCCATGGTTTGTCTGCAATCTTTTGCTGCTGAAATGTTTTTCAACACTTTCTTTTATTGTAATTTTTCTCAGTAGCCATTTTCTACTGATTGGTTCTTCACAAATTTCACTAGCCCTAACGACTTTCTCTAAAACATGATTACTACTTTCTAGATTTGCAACCAGCTATATATTTTCTCTACAACCATTGGTGCACATGACGAGACTTTCCACCACCTCATGAGAGAGCATGTGGAAATTTTCAACCATGGGTCATGTAATTTTAACTCTTCTTGTAAATTTATTTCTTTAGCATTCAAATTTGTCCATTAAACATGTTGTACCCTCTTTTTTTGGATGCCGGGATGACCACCACTTCATTTGGGGGCCAAAAAATTTGTCGAAAAACAAATTGCCTAGAAGTTTTGATGATGTGACATTTGATACCAATCCTCTGTACTGTCGAACATTACGTGTTGTTGAATCTGTTATACACCCATAACTCCACGTCATGTCATTATAAATTTTTCATTTTGTCTATTTATTGCCCCACTACCCAATACTTTTCACATGTCACCACATTTTGCCTCCATTAATACTCCACGCATGCATACCGGCTAATGATTGGAAAGAAAAGCTGATGGGACAATTAAATTAGTAATTAGAGTTTTTGGGATGCCGTCATACTCTACTAACACCGTGAATAACACATGCAAAATTTTGCAGCAACTATTATGGAGCCAAATAAATTAAAAAAAAAAAGAAATTGTTTCATGTTGCATGCATTCTCTGCGAGTTGTGTGTCTTTCCATGCAAGAAGTATTTTCGACAACATATTGTTCTCTACAAATTGTGTGCAATTTTTCTGCGAAAAAAATCTGAAAAAAAAAAATGAAAAAAAAAGAGGAAGAAAAAAGAAAAAGTGTTTTTTTTGTAGCATATTGCATTCCTGCTGTTAGCACTCTGCAATTTCTCAGGCTGAAGAAGAAATGGGTAGAGGTAACTACAAAACCACTTTGGAGTCAAGGATATAGCCCTCCAAGACTCAGAGAGGGATCTCTATGTATGATTTAGCTTTGTTTGCTGGGAATTTTAGGCTAGCTATGATAGTACATGGTTTGGTTGGAACAACCAGGGAGGGCCATTGGGTAATGGAGTCAAAGAAGCCCGATCCAATCAAGTCAGGTTCTACAGAAAACATAACAGGGCAGGGTAGGAAAATATGTTGGATTCTTAAGATTGATGAGTGATTTGAAAAGAAAAGGTGAGTGGATCGGATTATACCAGAGCAATTAAGAATTCTGGAAATAACCCTCAAGCAAAAAACATTGAGATTATCCAAAGCCAGGAACATAGTGCACATCAAAACAAATTTTGTGCTTCAGTATTCTATTGAATAATTCAGATTGGAAATACATAAAATTATAACAGAGAAGGGAGAAACATAAAAAAAGGCATATGCACTTCACCAACATAAATGACACAAGAATCGTGTCAATGTCTCAACTGTATTACTGAAGTTTTGAAAGAAAGGAGGCTCTGTGAGCTCTGCTACAACATTAGTTCCATCCTTTAAAAAGATCCCAACTGATCAACCCTTTTTACACTTGAGTTATAAAAATATATAGAAAAATTATCCCCGAGTATCAGGAGGTCGAATTCAACAACCTGGCCAAAAATAGAAACAAATCCCTCAAAGTTCTGAACTGTCTGCGATGAAAAAAGGGTCAGATTGCTGAAAACAGGGGTCAACGCAGACACTTGTATCTCCCAAAATATGACAGCTGCAAGAAAAATGAAAGAGGTTATTGTATATAAGTCTGTCTTGAGTAAAAACCTCTCTCTATTTTTCCAAATTCATCTCTATCTTTCCAAAACATCTGCCGCAAAAACATGACAAAAACAGGAAAAATGGAAACTTGAAAAATAGTGCTCAGAGATGGTTTC
>ML784583.1:57420-118003 GCA_009831015.1 Picea engelmannii | reverse complement strand
GGGGGGGGGGGGGGGGGTCCGAGAGCTTGTGATAATGACATGTGTTCCAGTGGAAACCACTTTTCCCGAAACCCCCCCTCGTTAAAGTTAGGATGGACCGGGGTTCCGAATTTTTTTACGGACGTTGATTAATTTATTGGAACATGTGCGTAAGGTGCATGCTTTTTGTTTTTTTATTTTATTTGTTTTATGGTTTTTGTTTTTCAATTTTTGTTTTATTTGTTTTTATTTAATATTGTTTTGTTTTATTATGTTTTACGTGTTTTTTATTTTCGTTTTTGTTTTATGTATTTTTATATATGTTTAAATTATTTAGTTTTGTTTTTATTTGTATTTTATTTTTGTTTTACGTTTCTTTTATTTTATTGTTTTATTTGTTTTGTTTTTATTGTATTTTAATTAATGTGTTTATTTTATTTTTTAATTTTTATTACGTTATTATAATTTGTTTAAATTTTTAAGTTTTATAATGTTTTGTTTATTGATTTTTTAGTAACTATTAATTATTTATTTAAAATTAATTATTAGTGCACTAATCTAACTTCTAACCTAATCACACTATTCTAATTACTAATTATTAACCTAACTAATTAAACTTTATTATGCTGATTAATATTAAAAATGCCACTAACCATTTATTATTAACCTATTGTTTTTTAGCCTAAGCTTGTTTATTCATGTAGGGACGAAATTGGCGGAGGGGTGAAGAAATGAAGGGCAAGGGAAAGAAGGGTGCATCAGGGTGACGAAGGATAGAGCGAAATGGATGGAGGGAGAAGTGAAATCAACCGAGCCCAACAAGCCAGATGTCTTCATTACGACAACAATGCCAAATACATAGCTGACGAATCAAATCACCTATGATTATAGGACCCTAACATAGGCTCCACTTGGGGATGGAAGCTCTTTCAAGAGGTGACAAGAACCACAGAACTCTGAACACGCAGACCAGTACTTTATCCGTTGTGTTGATCCCAAAACTTTATTCTGCAACCTGTACCTGTTCTGATCTTTCAACTGAAATAAAATCAAACTGAAGACTGAAATTTGAAATTGAGATTGAAAAAATTGTTGAAAGGGATGCTCAAAGAGCTGAGCTTATTTGCACACTACTACCTACCCTATACTGCTGAAAATCATGTTGAATCAAATAATAGAAAAATGCCAATGAATCCAGTCAAGTAGCTATTGAAACAAGTGGATTTCTTGACTGCTTGTTAGCACAATCAAAAGGACAACTTGACCTTTTGTCCACAGAATCAAAACTGCAAAGTGTAATGGCCACTGCTGAAAACATGATTGACCATTTATGCTGAAAAAATCTTCCATGTAGTTTGCTATAGGATCGGGAAAGACACGACCTATTTCTTGACTTTCAACAAATTTATGGTCATAATTGGGTATGGCACATATGCTTTTTACATCATTATACAGTTCCTGATATGGCTGGAAATTTTCTACTGAACTTTGAAACGAGACTCCTGCTAAAACAGACCATGAAAGAGACTGCCTAATCGTGTCTATATCATAACTTCTTTTAAGCGTAACTGGCAAATGAACCATGACTTTGACAACCCAAGTCATCCAACACATCAACTATTGGATCTTGCATGGAATGAGATGACTGTTTTATTGGTTGCAATACAAATTCTTGATTTTCTCTATGCTTATCATCCATGACATGATTACAATTTTTCTTCAAAAAGCTGAAATGAATTGAAGGTTAATGGTATAGAGTTATAATGCATTAATTCATCTTCTGTTTGAATATCAATGTAACTCAGGGGTTGTAAATTTGGATCAAGAACATATTCTATTTCATCAATGAAATCTCCCACTGATTCATCAAAACATTCTCCATCCCTACTATTGACAATTTGCTTATAGTTTTCTCTCAGAAACTGAAATGAAGAGAAACATAAGGGAAAAAACTTTCCACTTACTTTGAGATTTTCTGCATTTTCCTCGTTGCTGTCATAATTAATGAGCACAGGTTGACCGTCATATTTAAGTTGCAACTAATCTTCTTACTCCCAACAATATGCTGCTGATGGTTTTGAAGAATTCACCTTGGTGTAATCCTCATCATATTTATCATACTTGGGTAGATCATCCATGAAGGAAATGCCATCAAACATACACATCATATCAACTGATTGCTCTTCTACAAGCCGAGTTGGAGTTTCATCTTTGACTATGTTGTGAATTGCAAAGTGTTTGGGAACAATGACCCTTTCTTTCTCTGTAATCAATGGAACATGATGCCCTTGAAAAACAAGTTCATTTCCCATGATGACTTTCTGCATCATTTCTTTCATTGTGCTGGCCATAATGTCTAGTTTTTCTTCTGAAGATTTCATCCGCTCCTTTTGTATGTTATTTCTTTCTTCTATTTTCAACCTTGACCTTTTGATCAACAAATTGGTTTCCACACTTATAGCTCTATATTTCTTTTATTTGAGTGTTATGGTGTTTCTTTCCCTCAACTGAAATTCCTTTTCTGGATCAAAGGCATCTGGATAGTGTAAGAGAGCTAAATCATGAGGAGGTTTTATATCAACATGCATTGAATGGTAGACTTGATTGAATCTGGATGAAAATTGCTGCACTGTTTCTCCTGACTGTCTTTTCAAGTGATCATATTCTTCCAAAATGAGGAAGGGATTCCTCTTGATCACCCATTGATCCAAGAAAACTTTCACAAACTGATTGAGATTACTGATGCTTGCAGTTGGCAGATCTTTATACCATTTCTTAGCTCTACTTTTCAAAGACAAAGCAAAAATCCTAATGAAGACATCATCTTCTCCCACCTCAAACAAATCAAGAAAATTCTTAAAACCCTGAATAGTTTTTTCAGCAGTGATGTAGCTATATTCTCCGTCAAATTTGGGGAGATATTTGAAGTAATTGGCAGGGAAATCATGGAGTATGGGAGGTAAGACAAGAGGCTTGTATATATCTCAGATTTTTACAGGTGTAGAAGTATGTAGAAGGATTGTAACACTAGGATTAACCTCTCGAGGCTCATCAGGTTGAACATGCTCTTCATAATTTTTGGCAATATCATCTGGATTAGGATCATGAGAAGGGAATAAATAATTAAAAATAAAACCTATCATATCTTAGATAAACTTCCAACTTAAATACCTGATTTTTTCATATGGTCTAGTCATGTTTCAGGTTCTTCCTCCAGTGGAGTCTTTGAATTGGAACTGATATGGAGTTTATTGGAGTCGCTAGGTGGATGATTCAACCTTCTTGTGTCTGATCACTGTCCACCATCAGTAATTAGATTTCGAACTTGATACACTTTTCTGAGGAAGGATCCCCAGTATGGTCGCCACTATGTTAACACTCTGTAATTTCTCAGGCTAAAGAAGAAATGGGCATAGGTAACTACAAAACCACTTTGGAGTCAAGGATCTAGCCCTCCAAGACTGAGAGAGGGATCTCTCTGTATGATTTAGCTTTGTTTTCTGGGAATTTTAGGCTAGCTATGATAGCGCAAGGTTTGGTTTTTATATTGTTTGGTTGGAACAACCAGGGAGGGCCATAGGGCAATGGAGTCAAAGAAGCATGATCCAATCAAGATAGGTTCTACAGAAAACATAACAGTGCAGGGTAGGCAATTATGTTGGATTCTTAAGATTGATGAGTGATTTGAAAAGAAAAGGTGAGTGGATCGGATTATACCAAAGCAATTAAGAATGAGCTGCAAAGTGTTTGGGAACAATGACCCTTTCTTTAATTATTTAGTTTTGTTTTTATTTGTATTTTATTTTTGTTTTACGTTTCTTTTATTTTTTTTGTTTTTATTGTATTTTAATTAATGTGTTTATTTTATTTTTTAATTGATTTTTATAATATAACTTTTATTACATTATTATAATTTGTTTTAATTTTTAAGTTTTATAATGTTTTTTTTATTCATTATTTAGTAACTATTAATTATTTATTTAAAATTAATTATTAGTGCACTAATCTAACTTCTAACCTAATTACACTAATCTAATTACTAATTATTAACCTAACTAATTAATCTTTATTATGCTGATTAATATTAAAAATGCCACTAACCATTTATTATTAACCTATTATTTTTTAGCCTAAGCTTGTTTATTCATGTAGGGACGAAATTGGCGTAGGGGTGAAGAAATGAAGGGTGAGGGAAAGAAGGGTGCAACAGGGTGATGAAGGATCGAGCGAAATGGATGGAGGGAGAAGTGAAATCAACCGAGCCCAACAAGCCAGTTGTCTTCATCACGAGAGCAATGCCAAATAGATAGCTGAAGAATCAAATCACCTATGATTATAGGACCCTAACACCTGCTATAAGTGTTCTCGACATCACTGGGTGGTAATTTATATAGGTAGAAGCTTATTACAATGGAGGTAATTTTCATCAATGAGCAGGTAATTGAAATTTGTAGACAGGTTGGTTGGTTACAATTTTTGAGAGAATCCAGAATAGTAACATTCCATTGGCATAAAGTTTTCCTCAGATTTAGATTATTTGCATAGGGGACATGCAAGAGGTTAAGATGGGGAGTATGATGAGCACGATAATTACCCTCTTTTCTTCCCTCAACCTTTCCATCATTATCCTTCTTTAGTTGGACAACTTGATCAGTTCTTGCCTATTATTAGCCATTTTTACCTCATTTACAATTCTCAAATAATATGCATTCTTCGGCTAAATTTCTATGTTAAATAAATTATTTTTACTACGAAGAGAACATTAATGCATGATCTATGTGTTTGGGGTTGCTAACCTATTTGATTGCAGGATTCATAAATAATTTGACTATTTTTTTATTTGTCAGGTGCTAGAGATCTTTTCATCGACATCAAGATCGGTTGTTAAAATTTATCAGTGTTGCATAATTTATTGTCAGCAACAATATTGATTACTAAAACTATCCAGAGATGCATAGTTTCTCATCAACGTATAGGCATTTTTAAAGATGGGTATTCAATATTTATCGAGATCCAAGAATCTACTGATGAAGTATTGGATGATTAAGAATGATGCCACATAGGATATATTGAGCATTATTCATAAAAGTGCCCCACTCAACTTTATTTAGTTAAGTGTAAAATGTGGCTTGTGAAAGCAGTTAAGTAATTAGTTGTTAAAATTAGGGATTTATTTTAAAAGAAAGTAGTTAAAGCAATTTTTAGTTAAACACCTGAAAATGAGCAACCGCTCAAGAACTCGAGGGGTTTTTCTATAAATGAATGAGAGAAAGAACTAGAGGGGTTCATCGTTTTTGGAGGGTAAATTCAATTTTTTTTGAATACGAATTATCCTTGTTGAATCATGTTCTTATTGGTGGTTATTTGAGTTAGTACATGGATCAACCAACAAATTGTAGAGAAAGGGCCACTCTACAACCATGGTGATCCTATTTTCTTATGCAAACTAGTTGATATTGTTCTTTTTCATTTCATGAACAATATACATTTCTTTCTCATAGTTATTTCACAATTATGCAATTTTATTCAATTAATGAGTTTCATTACTTATTGAAATTACCTTCATGCATTAACTAGATTATGATTCTTTCCATTTTTAAGCTCTCTTGTTATGATTAGACTGCAAAGTTTGGACCAGTTCAACGTATCTAATTCAAAACAATGCAATCCGTTGAATTAGGTTCAGAGGGGTTGAATAGTGTTATTCCAGATTCCTTTATTTTCTATAGCTTAAATATCTTTTGCACTGTATAGTTTCCTGTAGCTTATATTTTCATTTGTTGTATATTGTTTTCCTATAGTTTAATTTTTTGATCCGCTGTTTAAAATTCCTATAGCATAAATTTCTGGTTTGCTATGTGAATTTTCTGTAGTATAAATTTATAGTTTGCTAAATTAATTTTCTGTTGTATAAATTTATGGTTTGCTGAATTAATTTTCTGTAGTATAAATTTCTTGTTTGCTGTGTTAAATTTCTGGTTTACTATATAAAATTTTATGTTGAGTAATTATTATAATATGCGATATAATTTCTCATTAATATAGTTAGTATTTTATTTTGATTTTATGTTAATTTAAGACAAGAAGAAAAGTGACCCCCCTAAAAAAAAACAATAGTTAGCAATAATAAAGCCTAAGCAAGCAAAATCCTAAAAATATGCATATATAGTTGTGTGGTGTTTTGAAAGTTTATGTTTCCGAGGTTGATAACTAAAGTAGGTTCTTGCATTTAATGGAGTGTTAATTCCTAGCATTGTTTGAGCCCATCAATAGTCATAAGGTATTCCATGGTGGTTATCAAATCAATGCTAGGGAAAAATTCATCATTGAACAGTAAACTTGTAGTTGCCATTGCCTGAATAAAAAAGGAGGTGAACTCCTTCTTCAAATCCTCATATTATCACGTGAAGCAAGATTTGAATCATGTAACAGACCTTTGGGATAATAAATCCATTGAACTAAGTTTTGGTAAATATGTGAAAAATGTGGAGCATTTTAGTTGCATTATCCCCTAAGGTTTGAAATGGTTTTGCACATCAATCAACATTAAACTATCACATGAACCAACAACTAACACATCAACTCAATTACATCGAGATGGGAGTATCGAGGACAACTCTTATCCTTGCTAATTTTTACACCCAACACATGACAATTCATTTCCTAGCAAATACCTTGATGTAATAAACTTATTACACATATTTAGTGAACAAAAAACATCACTGAGTTTTAACGATTTACAGAAATAAATCGACAGAAGAAAAACAAGAAACCAAACACATTTGCACACATAATTTTTGGGTAATACCTATGGAATAACCCCTAAGGGAAAAATAGTACTGTGATGATTGTATTATTATAAAATATGGGCCCCTGTCCTCGGATAATGACCCACCTAAGGAAAAATACAAAACATCAAGAATAACCTATCACACATGAAGATTTGTCCTTCAATATTGTTGCCCCTTTCTCCCTTCCTCAGACCTTGCCCCTGCACACTTGGATGAAAGTCCTTCTCCACCCAATCAATTAGATCTGACTATCTCAGTGTGTGTGTGTGTGTCCTCTTCTCACCTTAGATGCCTTTTATAATGTTGAGTTTACCCTAAATCCAAAACACTAGATCTCCAAAGTGATCAATGGTTGAGATTAGATCTCACCAACACTTTAGATCAATGGATAGAATTTAATTTAATTCACTAATGCCCAAACTTAGGAATTTAATTTAATTAAACTCAATTAAATATATAAAGACACTCTCTTTAATAATTACTTTAATAAAGTGATTTTCCTAAGTATTGAGAGGTATTAAGGACGCCTTCCACATGTTAGACACAAAACCAATGTATAAGTACCTGTTCAATGCCACAAACATCAACAATCCTCCATAGCATGGAAGAAATTAACATCATTCTGGTTATTGAATGCCTTATATTAAATCACCATTGGATCTATGGGATAATGGGGAGTTGGGGCACTGGAATTAGGTGCAAATGTGGTTTGGATTTGGAGGTGACCAACCCCGTAGCAAGTTTAAATTCCACACCTGGGCTACCTATCGATTCTGGTTATAAAATTTCAAATTGGGGAGTTCTTCATAGGAAGGTGGCAAAGGTCATAGGTCTAGCTTATGGGGAAGGAATATATTACTCATTTCATCGGAAGGTTTCTCTTAACTACGAGTTTTATTTCCTTTTTGTTTGGTTCTCTTTCTTTCTCTGTCCATTCACATGATAGCCTTCATATCATGGGGAAAAATTAGGCTTTTGTGTTTATTTTGTCTTCATGTCTCAGAGAAAGTGCAGGGTTCATGGTGACTCCTTCTATTTTCTGTTGGAAGAGACCCCTTCTCTAGCCCCACCATCTCTTTTCTGGCTGAAATATAAAATATATATCTCATGTAGAGCATAGATGTTTTGGAATGCAAGAGAATTTCGAGAAGGCACAAATAAAACATTCAGTCTAATAGAATATGTTTGTTCTCAATGACAATGACAAAAGTGCACGACAATGAGCACCACAATGTCTCTTAGCATGCAACCATCATGAGTTTATTGGTCCAAAAAAAGTAGAGAATTGATATTGTAGCCGTGAAATGTAACATGTTGTGGAATTCATCTCTAAATCTTCGCAAGGATTCTCTATCCATATCCTTAAACAACAAGGTATCTGACAATTCTACTCAAGTTGATCTTAGAGAAGATGAAATGGTTCATCAACTGAAGGAACCAATGGATATTAAACAACAAAACTCTCCCCTCTCAGATGTTGGCCATGAGGAAATAAATAGTCACCATGTATTTCGTTAATTATTATGTTTTTCTATGCCATTAGGATTCTAGGTGTTTTTGTCAAACATGTTACTTACAAGAAAACTTGGAATGTATATCATATAGTCTATTGTAATTTTTTTTTGCAGTAGCAGAGAACTACTTATTTTGTCTTATGAAACTCTAAAAAGTCTCATGTAACTAATATTAGCTTGGCTACAACTCTTTATTGTAATATAATAAAATATCTCACGTTCTGTTTATTAAAAAAGTGTGATGGTTCAAATCAAGTACACTTATGTTTTGGGATCTAAAAAAGGGTCCAATTCTCTTCTATTTTTCTAGGATATGATTATTTACTTTTTTTTGATTTATATTTTGATGATAATTTTATTTTTCTGATTTGAACTCTTTCTTGATTTAAATCTTAATGGTGAATTGATTCTCACACTTTATATGACTTGGACGGATAGTTGACATTAATTTTTTTTCTTATGTTAATTCTCCTTGCCTAATCCAATACTTTTTATAATTTCCATTTTCATATGTTAATTCTCCTTGCCTAATCCAATACTTTTTATAATTTCCATTTTCATAAATAAGTGCATCTTATTCATAATGGGTCATTTCAACATAGATTTCCATCCCTATAAAATCTAGATATCATTACAAAATACATATCCTCATAATAACTATAAGCAAAGTGTTGCACAACTCAAATTTTTTCACTTTCTTGAGTCATACACAATGAATAAAAAAGAATGAGGATATGGAAAGATAAAGGATCTTGACCTAATTTTAATAGCATGTCCAAAACACCTTTCTTAAAACGACACCTTAAGAGCAATAATTCTTAGCCCTTATATTAGTCTTTTAAGCATTGGGTCTGAAGTAGAAAAAATAACTCATTGTGGAGAAGATATATCTTTATACTATGCTATGATATGGGACAAAAATAACACTATATACTATCCTATCCCATTTATTTAAAACTAAAAAAATTGTTATTTTTAAAAATTAAACAATTTGCCACTACACACTACATATTTTTAAAGTATAAATGACATTGTGTTAATATAAAATATATTATGTAACATCATTTTTGTAATACAAATATATCTATATAAACTAACTTGTATAAGCAAATTTTACGTTGACTTGCATCTACTACATGAGACAATATGTTCATGTTCACACGAAAAAATATATTTGAAAGTAACTATTGTTTAATGAATCTCATAACTCAACTGATGTAATGATTGAAGGTATACAATTTTAGGTTTCCAAATCTATGTTATTACCATGAGGAAAGAGTTTTAAATTACCCTTGCTCTATAGAATACATAGATTTGAGAGTTCACTATAGCCACTACTTTAGATTAATGTTAGTAGTATGTATTTCCAAATTTATTTCAAAGGATTTTTTTTTAATACATATTATATATTAATTCTACCATGAGAAGAAGAATAGTATTAAATTACTTTTACATGGCATAATATTTACATCAGAGAGTTTACCATGATCACTTCATTTTCCATATGTACTTTGATTAATGTTGGTAGTATATATTTCCAACTTGCTCATAAAGGGTGTGTTAGATCATATATACCACATTTGGATCATGCATTATTTATATCAATATTGGGGCATGGAATGATCACGAGCATAAAGGGTGTGTTAGATCATATATACCACATTTGGATCATGCATTATTTATATCAATATTGGGGCATGGAACGATCACGAGCATTAATAGTATCAAAATGAATATGATTTTTTCAAAATTTAATAAGCATAATGTATTTGTGTTTACATGTTTATTAGTTACTCAAATTGTCACATGGTTTCAGAGCTCTAAGTTGACCTTTTACATAGATGTTATTACTAACACATGTATCATTTAACACTAAGATATTACACCCTAATATATATATTACACCCCTTATTTTTGTAAACCCGTAAAAATCCATACACCTATAACCTTTAATACTAAACCTTTAATAATCTCTATAACTACTAACTCACTACCTCTTATAACCACTTACCCCCTAAACTATATAACATTAATTCTTTAATCCTTATAACATTTAACTTATAACCATGATTATATCTAACTCCTAAAATATATATTTCATAATATGAGCCCAAATATCTATAACCCTTACCTATTTAATGCCTAAACCTGATAACCATTAACTTCTAACATCTCTGACCCATATAACCCCTAACCTTTATAACCATTAAAATCCCTAATACTTATAAATGGTATAACACATAACTACTATAACCCTATAAACTCTAACATTTATAACCTTGAATAGATCCCTCCATGTATATAAACCTTAACCATCATAACCCATAAACCATAACACCTATAACATATGACATTAACCACTAATTCTAATGATGATTAACTATTATAAAACATAACACTTTTAACCCCTAAACCCTATTACCCTTGAGTTGTAAATCTATAACCATTAACATAACAATTGATACTAATAACCCTTAATTATTATAACTATAATCACCCATAACTATAAATCACTATCACTCCTAACTAATAATCCTTATAACACTATGCAATGTAGCTTGGAACAATTATAAAAATGTATCATTATAACCCATTCTATATTCTAACTCTTTGATTTAACTCCCAACACCTATAATGAAAAACCTCTATAAATCCTAAAAAAACAACTTATTGAATCCCCAATCCTTACAACTCATAAATCAAAAGTACTCCTTGTCAATTTTCACATGCAACTCTATGCGACTAATCTCAGATCTGAAAATTGCTTCCCAATGATCTAACAATAAAACCCTAGCTGTTATCGCTGAGCAAATTTACACTGAAATTATTGACTGAAAATATATGCATCAGAAACACAAAGATCATAGTTGAATCATCAATATACATGAGACACAATTTCATTTATGTAATCTTGTTATCATTAGAAATCTCGAGGGAAAAAACCAACCCTCCCAGCCAATACAATGTCACCAAAATCAGAGGACAACCTTGTCCTCCAAAGTCACCAAAACTGAGAACAACCTTGTTCTCCAATAATTATACAAATCAGAAAATCAAACCCCAACAACATTATGGAAATCTCCTCTACCCACGAATCTATTGTAGACCAACTGTACGGCCTATTGATGTCACCTGTCAGCCTGTATGGATCTGTACCTACCCAGAAAATCAGATACTTGATTCACCTTACTAGAAACTCACGTACATATGCTGTTTTCTCTACTACAAACATGTATACCTTATACACAATTTGTTTTTCTGAAACCCATGTATATATGCACTTCACCCTCCTGCAAACTGCATATTGTATGAAAAATTCACTCCACACGTGCGACCTTCTTTGCTTCTCTCTCCAGGGTCAGATTTTCCACCTTGCAAACTTTCCTTTTGTTGAGATCACCAAGCCTCCTAGCACAAGTGCAGACTCACTTATGCTATCTCCATCATGTCACCACACACTCTACATGATATGCAATGTCATAATGACCTCTCTTTTTTATATACAATCCTTCGGGATAAACATAGAAGCCCCTCCACAAGTCAACATTAAATTAGGCTTTCCTTGTGGGTGTGAAGCCCCAACACAAGCTCACAAATCCCATCACCAAACCCATGAAGCCCCCACTCAAATCCAAGGGGGTTTTCACCAAATCGAAAGTGTGATGTGGTTCCCATGACAATTCCCACATGCCCAACACCTAGGGTCATGTGAGAATACTTGTCTGAAGCTACAAAAATCAACACTCCTAACCATTATAATTCCAATATCCTCTTAGCCATATGATTCTTATCATCCTTATCACTCCAAATCCTTATAACCCATTGCTAACCCATATTCCCAATAACCCTTACCAACTAATAGGAAAATTATTTACCTTCCTAATATGACAGAATATAGGCTAATTATTTGTGCATTTACTTTATCAATTCGAGGTTTTGGAGAACTTGTGAGATGCCAAGTACTGTTTGTACATAATAAAGTCCTTCAATTAACTTACCTTTTTAGTGGTGCCTAGTGATTTATTATGACAAAGAAGTTTCTAATTTAGTGATAGAAGAAGTAACCCTATTCTAATTCTGTTCTAATTAAAAATATAAAGACACTTTCGAATGAAAATAATACAAACATCCTACAAGAGATCTCCAATATGAGTTTAATTAAAAGATCATTGATAATTCATGTGGATCTAATGTATATGATAGATTCTGATTCATGTTAGTTTATGGATAGCCCTTTTAGTGCAAATGAGAATGATTATATCAACCAAATGATTCTATCATCAACATAGAATTACTTGCTCATTTCAACTAAATCTCAAATACAAATCTACCATCCAGATACACCACAATTTATAAATGAAAGGAGAAGTAATTTTTAATACTAGACAGGAAACAAAATATTATAGCTAACACTCACAAACAAAACACACAAAAAAGGAAAGTAGCATGACCATTACAAATCGACTGGGCCTTGTCTCAAAGGGTACATGCTGTTGAATTCTCACTATAGGATCAACAAGATAATTGCACATCCATTGGAACAAAATCTCTAGTTTATATTGACAATACTTCAAAATATTACACACAGATTGTTTTGTATATTCCCCCTCCTCTCAGGAGTATGAGTCTTATATAAAGAGTTTAGACACATTCCGAATTAAATGAAATGTAACAACATATAAATGACATCAAAACAAACCCTATCTCTAAGGAATGTTGCTATGTTTTGGTAAATGGGATACTTTTTGTAAATGCGAGCCAAGTTTTGGTAAATGGGATACTTTTTGAAGCAAATATGAATTTAAGATGGATACAAATTCATTAGAAATGGATATAGATAGGAAAAATGATGTCATTTCAGGGACTCATCTTCCCTCCTACCAAAACTATTACATGTCCTCTTACAACCCTTCATTCTTTTTCAGGAAATCTTGAGTGGAGGTCAGCCAGTTGAAAGATGGGTGACCAAATTATTTTGAGGTATAAAAGCCTAAATATGTATCCACTTGGATCCATTGAGTTGTCTCTACAAATTCATCCCATTGCAAAGTTGTTATATATACCCTGGTAGGATACCAAATGAGAGGGAAATCAAACCTTAATCCCATCCATAGATCATGAGAAGTAAATAATGCTTCCAAAGCATGGTCATAAACAATATCCTCATGGTCAACAATTGCTAATTGCTGATGAAATTGAAGAGAATATGTCGAACAATTCATCAAAAGCATGGATTTCACTTGAGCATCCAATGGTTATTCTTTGGATTAAAAAATGATTGCATCTCTCATGTAGAAATATAACATAAATTCTTGAAGGAGCTCTGCAAGAAAGTGCCTATAATGCTAATCCACATACACGTTCTACCTCTTGTTGACTATTTTCCAACTGCTCTTTACAAGCCCCAGTTCTAGATTTCCATTTCACCTCATGTGCTTGGTACATACCAAACCATTTTTCTTTCATTTGTAGGATAACTTGTTGGTGACTTTCCTTGTCAATAATTCCTAGATCAAATAACTCATCTTTGTCTCTCCAATTAGGCAAAGAAAGTTTCAATTGTAAAAAGGCATAAGTATTCACCATGATATCATATAAAATAAGACCAATGAATTGATGAGCAAAGGAGAGACAATCCTCTATTTTTACATTAGATGACTCAGTTGTTGCATCCTTTTGATCAATGGCTTTCAACATGACATCCATATTTGAAGCCTTTGATTTATATTTTGAGAGATTCCTTTTCAATTTTAAATTCTATAACCAAAGCTTCTTATTTACTTTGAGTAAACCTAAGTAATAGGTTTTATTAGACCATAAAGGCTTATATACTTTGGGTATTTAGTACTTACCTTTAGGTCTTTGATTACTAGTGCTCAAAAGATCTTGGATTGATGCCACTGGTTGATAATTTTCCTTTGAGATCATCTCAAACTGAACATCAATATCCATTAGGTATAAATACTTAGAGACAAGTGACATGTCTAGGTATCTAATACATCATGTTCCTCTAGTGGTAGAGTTTCACCACCTTCAAATTGGTCTAATTCTAATTCTGTAGCAATGTGCACCATTGGAACTAAGGTAGAGAATATACCTTGTAGTTGCTTCTTTTGACTTTGTCATACAGGGGGTAATAAAACCCTATCTCTAGGATTTCATTTGATTTTTTCTCAACAAGGAAGGTTTCCCAAGTCTGACCCTATCTTTCCAATTCTTCCACAATAAGCATCTTGATAAGGCCATGATGGTAACGCCCCATATCTAGTTCTGTTCTCCTCTGAATTGTCATATCCATCTTGGAGAGGCTCTTCAAGAGGAAAAAAGGTAGGTTGATATACTTCCCATTCTTTAAATGTAACAAGATCCTTAAGTGATAGTACAAAATCATACTATAATGACCCTCACATGTGATGAATTTATAGATGAATAATACAACTTCCTTCCATGGTGAGATGACAAGGTCTCGTGGCACACCCTTGCAAAAATTTGAGGACTTGGATTTTCTCACACATAAACTGTAACCAACTATTAGCTAGTAGTTTCAAATTATTCAACCATCATTCCCCCTTTAACTGTAATCTCGTTGCATGGGAAATATATTCTTCTGTCACTATTATATTCAACCCTCATACCTCTACTATGTAGCCATTGAATGACCATGCAAACTCCGAGGCCACTTATTGATCACAGCCCTAGAATTTCCCAAGGAAGGGTAACCATCATGCTTGAGCAAAAAATTTCATTACCTCTAGATTGAACAACATGATCCCAATATTGTCGGTCTCTTGTCGTTTATCACTTCCTCTCATGGCATATGGAGGTTAATTCTGATCACAATTGGAATAGAGACATGGTATGACCAAGGCACCAACAAAGATGATCTAGTATACTATAGTGTAAACCATAAGAAATGATGAACTCGAGTAGTGGATCGTGGAGGGTTAAAGGAAGGTTGCATGATTGATATAACTTGTGAGTGTGACTTCAATTGAGACAAGTGAACTCATGACTACATTGCATGGCATAGAGATATGGAGTGGAAAATAGGTGCTATGGAATGAGCACTACTATATCATAGTCACGATTTAGGAATATATATACATGTTTTAGAATAAGCTTTTGAACCCATACTTATTCCATATTTTAGCGATACTTCTCATTTGTATAGATTTAGAGTATGGCTACTGAGATAATCAACTCAATAACATGTATCATTTACAAATTGATTTCAAGATTTTAAAGTTTATAAAAGAAATCTAAGAAGTTTAGATGTTACCTTGAATGTTTTCATAGCTAAGTTGAAGTTGGATTTTCATGCTAAAACTTGTACACCCAAAGATAATCTTGTAGCATGACAATAAACTAAAATAAGAGTGATGTTTCAATGTTGGAGGTTGTAAAGTGCAGAGTATAATTAGTCATGAAAATGATATGCTAATCCTTGAAGTTGGAAGAAAAATGTTGAATTATATTGAGTAAATAAATGTCATAGTCCATGGACAATGAAAATATCTTCATGTGCAAAGCCTGTTAGTAAGATGGAACAATGCTTGGAGTAGCTCAAACAAACTTAAATAAACCTTGAAGGCAGTCTGTGTTTATGGGTTGGAATAGAAAACCCATTTAAAGGAAACGATTGCAGTAAGAAAATAAACATTTGTAGTAAGACCATCCTTCTGAAACTAAAATTGATGTAGACCATTAGAGCTTGTTCAATACACAACACACCCTTTTAAAAATTTTCAATTGTAGGGTACCACTTTCTTTTAACCATTCTACATCTCCTTGTTTTTCTTTCCATAGGATGCATATTTGTTTTCTTTAAAACTTATGCATTTTCTTTCTTGTTTTCTTCACATTTAAAATATTAAGAAAACCCAAAAAAATCTTATGTTTTGTCTAAAAGAAGGAAAGAAAAAAAAGATTTTAAAAAGGAAAAAAACACAAAGTTTATCCAAATTGCAGATGAATCCATCAAGGTTTAGACCGAAATAACGACTAGTAATTTATCTGAAATCCCGATGTTGATGCAAACCTTATGAGAAAGTATCCATGAACCATCGAGCATCGGGGAAATTGAGCGAGTGTTAAGATGAAAATGTTAAGGMATTTTCTAATCATCGATAAGTCATCGAGCATCAGTGAAAATCATATGAGTATGAAAGCATAAAGGTTAACCCTTTTCATCAATTTCGTTGAACCATTTAAAGAGTAAAACCTTACTAAGTTTTGATGGCACATCCTGGCCCTCYGATCATTAATCRAGAATGAATCTTAACCGTCGATCCTTCCACATGAATTTTTCCCACCTCAACTATCATAAAGGTCCACATCACTAATCGTACAGGTCCACATCATCATATTTACTTAACCCTTGATACTATGTACTTGATGTTTTATTTTCCATGAAAATTGTCATGTCATTGTCTGTATGAACAATCCTCCAAAAAATTTACAAAAGAAAAGAAGCACCAATAACTTGTCAGTAATTTAAGCCTTTGTCTCGATGTTGATAATCAATGATCATGGTTTCTTTGTATACTTATGAGTCACATACATTATATCTCTTGCCCAACGCTAATGAACTTCCAAGTTAATGTTTCGTCCAAACACCGATGAACTAGACAAAGAGCACCGAGGCATTGGCTATAATATTCCAGAATATGCTTTTGGTGTTTGCATGAAAATGATGAAAATACATGATAATTCATACCTTTCCACTGATGTCATTGAATACAACAAAGAACATGAAAGAAAATATTTCAAAAGTGTCAAAACAAGTACCCCTCTGCATCAGATTAGCCATTAATGGTAGACGAGACATGCATGATAACATTTAACACAACAAGATTTGCAAAATTTGATCATCATGATCAAAATTTGATTCCTTTTTAGCCTAAGATCTATCTCTCATATCGTAGCAACCCATTCAAATGGAGAACTCATTCAATTTTTTCGTCGATGAGTGTCATCCCCTCTACAACTTGGAAGTATTATGCAACCAATTATCCTCCACAACAAGAAAAGTTCGGTTTCCTATCCTATTTCTGGTAAGTAGCATCAGTCACATTGGTAATGGAACCAATTATTTGTAAGATCAGGTAAATTTAAAAATTCCACCCTTCTCCTTGGTCTAATTGATTCCTGGGTAACAAATCTTATCTCATGTTTCTAAATTTCTATGGTTGCAGGTAAAATTCCCCTGCGAAATACTTTGGTCTGGAAATATCTAAAAAAATCCAGAACAATGGGTAGAGAACTAGAAGAGGCTCAATATCGGCTCAAGAAGGGGAACCAAAAACTACGAAGGGAGAAGAATTAGTAATCAAGTTACCCCTGAAAAAATTATTTACATGGGTACCTTTATATGGAGACAGAGAGCCTAACACTTTCACCATTGGCACACAAGTCCATATCCCTAGGTGAAATGACCTTTTTTTTATTATCAAATTTAAGGATCATAATTATCCAAAATCAATGCCACACAATGACCCTAATCTCAGAGTGGTAGATGGATATGTTTTTCAAAACATTAGGCACTTCAAGTTACACTCAGCTGCAACAAGAGCACATGTGTTTCCCTGTATTGAAGCAGTGGAGTGGATCATAAACCACACGAACTATATAAATGGTATGATTAATAACGAGAAGGGAGAATTCATACGAGCCTTCCTCCCATAGGATTTTACCAGGTATTACAAATTCCACAAGCGTGAGGATTTGATTAATAAATATTTTTTCATTTCCTTTTATCAAAAATACGTTATAAGCAGAATTTTGGCAAACTGGTGGAAAGAGGATACAAATTTATTCAATAGGCCAGGAGGCCAATACCCTACCACTGGTTTGCTAGAACCGTACATGCACCTCATGATCTTATTTTGTAGGTTCTATGGGGAAAATGATTTCTCCTAGTTTACGAAAGTGTGGATTCCATTAACTTACACCATAGCCATGCAGGGGAAACATTTCAACTATGGAGCCATGATCTCCAAGCAACTTAGAACCAAAATTGAATAGGACTAGAACCCTAAGCTAGGTGTGGTATCCTCATTTCACATGGCTTCCTTTTTGTTTTATGTATTATGTGCAAGGAATGCTTTCCCTTGATTGTCCCTCAACTGGAAAATATTAGAACCTCCTATGCATGCTTATTTCGACATTTTATGGGATAACAAGTATAAGAGATCATACTCTTTGATTTGTGATTTCTTTATAGCACACTTGTATACCCTCATATTCATACGAGAATTCCCGAGATTATCTAAACAATCCAAAAAAGTCCTTGAATATATAGGAAACTGATATCTTGAGGAGAAACACACATATCTCTGAGTCTATGGAGCAACTCATCCACCCCACCTCTTACCAACCTATGTCTCGGTCATGTTAATGATCGGTAAAATATGATGTCAATCCATTATGAAAGGTTTCAACACTAGTTTGGTGAAGGATAAGAAGAAAAAATCCATACCATACAACTTTGAAATTGGGTATTATTCTATCAGGGATACCAAACATGCCAAGCTATAATGTTCCCAAGCAAATTTTTTTCGCTGGAAACACTAACTGTTCACTACCAACTCTTATTTGGTTGTGTGTATGAAGAGTTTCTCATGAAGTTGCATTCAAGGTTTATATATTTGATTATCAAAGAATATGAACCTATATCTGAAGATGCATCATAAAGAAATACCAGAGATAACAAGAGACAACAGTTATGGAACCAAATAACACAGATCTGACCTTTATTTAGATAATATAGAAACCTTGGTACAATAGATCTATAGATCTAGAAGAATATCAGATAAATCCTCTAGCTAGAATAAGAGCTGCTACAAAATGATCACAACTGAAGATACACGCCTCCCAAGGCTAGATAAAAAGCCGAGGAACAATGCAAAATTAACATCTTTCGTTCGAAGGTCCATGTCAAAACCCCCCTGTTTGAAGTTACACCCTCCTAACTGGCTATAGAAACCCAATATTTTGGCCCTGCTGTTGGAAGCCTCCAAATGCTCTGAAACTGTATGAAATGGTAGATCAGGGAAATACAAACCCCCTCATGAAGTCTCAGAATGGAATACAAAGATCTTCTCCTCAAATGGATGAATCCCCAAACTGATCTGCGCCCTCCTAAAGACTGCAAAGACCCAATAATTCAGCCTCCTGGATAGAAGCCTCCAAATTCTATAAAACTAGTTGGAAATGTAGATCGGGGCTAGACAAACCCCCTGGTGAAGTCTCAAGCTGAAAGATGAAGATCTACCCTTCCAAACTGAATAGATCTCTTTTCCCAGTGCACCCTCCTTCTCTTCAACTCTTTCCAAGCTCCAGAAAATCAAATGGCAAGCAAACCTCTCTCCAAATATGCTAGGAATGATGGCTAATTCCCTGTAGAGAAAACCTAGGTGACTAATAGTCTAAAAACCTCCTCTAACTCCTGGATCGAACCTCTCTTCCTTCAATGGCATGCCCTCCTTGTTGAAAATCACCAAGGTTACGTCCTCCTTCTTCCTTGAGTGCTTGATGGTACTTGTAGCTGTTGTAGAATGGTGTGGGTGGAGTATTGCATCCTCGAGACCAAGCTTGGATCAAGTGAGGTGGGATCTTTCACCATGGAGTTCACATCTAGGGTTTATATTCTCAAAACCCTCAAAACTATTGTGCTCTAGAGCCCAAAAGTGAAATGAAATAATAATCCAAAGGTGAATGAGAAGTGCACCCTTCCTTTCTTTTATGCCTCAATTCTATTTCTCTGTTGAGTTAGTTAACCCCTAGGGTTAAATCCTAGCTTACCCTCACGTGCTCTTTTCTTTCACTTAGTTACCTTTTCTTTTCAAAGTCAACTTAATAATATAACATTGAGCTTAGCTGATGGATTTTAGCTGACTTTCTCCCCATAGTGCATGAGACTATAGTCTAGTGGGTACAATTAGAATACTGAGTCTCTCCAACCCTCTTCATCAAGAGGCGGGGGACATTACACAAGCAACAATGATAAATAAAGCTAGAATATATATTTAGAACCGGTGGTTTCAGGAGGCATGATACCAAAGGTTTAATAATAAAACATGCTAAATAGGTCTCAATTAGTTCTCCTTATGCACATGAGAAGTGGAAAGAAGAGATCTTCACAAAGAATGCAAATGATTGGCATGAAGTTGAGAAAATAAAATCCAATCCAAATGTAATTGTTTTTATCTCCCTATCGTTGGAGGAGAAAATTAATATAATAAATTGAGGATATGCTTCAAGCAAGGAAGTAGAGGAATCAAGAAAATAAGAGGAAGCAAGGCTAAAGGAATAACATGAGCGTAAATCCATGCAAGAAGAACAAGATAAGATTATGAAAGAACAAGAACTTCAAAGGAAGACATAGGAATAACTCAAGAGGAAGAAAGAAGAAGATGTTTATCAAGAATCACTTGCCAAACAAAGAAGAGAGGATAAAGAAGAGCAAAGGAATTAAGAATTGTTAAAGTAGAGGAGGAAAGAAAATGAAGAAGAATCTAGGAAGGATATGAAGGAACACAAAAGAGCAGTAGAAGAATTGTAGTAACAAAGGAAAGTTCAGATTGAGCAGGAATAGAAGGAAGAGCTTGAGAAAGTAGAAGGGGATAAGGAGGAAAAAAGAAACATAGAACATGAAAAGGATTTAATAAATTGCACAACTACTAGCATATTTGATCTAATAAAGGATGAAGGAGTGGTGAAGACAAGCATTCCCACAATTGATGAAACCTTCCCTACCACTGAAAGGCCTATTTAAGATTTGTCTAAAGAGGAGGCTACAAAATAAAATGAATGGGATACCATGGAGGATACACATCACCAAGGAGGAAATACCACAAGATCAATTGATGTTCAGGATGAGGATCATACTGACATTCCAACTGAGGGAGTCATCGATCCCAAGGAATCCTATGAAATTCCAAAAACTCAATATACACAACAAACCCAATAAGTTGGGAAAGGTCAAGATAATCAAGACATTGAATATGCAACATTACATGAAGAAGAGGAGAAGTCTTATACACAAGAATACATTTTTCAACAAAATCAATTAGTTGGGAAAACTCAAGAAACCCAAACAACTGAAAAAAATCAATAAACTCAACCAAGTGGAAAAAGTTAGGAGACTATGATGGAACAATTTAGAAGAACACAAAGGAAAAGAAAGCTCACTATGGACATTGGAATACTTTATACCTCTAAAGAAGTCATACTTGATGCGAAAAGAGATCTAATGAGTGAGATGATCTCTATAGGAATTGTCATTTCACATGCCTCGTTAGACAAGGCAATGGAAGACGAAAATGAGCTAGAAGATGCAAGGAAAGAATTTGCATCAATCCAACACCAAGTTCAATATTATAAGGAAGTTGGAGACACTTTTAATCTTGTCAAAGACATCCTTGAAGAAAATTATAAACACTAAAAAATTCAAGACACCTTTCTAAAAAAGGTGGTTGAATTTCAAGAGAAAACCCTACTATTTCCTATATCACATAAAGAAGTGCTCAAGTGGAATTAAGAAGGTGCTCATGATTTGAACCATGTGGATTCATCAAAGAAATCCAGAAGGATTGAGGTGAAGAAGACCATGACATCAATATTTTAATGGATGATAATATAACTAGGATGCACTTAGCAACATGGTATTGGGAAGATATCATTGAGGAGCCAAAGAATCAGATGGTAGAGGAATGGTCCACTCGCAATAGAATGTGGGAGAAGATCAATTGACCAATGACCAATATCCAACTTCCAATGTTCAGATCACCTAAACATTTTCGACCAATTGAAGAGGTATTGACAAGTTTTAAGAGAACCATCGATGAGTGTTAGGAAGAGGTAAAAAAGATAACTACTATCGAACATGGCCATATCTAGAGATTTATAGTGGGAGAAATCATGACTGTCGATATAACATAGTAGTTGATTCCAAAAATAAAGGATTATAGGCTCGACAATATAAAGAAAGAAAAGAAAAACTGAGAATCCCAATGGACCAACATAGGTTTCCCTACAACTAGAGATGTGTCGATTTGCACTCACAATGGGTCGTGTTACCCTATCAAGGGTAACAACCTTGGAATACCCTAAAAAATATGTCATGTTGCTACTTGCATGAGATTTCATGCACCTCTTCATTAGATCAAGACAACTTCCTTCCTTTATTTCCATTGAGACATGATCGTGATATCCCAACCATTATGTACCTTAGTTTGATTAAGATCTTGACATGTCATATGTACTTTGATGGTCTAGTTTACTTCATTGACATTCCATGTGTTGATTCTCTCTCAAAGATGATGATATAACCTTTTGGTATGTCACAAAGTTGTAAACACCTAACGATTATTGATTAACATTTCATAATATACAATAATTTTATTACTTTCCTTGTAGTATCTTAGGGAACATGTTTCTATTAGAAATGTGTCTTTTCTTGGGTTAACTTGTAATATTGGGCATTTAGACTAGATAACGTCATCCATATCCTAACCATTCCAATCATTTTCCATTTTCCTAGTATCATTTGTTTCCATCCACATAAAAAATAATTGTGTCCCGTTATTTATGATTTTTCAAAGGTCAAAAGGAAAGGTCTATGTCAAATCCTGAATCTAATAAAGCCACTACGACTAAGAGGCGAAGCGAATTTTTTTAAGGGAAATCCATAAAATAAAACTTGAGCAATGTCACTCATAATAAATCCAATGCCCCTAGTTCCTGGTTGTCTAAAGAATATCTAAAAAATAGGAACTTTTTCAATAAAGTGAACATCTAAAGAAAAAGGTTAAAGGGGGTAGTGAAAAACAAGATGAGGATGGTAACTTAATGATAATGTCCCTCTAGAAGGTTATTACAAAAAATGCCTAGCCAAGAAAAAGATAGAAGAATAAAAAATGAAAAAAATATGACCTATGCATGTCTAAGGCTTTGAGGGTCATCACATGGAATCATTTCCCTTCACTTTTCATTAGTATTAGACATTTATTGCCTATCTTTCACCCAAAAACTTAGGAAATATGGGTTTCTTTTAGGATTTTATTCAAATATAATGGTTAATAATGTTCCCCTAGGTAAAAATTAGGAAAGTATTACAATTATTCAATTTTGTTATGTTTTGCTAAGAATTTATCACTGAGTGTTTCCAATTAATGACCAGCTAAGAGGCTAGACCCATCATTTTGAGTGGGTATTGTGCCTTGGAATACATGTACCATGCCTCAAGATCCATGCACTCTTATACTTCCATATCTTCAGATATCACATTGAGATATGTGACACCGCATTGGGATCCATGATACTGCATTGGACCATGACTAAGATGCCACATCATCAACCATGTATCCACATCTTCATTTTATACACATCCGTGTACCACATTGAGATATGTGACACCGCATTGGGATCCATGATAGTGCATTGGACCATGACTAGGATGCCACATCTTCAACCATGTATCCACATCTTCATTTTGTACACATATGGAGCATGCATGAGCCACTTGGAGGGATATTCTCACACGTGGGTTGTTATGAGGTGATTTTAGCACATTTTTCTGGGTGGCCTACTTCAAGGGAAATTATCTTTTGACAGAGTACCCAAAATTCCACTAGATCAATATTATAAGATGTAGATTTGTTGTGGGATTTCTGAAATGGGGTCATAATAGACAAACAGACAAAACAATGACCAAGTTACACTGTTGCTAGAATTTTCCGCGCAAAAATTATTGTTGCGTTTGGAGCCATTTTTCTTTTATGTCCAAATTAAATTTTTGAATGATAACATGTTATAAGTTGGTTCCCATCTATTGATTTCAACCCCTTCAGCCCAGGCTCTAGCTACCCTAAGCTTGGTGCTTTCCCCCCAAGCCTTTGGTGAGGGAAGACACCCTCAGTCATTGTATCTTGGATCTGAGTGACCCCATAACCCAACAATAGGCTCTCCATTCCCCCTTTTCCAGTCAAACCCAAAACATAAATTTTCCACAAAACTTTTTTTACCTTTTTTTAGCTTAACTGTTAATTTTTTCTCTCTAACCCTCGCTGGTCAATTTTCCTACAAACCATAAGCTAGAAATGTTTCAAGGGTTTGAATATTTTCTTGATTGATATACCTATAAAACCCTAGTAGTACCTCACTTGTTTTGTGGATCCATGTATTAGTCCATTTTCTATTATATTATCAAGATCTGGAGCAATTTGTCCACTATCTGAAGTTAACATAACTTAGAGATCAGAACAGACTCATATCATCGTTTAGGGAAAGGATTTCCAAAATCTAAATTTTGGGTTATTTGGCCACCATGAAACCCACCTGAAATCTTCCAAAAAGACCCAATTTTCTCCTAGGGATTTCTTGTACTCCACTCATAAAACTCATTCCCTAAAATCCTGAGTATACCTTGTAAAAATTGTAGAAACTAATAACTATTTGAGGAATATCTCAGGGAAAATTTGGTCACTTAGTTTTCTAGGTTATTTGGCCATATATTTCCTCTTCTCAAAACCCTTAAAATGACCAACAAAAACCTCAAGGAATTACATCATTTTCCCTAAAAGTCTCACTGTACTATATCTCACTGAATACACTTGGTAAATTGCAATTTTTTTTAATGGTTATTTGAGAGTGGTTTTAGAGCATCATTTTCCAATTTAATTTATAGGTTATATAGTTATTCCCACTACCACTCCTAAATTATCTCAACATTTTCAAAACTCCTCAAGGTGTTAGCACACCTGCTTCAAATTTACCTATGTCCTAAAACTGTCTAAAATTTGCAAAATCTTAGAGTTAAATTGCTTGTTAAAGGAGGCGGTTCTAGGTAGCATTTTTTAAAATTATTTTGTCTGGGTTATTTGAACATATTTTTTGCCTTCATAAAACGCCTAAAACGATGTAGATATCCCCTAAGGTGTTGCTAAATATGTTGTTGTTTATACCATTTCCTATTGTTTTTTTACAGTGTCCATTTTCTTTTGTGGAGTATGTAGTGGGGAAGAGTGGGAAATACCCATTGCTTTTGGGAAAATGTTGTCACATCTATTGCACCTTTGATTAAAACCTTCTTCCATCATTCTAAATCACCTTCAACATTTATCTATTGGTGCACATAGTTCCTCATTTCCTTGGTTGGTTGGAAGGCCGTTCCATCTTAATTGGGGTTTCAAAACTATATTTTGTATTATGTGCATATTTGTGAGTGCTATTCAATGTTGATCTGAATGCCCTATATATTCGTCATCTAGAGTGGATACTTGTGTTGGAATACGATTTTTCTGAGATCTGAGTTTGATATTGTATACTCACTAATTTATTGTTGAACATTGTAATTCCCAGATTGATCCAGGGTATGGGCATAGATCTAATGCATGCCCTATAAATAATGAAGGTATGAGTTCACACCATCCTTTACTTTTGAATCTGTCCCAAATCATCCTCAAATACTCATAAACTCAATGCTTTGTTTCACACTCTTTGCTTTCATATGGGTTGACTTTTGGGATTGTTTTATTTGCAATAAGGATTTTACATCAATCTTTGGGAAAAGTTTGAAATTTATTGGCCCAAATATTCACCAAGTGTCTAAGGATAATCACTCTTATCATTTTTTCACCGTTGTCTTGTAGACCAATTTGATCATTACAATTTGTGTGTACATCTCTTGGTTACATGCTTAACCTTTCAACTTGAAGAATACATATACTAATATATACATCCATTTTCTACATTGATTCCATATCTATCTCTGTTGGTGTTGCATTAGCAAACAATGACACTCCATTGATGAAGAGCATTGAATGAAGTATGTATCGTTATAATATTCTTGGACAAATAAAATCAGGTGATACAACAATGTTTCTCTTGCATAATTACTTGATAAAGGGAAGAACATTTGATTGGCCTAATTCCATTGTAGTATTGCCCTATCCAATCATTTAATTTCAGCTCAAACCATCTCATGAGGACTTGATCACGACTTACACTCGACACAAATAAGTTTGAGGTTTTACTTAATGATATTGGTTGGTTATCTGGATTAATATTATGAACAAAGCATTGATTATTACTTAGCAATTTGTATACTGAATCTACTGCATTATTTACAATAGGTTGCTCGTGATAATTAAGTCACAATTGAAATGTTATCAGAAAAGTGGAATGAATGAAATATTGGAATAACCTTTGTACTTTGTTGTCATACTTTCATATCATTGGTTAATGGTTCATTGAATGCTTAAAACCAAACAATCATTGGTTTACCACACTCACTTTGAAGCATACCTTTGAGGAAAAACCCTTGAGTAATCAATAGCCTGAAAATAAATAATAAGCTAAAATTTATTAGACATTTTGTGTTTATACCGAACCAATATTTAGACTAGGACATAGGGCCTTGGTGTAGGGTGGAGAGTAAATTCTCCAAGGCCATAAAACCAACTAGAAGTCATTAGAGAGTGATAAATCCTAGTATCAAGAGGTGTTGGGAAAGCTCCTCTAACACATGAGTCAAGCATGAGGTCGCATTGAGAGCAAGTGGGGAAGATACACCCTCTCCAATTATTCTGGTGTTTATGAGATCACTGGGAGGTCCACTAGGTAAAATCAATTTGGAAATTTCGGGCTTTGTTTCCCTTCCCATATGTGTGGTCAAACCTACGCCTGTTCTGCGCGGTTGTTGAATGTGAAGTGGTGACTTTAGTGGTTTTTCCTGGGAAAAATACAGAGCTTACTACGGGGAGGGGGGGGGGTGATAGCCTTGGTGCCTGAGGTATATGTATAATCATCATTTCTACTCTTAGGGAGGGTGCTCTTCTACATGAGGGTACTTGTACCCTGGGTGAATGTTATGAGCATGTTACTGCAACTGTTTATTATACCTTCTCTAGCCATCCTTTGGGGACTTGATATCCCCTAGAGGTTTGAACTTCAGAAGGCCATTTCAACAATTGGTTTGCCTATTGTTTGCCAGTATTTTATAGAAGTGTTCTCTATGATATATTTTTTAGTCGTTGATTGACTTATCTCTCAAAAATACAATTGATAGGACTTGATACGTTTATGTTGGATCCCCCCCTTGGCTTGGTCATTCAAAGCCTAAAGTGAGGAGCGAGTCATATAGGTGATAGTTAATGAACCACTTAATATTTTTCTTATTCTTTCCCTTGCACTAAAGGTTGGGATTTTCCTTTATGGAATGTCTAAGAGATAACATTTTGGCACCGTTGCTGGGGATAAAGTCCATTCCTTGGGTATTCAAAGTTTGACTTCAACAAATATTTGGTGAGTAGGATTTTGATGATTTCATATGTTGAATCACCTCGAGACTCTATTGAAGGGAAGAACACCAATTCCATTATACAATTTAGAGCTTAGGTGCTTGTAGGGTGAAGCAAGTATCTGATTGTAATTCATTTGATTATTCACCTGGTGATTCCACTTTGGTAGAAGTTGGTTGAAATGGCTCCATGGTAATTTCATGAGTAATTTTCTACTATTGATGTTAAAGGAGTTCCTCGATACCCTAATCATTATTCTGTAGATTGGTTAGATGACCTCCCTAGATATGATGGTGATCCTTATTAGCTATCCCTCACATTGAGAATTTTCTAAGACACATGTCAAAGATCAACATGACACATGAGGATGAAATTATGACACTTTTTGTATACTGTTTTGGGATAGAAAAACGTGATTAGGTTAGACATTCTTGGGGTCCAAAAAGTATAACTTCCATGGATATTTTATTGGAGTTTTTCTTGAAACATTGGGGTCCTCCTTGTTAAGATTATAAAAGTTCCATAAACAACCATCTAGTTTCCTTATAAGAGAAAAAGGAGGATGAAGTGGTTTAGACCATGGAAATTGAGGAAACATTATCCTTTCCTATTGATGAAGATCTAGAATAAAAAAGGCACACAGATGAAATATCCACTCATGATAGTTTGTATACACAAGAAGAAAGGATAGGGTGCCTAGATGAATTGATTGAACTATTTCATGAAGGGAGAAGGGTGTATAGATAATTGATTGAACTATTTCATATGAGTTAGGGGTTGAAATGAACATTACTATTTAAGAAAATAATTCCCTCTTGGAGTTAATCATGAAACAAGAGTATTTGATCCTTGAGGAAAATGTTTCCACCTCATTTGAAGATCAACCTCATGATGAAAGATCCTCTCTTCATTTGGAAAGTCAATCACTTGGTGAACATATTAAAGAAGCATTACCTCATGAATACACCCAAATATATGAAGAATACACAGATGAATGGGAGTTTCTAGAAGAGTCCTTAGAAGAACCTTGTGAAGAAGCTTTGGATAAGAACTTGGAATGTGAAAATGACCATTTTTTTTTCTTATCCACATGAAGTTGAGAACATCCATTGTCGAAATATTGAGTCTCATGATCCATGTTTCAACGATGTTGAAAGGGTGAGTTTAGAAGAAATAGTTGACCTTCCCTCATCCAATGAAGAATAAGGTCAATTACTTCACGAGTTCATCAAGGAAAAGGAGTTGGAAGAAAATATGGAAGAAGTTCAAAATGCATGTTTTGAGGATGGCAACAATTGAATTTTTCATCCTTACCGTGAAGATGATAACTTAAACTTGCACCCATTCTCAAACTTTGATACTTTCTAATGAATCCTTTGACAATTTGGAAAGGGATGGGTTTTTAGAAGTACCCTTAGAGAAAGAGAAGCCTAGTGGGTCTAAGGGTGAGGAATTAGAAGGTGAATACTACCACAATATTATGTTTTCTTATCCAAATGCAGTTAATGATACCCCTGGTCAAGAGATTGGTCTTGTTGATCCATCATTTATTTGTGTGGAAGGGGTACATGTTGAAGGTTTAGTGGATTTTCCCTTATTCCATGAAGATGATAACTTAGGTGTTAGAAACTTTGATGATCTATTATGTATGGAAAGATGTAAGTGGGATATGAGATGAGTTTACTTTGAAGGTGATCCCATTTATGATACTGATTATGAGAGTGTTGTTGACATGGGTGAATTCCAAATTTACAAAGAGCCTCACTTAGAAATATTTCATGAAGAAGGTGCATTTGAGAGGGCTGAATTTGAAGAAATATAAATACTTATCCCCTCATGCCTTGATGAATTTGTCCAAATTGGAAAATTTAAGTGGGATGTAGAATTTTCTTACTTAAAAGGTTATACAATCTATGACATTGACTATGAGTGTAAAGTTGTATCAACTTTTTTGCCAAAGATTTGGTCTCTTTCACACTTTTTTACCTCACCTGTTCTCACATCATGATCTTCACAAAAATTACACCAAGCTCTTGAAAGAATAGCCTTTGGTGGATAATTGTTAGGCTAAAAATTATTTGCTTGATTCCTAAAAGTAGTCTGGGCGAAAGTTTCAATTGGGGAAGACATCGGGGTCACCCCTTTTCTCTCAAAAGCAATAATCCGATTTCTAATATATTATACCAACTATAACACAATTAACATGTCATTTTGTTTAACATAGTCTTCAACCGGAAGACCTGTTCTAGCCAATTGTTCCTTGAATTCCATGCCTGTCTGTAATGCATATCCTAGACTATCGACGTTCTTCTCTTCAAGCATATGTTGAAAGTTAGCAGGTAAAGTATTATAGTAATGCATTAAGGCTATTTGATTATGAGTTCTGATGATTTCAAGGATCTAGTTATATAATTTTATGAAATACAAATTGAAATATTTAATAGTTTCACCCTTTTTATAGACACTATTAAATTTGTCATAACTTGAGGTTGTCCATAGGTATACTTAAACCAATATGAAAATTCATCCCAAGTTGAGAAGATTTTGGGTGGTAATTCAAAGAAGTCGGATGCAACCTTCCCTTCCAATGAGTTGACAAAGAGTCGCATACATGTATCATTCTCATTTGCCCCGATATTGTGGAAAGCCTTAGAAAAGACAATGAGATGTTCATTGACTAAGATGGTTCCATTACCAGAAAACTTAGGAAAATAGTCCTTAAATTTAGAAAGAGGAGTTGTGGCTGAAGCCAAATCAAGAGGAGAAGACACATGCTAGAAAGTAGCATTTTCATCTTCTTAAAATTTGAATAAACTAAATTGTTTGATGACCTTGGCTGGATTTGTAGTTGATACAACAAAATTGTGATGACTATACATGCTTCCTATTAGAGAAGAAGTTGAAGCTTGTGAAGAGGTAGAACCACTAGTACTACCAGAACCACTGGATGAAGTCATTATGGGTTCTTTGGGAGGGAAGGATATAGAAATGCTTGTTATTTCAGAAGACAAATATGAAAAATATATTCTAAGATTAGGTTGAAGATTCTTTAAAATTTATTTCTTCCTTCCTATTTCAAAGAGAGGATCAGATTCAGGAGACTGACCTCTTAACCGTCTTGATATATGAGAATGAGTGGACATAAGACAATAAATTATCGAGGAGGCCTATTTTGAACTTTCCTTTGAAGGGCTTCTCTTTGATCCCGAATTTCAATATCAGGATCAATAGTCTCCCAAAAACCCTCAAGTTCTTCACAGGTATGAGAAATTTCAATAATGAAATAAAAAATACAAGATGCAATACTTCTTGGTCAAGAAACCTTAAGTCGGGTTGCTTTTGGGTAGGCAAACTCATTAATAAAAAGTAAAATCAGAAACAAAGAAAATAACTAGAGAGTAAAAGATCACTCCCCAGTATGGTCACCAAATAAATGTCGTGGAGAGGAATGAAATTCCTCACTCAAGAATTTTTGAATCTCATTAGGCTAGATAAGATAGGCAGGAATGTTACCATGGGATTATAGTCTGTTCAAAATTATCAATGAACACTTAAAAAATGTGTTCTTGGGATGATGTTATTTATCAAATTGTTTGCTTTGCTAAAAGAAAGGAAAAAATAGTTTATGTATAAATATTATAAAAATTTAAATGAATAAATAAAGAACACATACAACCTGAAAACCAGTAACCACAAGTCTCAATTGAGAAGAAACCAATTTTTATTAATGATGACTTTTCTAAGTTACAACCAAATTCCTCTTTACAAACCCTTACGAGGGTATGGACCATAATCATAATTAGAAGTCTAGGATGGAATTTAAAATCATACAAAGACAACTAGTGTCTAAAAGAAAAAGATCAAGACTGAAATAAATTAGATCAATCCAAGCCATAAGGTCATCACGCATTGACTTTTCAAAATAGTTTTAATAAGAACTGAAAACGAATTCAAAAATTCTAATCAAACTAAACAGACTATCAAGATAAATGGATGGCCTTCTGAAGCATGTCAAAATTCTATTCTTTTTAGTCCTTTCTTCTTTGCCACCTTTAGAGTAATTCTTCTATCAACAAGAGGATTCAACTATCATGAAACTCATAAAATGAAAGAATGAATATCAAAAACATCACAGGAAACAAGAATAAACCTTATCAAAAGTATATCTCTCTAATTTCTCATGTCTTGCTTGTCCTTCCTTTATTCCTTTTATTCCCAAAGAGGTAGTTTTCAAGTAGTTTAACTACCTTTAGTTACTAAACTTAAATAAATTTAGTTAATAATAGGACACACATTTTTATGATAAGGATAAATAATAATTATATATAATAACTAATATGTGGGGCCCCTTTGTATGACTTTATTTGTTTAATTTTTCAATCATTCCCTTGTTCCTGCATAATCATAACCACACATTATGCCCGAACCATCATAAAAATAAATATAAACATCATTGAAATAATCACGCCTCATAATAATTGACACTTGTATCTCCCAAAACTTTTTAAATCATGATATAATTTTCAATCTACTCTATGTTTGATCAAATTTACATTTGTATATTTCTTCTCTTCACCCTTCAAATCTTTGGGTTCATGCCATCAAAGGCGATCTTTTTCACACCATCTTCAAATTTGAGTGGCAAGGATTTGATGGCGTAGGCAAATGTTTCATAGGAGTTTGAACTGAATGATATGACAAGCCACTTTCCCCTACTTAGTTGTGTCTCAATAGCAAGGGATTTGTAATTTTTTTAGAGCTAAGGGGAATGCATATGTGAAGCAAATGAAACAACTGGTTGAACCAGTAGTAAAGGAAGTGGAGGAGGGAGAGGAAATGATATGGTTGGCCAATGACCAACACCAAAAGGAGGACCAACAAGTGCATTGTTCCAGACATCATTGACTAGAGGTTGAGCTTGCATTTGAGGTTGATAAGGGATATCAACAATACTAGGATGAGGTTGAATATCATTAGGATGAAAATGGGGTCTGACTTGTGGCTAAAACAATGGGTGTCCCACGAGGTTCAAGTAAACGGTTTGAACTAACTGATTAAATTCCTCAAAATTTGTATCAAAGTAGATGGAAAATGTCATCCTCTTGTTTCTACCTCTCTAACAAAAGGCATTTGGCCCTTTGCCCATGTTTCCCCTATTACTTCTGCTGGCAAACCGGTTACTGCCTTTGTTGAAAAATCTCATCTATATAAATTAATTTCCAAATTATTAAATATATAAGACATAACATATAAAACATCTAATGCAATTTGTCAACATGATTAAACTTGTCTCTAAGAGTAACACAAACATACAACATAAAAAAGGGAAATTAACAGGAAAAATGAATACAAGAATATCAACACAACTTCTGCAAACACCAAACTCCTTTTTAAAATCTGAAATCTGTTCTGAGAATTTTTTCATATGTACAAGCCATTCTCTTTTTCTTTTTTAAATATGAACATGGAAGTGCATGAAAAATAGATTTTAATGACTAGGATGTATGATAGAAGAGAAATGTATTGTGAAAAATGACAATATGACAAGAGTGCATGCTAAACTGTTCAATATTTAAATCTCTAAAACTATGCATGCATATTTTCCTCATAAAACCAATCAACCTTTAAACCATTCCCAATCATATACACATGTTGTAAATAATCATTGAATTCTGCCCATCATTAATCATGTTGTTCACTCTTTCTATCAATCTGAAAGTCATTCATGTTTCATTTTTTAATTATATAAACAAGGAACAAAATGAAAAATGGATTTTTATGAGTAGGATTGGGAAGTATAACTTATGAAAAATGGCATGTATGAGGGAAACATGACAATCCATATAACAATCCTTTAACGAATAAGACCTCAAACAATTCTCTTTTCTTATACCATCCAAATTATCAGTCATTACAAGTAACACGTTTATCATTCCATAATAACTAAACACATGTATATTATGTATCTAATATGAGATTTACTTGTTTTTATATTCATGTTTACTCATACAACAGTCATAAATGATTAGACAGATAATATGAAAAGTAGCATTGATCCATAGGTTCATCATTAAATTTATACCCTTATACTCATGAAGTAATATTTTAAGAGGGTTGATATAATAATATCCAATCGAAACCAGAGTATTATGAGCTTTAATAACCATATCATGCTCACCATAAATGACTGCATTTATCCCTTTTAGTTCAAACTCTGTGCATGATAAACAATTCAATCCAAATAGTTTAAAATCTTCCAGTAAAAAACCACATAAAAACTCAACCAAGTCTAAAAATTCTTCAACCAAAAACCATTTAAGTCGAAGAAGTGATGCCAAGAAGAACAACAACTTGAATGGAAGAAACAACATCCAACATGCATTTAAATAGATACATGTTTGATTCTATCAACTCAAATAGTTCCAATTGAAAGAACAAAATCATGTGAACAACAAACGGATAAAAGAAGGGTGTAAACCAAAATTTATGCACTTCAACCTAGCTGCTTTTGGTTCAAATGCTTCGACTTCAATACAACAATGGGTACAAACCATTATTTTTTAAAAACAATGACTAAAATTGCAGCTAGATTCGACATGTGTTTCGATCAATATTAAAATAGGTGGTAACTCATACTATGCACAACATGTTTGACTCATCTTTGAATCCATTACTTGACTGAAGTTGGGAATATTGAAACCCATAACCAAAATTCTGTCAACCCAAGTTTAGTTTTCATCGAATAAACAAAGCAAGTCATGAACTGAACTGCGTGCATTTTAAATCAACGAATATGGATTCAACACTGTAGGCTTCAACACATAAATGAGCTTGAAAATTTTTCATTTTTTTAAAATGTTGACTAAAATATATACTGGCTCAATAAAAACAAGTTGAAATTCCCCCAAAACATGGTTTATTGAACTCATGTTCAAAAACCCACGTTATTTATTCATCAAGCTGTAATGGGTTCTTTTAATTCATTCCGAGAAGCACCACAAAACTTATAATCACTGAGAAAGAGTTAAGTTTCTAACCATGTTATACTTGCGTGCAAACTAGAAGCAAACCCAAAACATTTTCCACCTTTAAAAACTTTCTCTAATAGTCACAACAAATGGAAAGTGACAGTATGAACACATAAAGACAACGCTTCAACGAATTCTCAACAAACAATCATATTATCCTATTTTTTCTTCAAGAAATGATAGAGTAGGGAAATAAAACATTTTCATGCACACAATATGCTACCAGAGGCAAAAATTAATTAGTATAAAGACAAATATTGTGTGAGAGATGTAGGATAGGCTGCGAGCTCATACCTCATAAAAATGTGCTTTTAATACTAGTGTCGAAGTCCAAGAGTAGTTACAACAACCACCAAGAGCGAGTGTTTCTCAACAACTAGAGCTTGAGCTCTCTCAACAACCCAAAAATAAATGAAATGAACCTCAAAAACCCTCAAACCAACAAGGTGATGAACATGAGAATGTGGAGTAAATGCCCACGTCTTGTCGTATTCAATGCATGGCCAGAAAGGATGCACTACATCCATGCTCCATGATTCAAACCAAATCAAATAACATAAAAACATATAATTCACATATGCCACATCAACCAATCATGGGTTCGAAACAATGCCAAGTGAGTGCCAACCCACAAACCATATCAACTTTTCAATCATGGAGATCATCCCTTGTCACATCTTATAACTAACCAAATTATCATCCACATGCAAAGACATAGTTTAATCATTGGTGTTGTCAATCAAATACCTTGTATTGTGTGACCAATATACCATATGGAACCATTAATAAAATAAACCCAAAACTTATATCATGCAACCATATACATATGTGCCACCTTTGTTAAACAAATTCAAACATTTTGTCACGTATTCCATGTGCCATGTATATACCATATGCCAAATAAAACTCATGATAATAACCCAGACTTTATATAATGAGTCACATATGTATGTGCCAAAAAAATTCAAATTCAATTTGAGTCTTTTTCCCATATTTTACTTTATAACATAATCTTTATTTCCAGATAGAACCCAAATCCTTTGACATAATAAACCATGGCTTTGATAGCAAGGTATTTTCATATGCATGAGGAAACCATATAATTTGTATGCAATATAAAACTTGTTTTTGTTATGACCAATTTCATGTTTTATTTGCATGAGTAGAAATGATTCTAACCCTTTTGTGTGCGCAACCATGTACCCATAGTTTTCTTTTGATAAGTTCCATGGCATCCAAGTGAAAATATGAACTAACTATGACTGCTTTAAACGGAAATATATCATTGTGCCAAGACTCATCATGGCTTTGGAACCTTTATCATCACACCTCTGAAGCACACACACACACACACACTCACCGAGGGATATGATTGAAAATTAACATCCTTGAGTTTTCTTAAAGGGGACCCCACCTACTACTTATATATCATAGTATAAATAAATGGGCCTTGCAATTCTTTGTAGAATCTTATATCAGATGATGAGATTTCGATTCAACATCTGGAGACTCCACAGAACAATCAATTTTCTGATTAACTATAATTCACAATTTTATGGTTTTTACTTTAAACCTTGAAATCAGATTTGCTAGTGATTTCTTCTTCTCATGGAATAAAGATTTTGTAATTTTTTTTCTTCTGATACACTCCCGAATGAATCACTCATGAAGGGTGGCATGGGAAATAAGAAGAGGGAACAAGCTATAATCAACAAGTATTAGAAAGACTGCAAAATCATTCATTTAACTCTGTTGTTAGTTTTCTTTCAGAACAAACTTATGAAAACTTTGCAATTAAATGATCATAAAAAAAACTTGATTGATCCAGTTTCAACTCAGAAATAAAAATCAAAATAGAAAAACAAAACTCAATAACTGAAAAGAAAGAGAAAAGAAAGTAAAACTATACATGCAGAAAATTAAAATAATGTACATGAAACATTGAAAAAACCAGCCAAGTTTGACATAATGTTTCAAATGCAAACCATTAGTCGTATATGGAAATAATCATCCATCAATGTATTTTAACAAATAAGAATTATTACCAACAATAGAAGTGATTATATAATGAACCAACCATATCTTTTGAAACTTTGTATGCTTACCTTTGTCAACATGAGTAGAATCCCAATGTAAAAAAATTTTATTAGTCACAAAAGTGGCTGATTTTTCTCTTTTGTCAAAATATTTTTTGAGAGATTGTTGTCTCTTCTTAATATTTTCAAGTCGAAAAGTTCCTTTGTTCTTATAGAGCCATCATGACATTGATTCTCTATGGGATGTCTGTAGAGTTCAACTCTTCATTCTGCAAAACTAATCTAAGGGAAGTTAACTTAAGTTCCAAAGGCATAATTGCTTCTTGACCATATAACAGTTGGAAAGGAGTATGGCCAGTACTAGTTTTGGAGGTGGTTCAATCTGCCCATAGGGAATATGTGAGCAATGTGTGCAACTAACAAGGTCTATCATTTATGATCTTCTTTAATTTTTTGACCATATTTTTATTTATAGATTCATCCTATCCATTTCCTTGCAGATAGTAAGTAAATGAGGTAAAATTATTCACCCCAAACTTATTTAGAATCTGGGTAAACTTTACGGATATTAAATATGTCCCATTATCATAAATGATTTCTATCGGAAGACCAAAATGAGAAAATATATTAGATTCCAAAAATGAAATTACCTGTTCATCTTGTGCATGTTTGAGTGGTACAACTTCATTCCACTAGGTGAAATAATTTGTTGTTGTTAGGATAAAAATATGTCCAATAGAGAATGAATGATTAATTGGACCAATGAAATCTAATCCCAACTTAAAAAAAGAAAAAATGGGAATAACTAGTTGTAAAGGTATGGAAAAGAACTTTTCCTTGCCAACAAATTTTTGACATTCATCACAAGCCTATGAAGATTTATAAGAACCTTCTCAATTCTCAAGATTTATAAGGCTAGTAATAAACAATTCTCAAGATTTTATGCACAATGGCTTTTGCAACAAAATGACCACCAATGTGAATACCTGAGTCTACTGACCCATGAATTTCCTTTATGATATCTGTCAGCAGTTCTACGGAAAAGAGAAGTACCTAAGATTAGATATTTGGAAGCTTCAAGACGAACCCTCCTACATTAATGGTACTCGAGATTATTAGGACATTTTTAAAATTGAAAATAGAAAATTATGTCTCGATACCAAGGATGTTCTACTAAATCAAGATTTTCATGTTCATCAAGAAAAAATGCAGACAAAGCATCCTCATCATTTTCAGAAGAAATACTTGGTTCAAAATGTTGAGCTAGGTGTAAGGCTAGATATCGTCCTTTAATTGTGTTAGAAGTTGTAATAATGAAATCATGTTCTTGTATCTTAGAAAGACAACTTGCAAGCTTTCCTGAGAGATGTGTTTGAGAAATCAAAAAATTGATAGCAAGAAAAGGGACTTTTACTTGGGTGTGCTTGCCTAAGACAAAATGGCGAAACTTTTCAATAGATTTTACAAGAGCATAAGTATGTTTTTCAATCAAAGTATATTTAAATTTATCATATGACAAGATTTGGATCATGTAAGCTATTGGGTGATCATTATTTGATCATCTTTATGAAGAATAATAACAAATATTGCTTCTTCAATGACATTAGTATAAATAATGAAATCTTTTTCAAAATTTGGTTTTTCCAACACAAGGGCAGAACTGATTGCTCTCTTGATTTCTATGAAAGAATTTTTGGTGTCATAATTCCATGAGAATGATCAATCTTGCTTTAGCATGTCATGAATTGGTTTGACTACTCTATCAAAATCGGGAACAAATATTGTAACAAAATTTATTTTGCCCATAAATGATTGAATTTATTTTTTAGAAGAATGGGATTGAATATTTTGGACTATGATAGCCCTCTCGAGATCAATACTAATTCCCGAATTAGAAACAATATGACTGGGAAGTTTACCTTGAGTGACACCTGTTGATTTTTCATATGAGATAATATGAGTTGATATATGATAGATATATTATTACAATGATGAGTGTTCCATATATAGAGAACATATAGTGACCATCCATGAAAGGATGTGTCCCTTGGATAATAAATAACTATTTATTTATTATATATATTTATACTTTGTATTACAAATATCATGTCATATATATATATATATATATATATATATATATATATATAGTTAGAAAAACAGGATCGTGGAGCAATAAAATAAAACAAATGCGGAAATAAAACACATAAGATACACAATACAATAGAGACACATATATACGTGGTTCACCCAGTGTGGGATACATTCACCAGAGAAATTGCTAGGTCCTTCCTTTATTATTATCCATCAAATGAAGGGATACAACCTACAACACACCCACTATAACTTCCTCTTCTTTCTCTCACAGTCTCCTCACTCAGAATACAATATTCATAATAATACAAAGCCACAATACATTTCCCTCATAAAAGAGGGTTTCCTTCTAGGGAAAAAAACCCTAACATAACTTCTACCATCAGATCTGCGACCTTATAATGAATGGTCCAGATTTACTATGAAATTACAATATACATTTACAAGGCAATTTTTCCTTTAGGGGCTTCGCCCCTAAACCCCCACCGGGGGCCCACTTGCCCCTGAACCCCGCAAAGGGGGTAACCCCCCTCTACACTCCCCCATGTGGAGGAGTGTACATTATTCTGGGGTGTAAAGTCTTCATGGGGTATAAACATGAATGAAAACAAAGACCTCTGAATCAAGAAGATAATCAGGCTCCACAACCAACAATCTCCCACTTGGATAATGATCTCAAGAACTCCACTGTTGTTGTATATGATGGACTATGATCCTTCTTGGACCTGGAAAATTTCTCATATTCATCTTCATTCTTGAAGACCAATTCAAACTGAGAAGGAACTCAATTTCTCCCTGGTTACTCCCTTTGTTAACATGTCTGTAGGATTCTGGCTAGTGTGTATCTTTTCCAACTTCAAATGCCCATCTTCCAATATGGATCGTATGAAATGGTACCCGAGCTATATATTCTTAGTCTTCGAATGTAATGCAGAGTTCTTTGCATGACGAATGACACTCTCAGTGTCACAGTACAACCTTCTATTCTCCTGCTTCTTTCCCAATTCCTCCATAAACCTCTGTAACCAAATCATCTCTTTAATAGCCTTTGTAGCAAAAAAATACTCTGCCTCTATTGTTGAAAGTGAAACAACCTTTTGCAGTTTCAAAATCCAACTTAATGTTGTTCCACCTACAGTAAAATTATACCCTGTGGTGCTCCTCCTGCTATCTTTATCACTTGCCATATATGAATCAACATATCCCTATAGAACAATGTCTGAACCTCCAAAACATAATGCATGAGTAGAAGTACCTCTCAAATACCTGAGAATCCACTTTACTTCCTCCCAATGTTCTTTACCTAGATTGTTCATATGCTTGCTCACAACTCCCATTACATGTGCAATATCTGGTCTTGTGCAAACCATCACATACATCAAGCTGCTAATTGCTGATGAATAAGAGACCCTGGACATGTATTCTATCTCCTCCTGTTTCTTGGGGCACATTTCCTTAGTTAATTTGAAAAGGATGGCCAAAGGTGTACTAATTGGTTTTGCATTTTGCATTCTAAACCTCTCCAACACCTTCTCTATGTACTCACCTTGAGACGATGTCAATTTGCGATTTTTCCTATCTCTTGTTATTCTCATACCAAGGATTTTATTCGTAGCACCCAAATCCTTCATTGCAAATGAATTAGCTAATTTCTTCTTAATCACATTTATATCCTGCATATTAGACCCTACAACAAGCATGTCATCTACATACAATAGAAAGATAATATAGCTTCCATTTTCTAGCCTTTTAAAATAACCACAGTGATCATAATGACATCTACTATAACCTTGTTTTGTCATAAACCTGTCAAACTTCAAATACCACTGCCTTGGATCTTGCTTTAGGCAATACAATCTCTTCTTCAACCTGCATACCACATTCTCCTTCCCTTTGACCTCATACCCATGTGGCTGCTGCATATAAATCTCTTCCTCCAAATCCCCATAGAGAAAAGTTGTTTTTACATCTAATTGTTCAAGATGCAAATCGTCCACTGCCACAAGACTTAAAATAGTCCTAATTGAAGTCATTTTAACAACAAAAGAAAACATTTCATCAAAATCTATAGCTTTCTTTTGTGCAAACCCCTTTACAACAAGTCTATCCTTGTACCGCTTTTTTCCTCCATCTTCTTCCTTCAACTTGTAAACCTATTTATTCTGCAATTCTCTTTTTCCTGCAGGCAACTGAACCAAATCCCAAGTCTATTTATTTACCAGGGAATCCATTTTCTCTTTAATTCCTTGCTCCCAATTATTTTTGGTGTCTACCTGCATTCCCTCTTCATAACATTCTGGTTCACCAGAATCGGTCAAAAATAAATAATACAATGAAGGAGAGTATCGTTCAGGGGGTCTACTTAACCTGGTAGATATTCTAACAACAATTGCAGGAGTTTGAGGTACTCGCTTCTCCTGTTGTTGTACATTTTGATTTTTTGGTACCTTTGGAATTACTTTTTCAGTGATCTCATCAAACACYGTGTATTCTGGTTTTTCTTTTTCCTATTTCTTTCCTTGCAACTGATCTTTATACATGACCTTCTCATTGGATATAACATMTCTACTCCTAATGATTTTGTTATTTTCATAATCTCATAAGAGATAACCAAAATCATTAACACTGTATCCAATAAAGGTACACTTCTTGGATTTTTCCTCAAGCTTTGTTCTATTTTCTTTATCAATATGGACAAATGATTCACAACCGAAAGTCTTCAAAAAATAATAGTTTACCTTTTTACCTGTCCATGCCTCCTCTGAAATTCTGCCATCCAAAGATATTGAAGGTCCTTTGTTTATTAAGTAAACAACAATATCTACAACATCTGCCTAGAACTGTAAGGGTAAGCTAACATGCAATCTCATACTCCTTGCATGCTCCATGATTGTGACTTGTCCCGTTCATCCTTTCTGATAGACAATTTTCTGGTGGTGTTCCTGGAACAATATTCTCTCTATGAATCCCATGGTATGAACAATAATCATCAAACTCCTTGCTGTAATTTTAACCTCCATTGTCTGATCTGAGACACTTCAACCTTTTTCTTGTCTCATTATCAACCACAGATTTCCATTTCTTAAAAGTATAAAAAACATCAGATTTTTTTCGAATGCAATAAACCCAAGTTTTTCTAGTTACATCATCAATAAAAGTAACATAATAACGAGAGGCACCAAGAGATGATACCCGATATGGTCCCCATACATCTGTATGCACAATATCTAGCCTTTCACTCTTCTTTTCTTTTTCGACTCTAAGAAATCTGACTCTCTTATGTTTTCCATAAACACAATGGTCACAGAAATCCAAATCAATTTGTTTAAGATCCGGAAACAATTTTTTTTGTGAAGTATCTGCATCCCCTTCTCACTCATGTGTCCAAGCCTATGATTCCACAATGATGTATCAACTCCCGTAGAAGCTAAAGAGATAGAATAGTTAGAATTACCAGTACATAAATACCATGTACCTACGTTTTCTCCTTTTTCTATCACCAATGATCCTTTGGTGACCTTCCACACATTATCTGTAAATATGGATATACAACCTTCACTTTCCAACTGCCCTGTTGAAATTATATTTTTCCTTAGATATGGAACATGTCTTACCTCTTTCAACAACCATTGGTTTCCATTGCTTTTCTTTATTTTTACCTTTCCCATTCCAACAATTTTGCATGGTGCATCATCATCCAAATGAACCTGTCCAAAATCACCTTGAACATAATCTAGAAAATGTTTCCTATGGGGTGTGGCATGAAATGAAGCCCTTGAATCTACTACTAAAGACTCATAAATATTATCTAAAGAAAGAATCAAAACATCTTGTAACACATCACTTGTTACATTTGATTCCTGATTTTTTCCTGTTGTCCATCTCTTTGTTTCTTTGGAGCTCTGCAGTATTTCTTTAGATGTCCTTTCTTCCCAAAACTCCATCACTCTATATCTCCAAATCTGGATTTGGATCTTCCCTTCCTATAATTACCGTGGTTCCCTGAGCCCTTTCCTCTATCCTTTTGTCTTTCCCTGTTCTCCATGTTTAACGCATTACCCGATGTCTCACCTGTGATTTTCCGTCGCATTTCCTCACTAAGTATACCACCACCAACATCATCAAATTTTAAAGTATTTGAACCAGAGACAGAGTTACTTACAACCATGACCAAGCCGTTCCAAATTTCTGGAAATGAGCACAAGATTAGAAGAGCCCTGATCTCATCACCAAATTCCACTTTTATAGAACTTAGTTGATTGGTAACCGTATTAAATTCATTTAAATGATATGCAACAAACCCACCTTTTGACATATTCATATTAAAAAATCTCTTCATTATAAATACCTTATTAGACGCCGAGGGTTTTTCATACAGTTTATCCAATGCGTCCATCAAATCCTTCATTGTCTTTTCTTTCGAAATATTGAAAGCCACCAACGCTTCCAGGCTCAGTCGTATCGTTCCTAGTGCCTTTATGTCAAGAACCTCCCATTATTTTTCCTTCATGGCAGTCGAATTCTTTTATATTCCACCGAATGGTAGGAATATATCCTTTTTATATAAATAATCTTCCATCTGCATCTTCCATAACTGGTAGTTTTGGCCGTTAAATTTCTTGACCCTAAACTTTCCATCTTCCACCATTGCTCCCACTCGAACCAGGAACCCTTTTTTCCTACAAGTTACCTTTCACTTTGATACCATTTGTTAGAAAAACATGATCACGAAGCAATAAAATAAAACAAATGCAGAAATAAAACAAAAAATATACACAATACAATAGAGAAACAGATATATGTGGTTCACCCAATGTGGACTACGTCCACCAGAGAAATTGTCAAGTCATTCCTTTATTATAATCCAACAAATGAAGGGATACAACCTACAACACAATTGCTATAACTTCCTCATATTTCTCTCACAATATCCTCACTCAGAATACATTATTCACAATAATACATAGACACAATACATTTCCCTCATAAAAGAGGGTTTCCTTCTAGGGAAAAAAACCCTAACACAACTAAAGATTTTCGAGGTCCTATCAAGATGCCAACTAGGTCTGTCTTTGACTTGAAGTTGGATTTAAGTTTCAACTGTCAATGAAGGTTTTGATGTTGTTTTAGGACAACCAACAGTTCAGGAACTTCTTGCTGATTTGTTACAGTTACATTTGCAATTTAGGTGCTCTAACATGTAGTTTTATTCACCAAGGGTTAGCACATGCATACCAAAATAAATGTAACACACCTAGAGATATTTACAGCTGAAAATACAATAGTTCTACACTCTAACATACATGAAATTAAACATTGGTATTTTTGGTCAACATGACTCTGGATAAACCCCCCCCAGGGAAAACCAATTTGGAATATATGTCTATATATGAGGAGAATAGATAGTGGAATACAACAAGTAAAAAAATATAGATGAAACTGATACAATAACAGCTTGATCCAAGTTTCAACACTAGTCCAAATGAAGCAAGAGAGCCCTAGGATGGTGCGCCCTCCAGAAGTGCTGACAAGACCATTGAATTGGAGCTAGAAGCCAACTAAAAGATCTGAATAAGAAATCCTTCCACAGTACTATGATACTGATGAGTATCCTCCCTCTAAAACAAACCTCACTACAATATGAGCTCTACAATTCCTCACACTGATGATGCACCCTCCTCACCAAGTGCACCCTCCTCATAATAAGAATCTCCCCACTTAATAAATGAGACCCTAAGACTGCCGTATATTTCCATGGAAGGGAGCACCCAATCTAGCCTCAACATATGCCTGGAACCTCATCATCATGCTCTCTCTCAAACTCTCCAAGTGAACAAATGAGTGAATGAGCTCTCCTTTGCCCCTTGTTCCCTCCTTAAGGAAGCACAAGGAAACCTAAAACTTGGGTGGATGAGATCATCTCATCTCATCCCTAATCAATGGTTGAGATCATCTCAAGTAAATCTCAACTCAAAACCCACTTTACTTAAGATTCCATAGTTTCACTTTATGTCCCTTAATTCACCCACAAAGTGAATTAATTGTCATTTTAGGCTAAAATGAACAAATTTCACTTTTGACTTAAATCTCCTAAGTCAAAGTGAAATTAGACATAAAGTACATGGTACAAGGTAAAAAGTACTTCCCTTATGTGTTTAGAGGCTCACAAACACAAGGGGACCACTTTCCAGGGTACCTAAATCTCAACAATAACTTATATCATAAGATCTGCGACCTTATAATGAACGGTCTAGATTTACTATGAAATTACAATATACAATTACAAGGAAAATTTTCCTTCGGGGCTTCGCCCTCGAACCCCCATCGGGGAACAATGTCCCCTGAATCCCTATCAAGGACCCGTTTTCCCTCGGACCCCATAGAGGGGGTAACCCCCCTCTGCACTCCCCCGCGTGGAGGACTGTACATTCTTCTGGGGTGTAAAGTCTTCATGGGGTATAAACACAACTGAAAACAAAGACCTCTGAATCAGGAAGATAATTAGGATTCACAACCAACACACACACACACATATATATCTGGAAGAATGTCTTCCCGATGTTGTCCAAACATCAACACTCCCTTTAAACGAGGGAGACATTCTTCATCATGCTAAAGCTTGTATATGAAGTATAAAAACTTCACTCTAAACTCATGACACCTGTCTGTCATTTTTGGGAAATGTCTCTCTCCCACCTAAACCAAGGGAAACTCTCTCTGCGGCTCTCCCTCTGAACCAATTGAATCTCTTTGAGATCAAGCTCACTCTAGGTCCACACGTGATAACATATAGCATCTTGAGTCTTTATCATTCTTTGTCAAATAATCATGACTAGGAAAAACACCACACCAGGTTTGTTCACCACATGTACACCCCTATGAGTGAGTGTCAGCCCAATGCTAACTGACACATGGAAAGCACCTCAAGCACCTCATGTCCATATTATTCCTTGGCATGATCAAGGAAGGACTATGCCTGGGACCATTTATCACAAGTACACCCTTGTGATAAATGTATCCTATCTCCATTGGTATGCAACCCAATCTAGGAGAAGGTCCGTCTAATGCTTGCTAGGGCCATTCACCTGTGTTTATACATTTCATGTAGTTGGTATCCACAAGACTTGAGCTATCTCATCCTACAAGGGGTGGCCAATCCCTTGGAGATGATTAAGCTAAGTCATCTTGGACCATAATTGAAATATCGAGGTTCCCTCATAAAACCAATGTCTTAGCTCACTCATGAACTATGTCCATACTAGACATCTTGTGGTTCCCTCGTGGAACACATGTCTAAGACATATCGAGGTTCCCTCATGGAACCAATGTCCCCCAAGACATATCAAGGTTTCCCCATGAAACCAATGTATTGGTTCCTTCATCTGACCATCTGAAGCACGTGAGGATGAAGTCCACATTCCCCCCTACTAGTCCACACAGGACCCTATAGGGAGAATGTATCATGCTTGTTTCCTCAAACATCAACACTCCCTCTTAACTAGGGAGGTATATTTCCACGATGTCTTCATCTAGTAATCCATTGACTACTCTGCAATCAACTAGTAGCACACAACTACTACCAATGTGTCATCGATAGCTTATATCATCCATCATAGTCTCTGCGATCAAGCAACACACGACTGCTCCAAGTGATCTGGTAATATCAATGACAATCATCCAGTAGCACACAACTACTACAATTCCATCCAATAGAACAAGACTGTGCTGATCCATAGTAGTACACAATTATTGTCCAGTGGTACACAACCACTGTTAGTAACACATCTACTATCCAGTGACACATAGTCACTGCCAATGGTACACAACCATTGTAGTATCACACATCTACTATCTAGAGACACACAATATTCACCAGTGGTTCACAACCACTGTAGTGGCATACAACTACTGTCAAGAGACACAAAGTCTCTGCCATAGTCTCATGATTACACATGTGTCCTGCAGTTTCCACACACTCAACAGAGTGTCACATGACTACAAGGACCATTCTTCCTGTTCAGGTCGCCATCTGTGCCACAAGTAGGGTTGAATTTTATAAGTACAAATATTATTTTTCGAATATATACATTATGAAGACTGACCATAGTTATAATTTCAACACTCCCTCTTAACTAGGGAGGTATTCATATCAACCGACTAAATGTATTCAAGTTGACCAATTTGATCTAATAGAAAATTACATCAAATATATCATGACATATCATCAACTCCATCATATCTGAGCCATAATTCATCTGTCATGGTGCACATCAAGTCATATCATCCATTGTATCATCTCTAAGTCGCACTAGCATGATGCGAATGCATCATATCTAAGATGTATTGGCATGATGTGGATTATCATCTAGATCATCTCTAAGTTGTACTAGCATTATGCTTCTGAATCATATCTAAGTTGTACTAGCATAATGTAGATCAATGCCTCTGCATCATCTCTAAGTTGTACTAGCATGATGATACTACATCATATCTAAGCTGTACTAGCATGATGCGAGTCAAAGAACTGCATCATCTCTAAGCTGTACTAGCATGATGCCAATGCATCATATCTAAGTCATACTAGCATGATGCGACTCCGGACATATGTATCATATCTAAGCTATACTAGCATGATGCAAAATAATCATATCTAAGCTGTACTAACATGATAAAGATCAACACTCTTTCTCAACCAAGAGAGCAATCTCCACAATTCCCAACTTGTCCCTAAAGTATACAAACTTCCCTTTGGACAAGGGCTTCATTAGAATATCTGCTATCTGCTCATCAATGGAGATATACTGGATTTTTACTTCTCCCTTCTAGACTCGATCACAGATGTAATAATACTTGATCTCAATGTTCTTTGACTTGTCATGGAACACGAGGTTCTTTAAAAGCTTCACATAGATTTGATTATCACAATATATTACGGTCAAATCTAGCACATGATCAAACAGTCTAGAAACCATCTTATAGAGCAATACTGCTTTTGTACATGCATCACAAGCTACAATATACTCTACCTATGCAATAATGCGTGTGATAAACTTCTGATTCCTGCTAGTCCAAGATATCACATCAGAGCCCAAACTAAAGCATACTCTTGAAGTACTCTTTCTGTCATATGCACTTCCTACGACATTGAAGCTAGCTCTTCCTCTTTCTATGGAGGTAACTAAATCTCTTCTCCATTTGGATGTAGTACCGCCTCCTTCTCCGGGAGTGCCTCTACATACACTGGAACTGCTGCCATGCCTACTTCCTCAACATATCATGGCTTGACTCATGTACTGGTACTACTACACCTTCTCCCTCTGAGTCTCATAATGTGTTTTCCTCCTCTACTAGATATATCACCATAGTTTTTCTACAATCAGTGTTGACTGGTTGTATCCATGATCATTGGAACTGTCTTTGATACCTAGTATGATCCTGTCTTGGAGGTATACTTCTCCTAGAGACTTCCTGTCTCTGAGTATCATGTCTGGAAATGTCTCTCCTTGACATTATGTTGACAAGTGAAGCCACATTTTCACCAGATCTTAATTCAAAGGGAGAATAACTTGCAGCAATCCTAGCAACGAATTGAAACACCAAGCATTGAGTTCAAACACTCAACAACTAATTGAAACGTCGATCAATCATAACAATGAATTGAAAAACACAACATTGAATTCAAACACTCAACGAATAACTGAAACAACAAGGAATTGGAACACAACTAATTGAAACTTCCAACAAGAAATTGGAACACTTAACAATTAATTAAAGCATCCAACAAGAAATTGGAACACTCAACAATGGATTTTATCGCCTAGGCTAAGTCCATACAGGGCATGGGGCGAGGAAAAATTCCCCACCGAATGTAATTCAGCCCAGTGACATTGTAATTTCGCCCCAACAATGAAAATTTTGTCCAGAGAGGATGTATGGTCATAGAGAGAGCGCACTGCTTGAAAGAAACATAAAATCATTGCGGTAGATGCCCAATGGTTTGAATGGAGGGACGAGTTGATAAATTAGTGAACCTGGTAATAGAAACTCATCCCAACATTTACAACGGACTTGTTTTATATCCATTGATCTCAGGGACTTCATTAAATGGATGAAGATCACCACAGGGTTGAACTCTAATGAAGCACACAGAAAATGAAGAACACCCAAAAATGTTGAGTAGAAAAATCTTCTCAATTCATAACGCAAGCTTAGTATTGTGAAAATATTTGAGACTCTAGATGGATCAAAACTCAATGCAAGGACCTCACTAAATGATGCACATTAGATATTTGTAGGGAGAGAATTTATTTGTTGTTTCTCTCGATTTGTCATCTTCACAATCTCACAATGTAAAAGTGGTAGAACAAAATGCAGAATATAGAAGACCCCATCAAACCCAGTTTTGAATGAACTATCTTTGGTTACAATATGGTAAATGAAACAACAAATCCTTCCCTCTCCTGGAGAGTCAGATCCATCCGTGTGCATAAAAAGAAAGATAGCTGTCTCATTTTCCCGGGCCTTCCCGTGAGGGAGTCAAGCGTAGTCCCGCTCTGATACCATGTTGATTTTTCATATGAGATAATACGAGATGATATATGATAGATATATTATTACAACGATGAGTTTTCCATATATAGAGAACATATGGTGACCATCCATGAAAGGATGCGTCCCTTGGATAATAAATAAATAAATATTTATTTATTATATATATGTATACTTTGTTTATTATTATATTTATATGGTGACCATCTGGAAGAATGTCTTCCCGATGTTGTCCAAACATCAACAAAAGATAGATTTTGTAGGATTCAAGGACATTTTTTATTTTCTGCAATGTAAGAAAACTTTTCTTAGATGATCAAAGCGACATTGATTGTTTCTAGAATAGATGGTTAAATCATCAAGATATATTTGAATAATATTATCGATAAGATCATCAAAGGATATTTGCATAGCCCTCTGAAAAGTAGCACCTGCATTTATTAGACCAAAAGGAATTCTCTCATATGCAAAGGTGCCCCAACGAGTAGTGAATGTGGTTTTATATTTATTATCCCTCTTGACTCTAATCTAATTATAACCTGAAAAACCATAAAGAAGGGACATCATTTGTGACCCTGCCACTTACTGTAAAATTAATTCCATATTTGAAAGAGGGAAATTATCTTTCATACTTGCCTTGTTTAATGCACGAAGATAAACACATAGTCTAATATCACCATTTTTCTTCTGCACTAGAACAAGGTTATATACCCACTCAAAATACTTTACAAGAAATATTATGTGAGCATTAATCAATTTTTCAACTTCCTTTCTATTGGTAGCTTCCAAGGGAGGATTTATGGGTCTTTTCCTTTGCCTCACTAGTTTTTCCTTTTCTGAACAATAGGCCCCAATTTTCAAAATCTTTGGGTCATCTTGAGTCCCAATATTCATCGAAACAATACTACCAATTTTTCTTTTTGACTCCTCCCCTTCTTTGTCTTTCTTTTTCCTAACAACATCAGAAGAGAATGAGCTCTCTAGAGGAGTAAGTCCTTTAGAAAATTGATTGTCTTCCAGAGATATAATTTCCTTTCATTTAATAGGCTCATTCTACAAGAAAACACAAATACTTTCATCACCAGGAATAACTTGCCATGATTCTACATTATTAGGAAAATGTGGACGATATAAGACATAAATATACAGTCAAGCCTCTGAGGGAGTAATTTCCTTGCAGGGTTGGCTATAAAAACAACAAGCCTATCAACGATTGAATTTAGGTATCCCCTGAGATGAGTAATGTTAAAAGATAAAATATTTGAGATCAGATACCATACTGCCTATGTATATATTTTAAGCAGCTTGTTTGAGGGGTTATAGATTCTTCTAATCAAATTAACAACAAGTTATGAATCCCCCAAAATGGTAAGATGATAACAACCAATATTGAAATCATTTTCAATACCAAGGATTCAAACTTTGTGACATTGTTAGTGAAAGAAAATTATAATTTGTAAGAAAAATTGTGAATCTTTCCAACAAGAGAATACAATATTGTGTCTGCTCAATTACTCTCACTTGAACATACACCATCAAAATGCATCTTTGACATTCAATCTTCAAGCTCTGGAGGGGTTGAAATAAAATTACTATATTCTTCTAGAAAAATGGAGTATACACCCATGTCTTCCTCAATATAATTTACATGAGGTTGTGGAAGACTCTTTATATAAGGTGCGATCGTCCTTCCCTGAGAACAATGCTGGTCTTTCCATTCTTGAGAAGGGACATGTGTGACCCATCTAATGAAATATATCCTCCAATAAATTCCTGCCATTCTCTTCCCAAAATGATGGAATAATTATTGACTGGGATGTTTATCACTTGAATATTGCAAGTGGTTCTTATCTTTGGGTGAGCACATAGAACTGAGGTCACATATTTAATTTCTCCTATAGTAGCTTGTTGCTGACTATTGTAAGACAACATGCTCTTTGAATTTTCATTCGTACATGAAAGGCCCAACTCTTCCATGATGATCTTAAACACGACGTTAGGACCTGATCCACCATCAATTAAGAAACAATGATAAATTTTGTTTGTTATCTTAACATGTACATAGAATGGAGGATTTTTAACATAAGTCCTAGGTTTATATACACCTACTTTATTTATGTACACTCCCTCTTCATTATGATCTTTTGATAAACTAGCAATTATGGAAGTCTTACCTTCCATGGATTTATTCATATGCCTTTGTTGCTTGAGGATGGTGACCATATCCAATAAAGATGCATATGATTTTATTACAGGGAGTTGTTTTAGAATATTGTAATTAGAATAAGAAGGAGAAGAGGTAGAAACCTCTTGAATTTGTGCACTCTTTATAACCTGAGAGTTGGTTTGCTGAGAGGATGAGCTTGGGGAAAACGTAGTCTTGATAGGACCACCCTTGCCTTTGTTTGCATAAGATTTATTTCGGGTGTCAACCATCATAACATCTTCTTCTGGAGTCCAATCTAAGGAAGTAATAGTTGTATCATATTTTTAGCCAAATATTCGGTCTCTTGCACACTTTTTGACCTCACATGTGCTCTCATCATGATTATCTTTGCAAAAAATTCACTAGGATCTAGAAAGAATAGAGTTTCACAGATAATTGTTAGGATAAAAATTATTTGGCTGATTCCTAAAAGTAGTATGGGTAGAAGTTTCAACTAGGGAAGATGTCGAGGTCACCCCTTTCCTCTCAAAAGAAATCATCCATTTGCTCATATCTTGTACCAACTATAACATAGTTGACATGTCATTTTGTTTAACACAGTCTTCAACTGAAATACCTATTCTAGCTAATTGTTCCTCGACTTCCAGGCATGTTTGTAATGTAGATCCTAGACTATCGATGTTATTCTCTTTAAGCCTATATCAATAGGAAATATGTTAAGTATTATAGTACTGCATTAATGCTGCTTTATTTTGAGGTCTGATGATTTCAAGGATCCGGTTATACAATTTGGTGAAACATAGATTGAAATATTTAATAGTTTCACCCTTGTTGTAGACAAGATTATTATAATCTTTAAGAAAAATTGTCGGAATTTGAGGCTTTCCATAGCTAAACTTAAAACAATATGAAAACTCATCCCAAGTTGAGAATATTTTTGGTGGTAATTAAAATAATTCGGCCCCAACCTTCCCTTCCAATGAGTTGACAGAGTCACATACATGTATCATTCTCATTTTCCCCAATATAGTGGCAAGCATTAGAAAAGGCAATGATATGTTCATTGATTGAGATGATGCTATTAACATAAAACTTAGGAAAATGGTCCTTAAATTTAGGAAGAGGAGTTGTAGCTGGAGACAAATCAATAGGAGAAGATACATGCCATAGAGTATCATTTGCATCTTCTTCAAATTTGAATAAACCAAATTGTTTGATGACCTTGGATGGATTTGTAGTTGATACAATAGTATTGTGATGACTGTACATGCTTCCTATTAGAGAAGAAGTTGAAGTTTGCGAAGAGGTAGAACCACTGATACTACTAGAACCACTGGATGAAGTCATTGTGAGTTTCGTGGGAGGGAAAGATATAGAAATGCTTGTTATTTAAGAAGAATAATTTGAAAAATATCTTCTAAGATTAGGTTGAATATTCTCTAAAATTTATTTCTTCCTTCCTATTTCCACAATAGGATCAAATTCAGGAGAATGACCTCTTAACTGTCTTGACAGATGAGAATGAGTGGACATAAGACAATAAATTATTGAGGAGGCCTATTGAAGGGCTTCTCTCTTATCCTGAATTTCAATATCACCAACAATAGTCTCCCAAGAACGCTCAAGTTCTTCACAGGTACGAGAAATTTCAAGAATGAAATAAAAAATACAAGAAGCAATGCTTCTTTGATCAGGAAACCTTATGTTAGGTCGTTTTTGGGTAGGCAAAGTCATTAATAAAAAATAAAATCGGAAACAAAGAAAATAACTAGAGAGTAAAAGACCAATATTTAGTATGGTCTTCGAATAAATGTTGAGGATATGAATGAAAGTCCTCACTCAAGAATTTTTGAATCTCATTTGTCTAAATGAGATAGGTAGAAATATTACCCTGAGATTATATCATGTTCAAAATGATCAATCAACACTCAAGAAATATGTTCTTGGGTTGATGCTATTTATCAAATTGCGTGCTTTGCTAAAATAAAAAGTAAAAACATGGTTATGTATAAACCTTATAAAAATTTAAATGAATAAATAAAGAATACATACAATATGAAAACCAGTAACCACAAGTCTCAATTAAGAAGAAACTGTATTTTATTAATGATGAATTTTCTGAGTTATAACCAATTCCTCTTTACAAATCCCTATGAGGGCATGGACCAAAATCAAACTTAGAATTTTGGGACGTAATTTATAATCATACAAAGATAATTAGTGTCTAAAAGAAAAATACCAAGAATGAAATAACCATATCAATCCAACCCACAAGCTCACTAAGTCTCGACTTTACAAAATAGCCTTAATCAGAACTAAAAATGAATTCAGAAATTCTAATCAAACTAAACATAATGCCAAGATAAATAGATGACATTCAAAAGTCTATGCTTCTTATTCCTTTCTTGTTTTCCACCTTTAGATTAATATTGTTTTCAATAAGAGGATTCAACTGTCACAAAACTCAAAAAATGAAAGAATAAATATAAAAAATCTCACTTTAAACAAGAGCAAACCTTATCAGAAGCATATCTCTCTATTTTCTCTTGTCCTTCCTTTATTCCTTTTATTCCCAAAGAGGTATTTTTCAAGTAGTTTAACTACCTTTAGTTACTAAAGTTAAATAACTTTAGTTAATAATAGAAAAAATATTTTTATGATAAGGATAAATAATAAATATATATAATAAGTGATAGGTGGGGCCCTTTGTATGTATTTATTTGTTTATTTTTTCAATCATTCCCATGTTCCTCCATAATCATAACCACACATTATGCACATATGATCATAAAAATAAATATAAACAACAACTGAAATAATCATGCCTCATAATAATTGACACTTGTATCTCCCAAAACTTTTTAAAGTATGATATAAGTTTCTTAAAAAATAATAATAATATCAGTTGTCCAAAAAGATATGTGCCTCAAAGTCAAACTGATGTCACAATGAAAATAAAATGAAGTTAAAAATAATATTTTTTGTGTGAAGTTGTCTGTCTTTGTCCACTCCCCTATGAGGGTAAAGTGATAGGTTGGCTCATACCTAATTTTAGGCTGGCCAGATAACTATTTATATGGGAGGCCAACACCTCATTTGCACTCTCTCACCAACTAGCTCTGCAGTGCACAAGTCTTGGAGGAGAACCTATTGCAACTAGGGGTTACATCAATGAGGGTTTTGGTCTATGTCTTGGTATCTGTTGGTTAAGTGGTGCAATACTCTTTCCTAGTGAAGGAGTAGAGGAGGATCTTCTGCTTTGTTTGTGATCTATCTATATTGAGGAAGTTTTGCTGGGTTTTCTTCCACATGATGGTTTCCTAGGATAATCTGCGTGTCTCTATTATTTATGTGATTGTTTCTCTTTCAGTGATATTATTTATGCAACTAATGTGCTAAATGATTGTAATAATAAAGAAAAACTGTAATTTCTAGATGTATAAGTAAAACTTCAACATGGTATTAGAGCAGGCCTGAAAGAGACCAACTCACAGTTTATAGGCAGTGACTAGCCTCAACAGACCCTCTACAAAATCCAGTTTTCAGTATTGCAGTTGCTGTAGAATTAAGGTTTTTTCATAAACCCTAAGTGTGACATTTTCCTTGTTTGAGGAGGACGTTGGATAAAGTAACCACACCTAGGAACTCGCCCTAGGAGGCCGCATCTAGTCCCTGGATCAGAATTTCAAAATTTGAAGTTTGAGAAATTAGGGTTTCCTCATAAAACCCTAAGTTGTAGTTGCAGTTGCAGTTGCAGCGCTAGTTCCTTCATGGCAGTTTCAACACCAATTACAGTGCTAGCACCAGTTGCAGTGAAATTTTTTGTGAAGTGTTGGGATTGATTTTTATTGTCCTAGTGCACCTTACCCTAGAAAATATCCAGCTAACTTTAAGTTACAAGTTGAAGCACCTTTGAAGTTTTAAAGGTTTTTTATTGCTTGCCACTGCTGCCGGATGGTGCCACTACCTATAAATGTTGTCAGAGGTATGTACTTACATATATTTAAACTGTATCATTATTTTAAAGGGTACTTTCAAGAGAAGTGATCTTTTGTCTAAACAACAATCGTAGATCCCGAGGGATCTCAGATCCAACACATTCAGAGGAACTATGAACCCCAGGTTTGATTACTTTGATATGCCTCAACTTGTTATGGAATTATTGTAATCTTATGAATATCCAGGTTGAATTTTTATCTGTTGAAGTTATCATACTAAGCATTGGTCAAAATACCAAGACTGAAATAAACCATATCAATCCAAGCCACAAGCTCACCAAGTCTTGACTCTACAAAATATCCTTAATCAGAACTGAAAATGAATTAAGAAATTCTAATCAAACTAAACATAATGACAAGATAAATGGATGACCTTCAAAAGTATATGCTTCTTAGTCCTTTCTTATTTTCCACCTTTAGATTAATCTTGTTTTCAACAAGAGGATTCAGTTGTCATGAAACTCAAAAAATGAAAGAATAAAAATAAAAAATCTCACTTTAAACAAGAGAAAACCTTATCAGAAGTATATCTCTCTAATTTCTCTGGTTCTTCCTTTCTTCCTTTTATTCCCAAAGAGGTAGTTTTCAAGTAGTTTAACTACCTTTAGTTACTAAAGTTAAATAACTTTAGTTAATAATATTTTATGATAAGGATAAATAATATATATATATATATATATATATATATATATATATATATATATATATATATATATATATATATATATATATAATAACTAATAACTAATAACTGGGGCCTTTGTATGTATTTATTTGTTTAATTTTTCAATCATTTCCCCGTTCCTCCATAATCATAACCACACATTATGCACATATCACCATACAAATAAATATCAACAACAATTGATTTAATCATGCCTTATAATAATTGACACTTGTATCTCCTAAAACTTTTTAAAGCATGATATAAGTTTCTTCAATAATAATAATAATATCAGTTGTCCAAAAATATATGTGCCTCAAAGTCAAACTGATGTCACAATGAAAATAAAATAAAGTTAAAAATCATATTTTTTGTGTGAAGTTGTCTGTCTCTGTCCACTCCCCTATGACAAAATTGCTCTATGTTTGATCAAATCAACATCTGCAGATTTCTTCTCTTCACCATTCAAAATATCTGGGTGCATGTCATCAAAGGTGATATTTCTCATACCATCTTCAAGTTTGAGTGGCAAGGACTTGATGGTGTAGGAAGATGTTTTAGAGGATTCTAAACTAACTAATATTATAGGCCACTTTCCTCTACTTGGTTTTGGATCAATAGTAAGGGATTTGTAATTTTTTGGGAGATGAGAGGAATGCACATGTGAAGCAACTAAAAGAACCGATCAAACTGGTAGTAAGGGAGGTGGATGAGGGAGAGGTAATGACATGATTTGCTAATGACCAACACTAGAAGGAGGACCAATAGGTGCATTCCAACCATCATTGACTGGAGGTTGAGCTTTCATTTGAGGTTGATCAGGGATATCGACGATACTAGGATTAGGCTGAAGATCATTAGGCTGGAAAGTGGTTCTGACTTGTGGTTGATGGGGCTGAAAAGATGGGTGTCCCATGAGGTTCAAGTAACCAATTTGAACTAACTGATTAAATTCCTCATAATTTGCATCAAAGCGGATGGAAAATATCATTCTCTTGCTTCTACCTCTCTGAGAAAAGGAATTTGGCCCTCTACCCCTGTTTCCCCTATTACCTCTGTTGCCAGACCGATTACTGCCTCTACTGAAAAATCTCATCTATATACGTTCATTTGGAAATTATATATTATATAAGACACATCATATAAAACGTCTAATACAATTTATCAACACGACTAAACTTGGATCTTAGACTAACACAACCATGCAACATAAAAATGGAAATGAACAAAAAAATTGAATATAGGGATATCAACACAACTTCTGCAAACACCAAACTCCTTTTTAAAATATGAAATTTATTCTGAGAATTTTTTCTCAGGTCTAAACCATTCTCTTTTTAAATATGAATATGGAAGTGCATGAAAAATATATTTTAATGATTAGGATGTATTATAGAGGAAAAATGTCTTGTGAAAAATGATAATATAACATGAGTGCATGATAAAATGTTCAAGAAACATCATCAGAAACAAAATAATAGAAGGTTCAAGTTACAGTTATGAGGTTGAGGTTTTCTACAACCTTGTGATCATGCACGAATCTCTCCATATCCCTTCCCCCTTCCTCTTCTGTTCACCCCCTCCCATTTTTCGGTCCCTATCTTGTCCCCATGAGTGGTCTCCCCTTCCTGCATGACTCTTTGTTGTAATAGTCACATACCCACCCCCGATGACCAGGATGAGATCGATTATGAGGCAAGCCCAGGATCCAGGTGAGCCTTCATGTCTCACCAGGAGTTCATGTCCACGCGAAGTACGTCCTTTCAATAGTGCCAAGATGACCTCAACCAACACAACCTCGACCGACACCTAGATCCTCAGTCTGACAAAGTTAATGTGCCACCCTTTCCCCACCGCTGAATGGTTTCCACTCCATTTAGATTTTCCCCTCGTATTCTCCCCCCCTTTCTCTCGAAACCCATTACCTTCTCCAGTTCAAGTTTCGTCTGTTCTAGTTTACGTAGAGAATCCATAGGTTGAAAGTGGGCGAAAGAGTATGGCTAGGAAATGTATAAAGGAAAAAGTTTGAGTGATAAAAATGGTAGTAGGAGAAGATATAATAGTCTCTGAGGTAGCGCATTTTGATGGAAAGTTGATGGTGGGCGGGTTTAATGGCAAGACAACAGGTGAAAAATCCCTGCAGGAGTGGATGGAGAGGGAATGGTTACCCCTTTTGGGGTATATTCTAGAGTCTCACATTCTTCTTAAAGGTTGGATAGTACTATAGTCGGACGAAGATTGTAATGCACTTCTAAATAGAAATTGGTCTTGGGCCCTGGTGGGTTTAAGCCTACAATTTTGGAGCGTGGATTTTAACCCAGAGCAAGAACCAATTGCAAGGATGGAGGTTTGGGCCATTCTTTCTGGAATCCCATTAGATTTCTAGTTGAGGGCCACTTTGGAGGTCATTGGAAACAAGTTAGAGACCTTCATTGGGCTCGAGCTGAATTGGGCCTCAAAGAAGGATCGTAGATGGGCTTGGGTTCAAGTTGAAGTGGACATCCTGGAGGGTCTGATTGGTAGCCTGGAATTGGTAATGGGAGAAAACATTTGGTACCATAAAGTGGACTACTGGCAGCTCCCATTCCGGTTCCACAGTTGTCACGAAATTGGCCACTTAAGAGCACAACGTCTAAACATGGATTCGTCGGTTAAGTCGCCTTTCAAGGTTTGGAAGGGAATCAAACACATGTGGAGGTTTCGATGGTTGAAGGTATCAAGGCTATGGTTAATCTAAATTCATATGTTGCTCAAGGTTTCTAGAAGGAAGAGCCAGGAACAGAGCCTGGGTTTCCTTCCCCAACTCCTGCGAGTGAAGGTAAAGGGTTTTCTTTGGATCCTATTAGTTTGAATATCCCTTATTATTTAAGGGAGGTGTTATTACCCCCCCTCCCTCTCACCCCTCCTCCCCTCCATCGTGTCCCCCTCCCCGACTTAGGAAGGAGGATTGTACGCTCCTCAAAGGATCTTCAGAACAACCTAGCACAAACCAGGGTCTTCCTTCCACGACTACCTCCCTTCACATGTCCCATCCTCCCTTCCCGATTCAGATTTTTTCCCTACTCTCCCCTGTTCCTCCTCCTATTCAGAACTGACCCCTCTCCCTAAACACTCCTTCTCCTTTCCCCTCTCTTCTACGAAGGGAAATGGGTATGCCCTTCATTCCAAGACCTGTCCCTTTGGTCCAACTCCCTCTAAGGGAGGCTTAGACCTTGACCCTCCCCTTCCCTCCCAGGAAGGAAAAAAATCTAATATTTCCAAGGCTCAGGAGAGAGTAGCCGCAAAAATTAGAAAAGGCACCCAAAATACCATTGTTAGGGCCCTTAGAGTGTGGAAATCCCTTCCCCCTACTCCCAAATGATTTTCCTCTCCTTTAACTGTCGTGGGGTAGGGGGCCCCAAAAAATGATAGCCCTACAATGGATCATAGTGAGCATAAGACCTGGTGTTTTATTCCTACAAGAAACCATGTGTTCTAGGGCTTCTGTTGAGAAGTTGTTAAGATCGTGGCTGAAGAATTGGAATTTTGTTTCGGTGGATTCCGATGGAATGTCAGAGGTCTCCTTCTGGGGTGGTGCCATAACTTCAAGGATCTTTCTTCTATGGCATTTTGGTCAGCCATCTTTGTAACTCTTCAATAGAAAGATTCCCCTTTGGTATTTTCAACAATTAACATGTATGGTATGTATTATGATCAACCCCATTCTGGGAAGCCTCAGCTTCTGCCGACTTCTTAAAAGACCAACTGGTAATCCTTGGAGGTGATATGGAATTCATCCTTTCCCTTAGAGAGGTGTGGGGGCCTCATCCAAAAGGGATCAACAAAGTAATTTATTTCTATCTTTCCTGGAAACTCACAATTTGGTAGATGTCGAGTCGACAAAACTTGTTCCTTCCTGGAGAAATCTAAGGGCGAGGGAAGGAGAAGTGGCTAAAATATTGGACAAGTTTCTAGTATCGAAAGACTTATTAGATCTAGGGTTACAATTTAAATCCATGGTAGAAGAAGGTGAGACCTCATATCATAGGCCAATCTCTTTGGCATGGAAATCCGGGTCCGAAGCACCCCCAACCCCACTCAAATTGTAATGGCCTCCTCGTTACGACAACAATTCGGATAGCAGGTGCAATTTTTTTTTTTTTTTTTTGTGTTAAGGTGTGTTCGTGCGTGTAAAGAGGAAATAGACACACTTGACTCTACATCGCCACCCGGCGACTAACAAGACGCAACCACGATGATCACAACAAGAAGACATAGGTGCACCGTAAGTAACTGCAAGGATTATTGACCATAGACATAAGGTGCACAACAGGTAACCGCAACATAAACGACATACGGGGTTATGCACAATACAAACATAGAAGGAAGAATCCATGGTAGTAGAGTTTACTATTTCTGCACAGGAAAGCAGGGCGTTTAATCTTAGTTCTCTGCTCCGGAGAGAGAGAAGGTCAGATAGGCTC
>ML784583.1:32806-43920 GCA_009831015.1 Picea engelmannii | reverse complement strand
TGTCTACATCGAAGTAGTAAAAACATCATGTCATCTATCTTAACTCATCATAATCAAGGATAAATGTTTTATCATCATAAAAATCCAGATCACTTGCGAGAAAGTGTCCTCAAAGAATAAGTTTTGTAAGTGCGCCAGAGCAGGATGTTACACAAATTCAATCAGGTTTAGCTCAAGGAAGAAGACTTTAAGAAACTAGTGTTAGAAAACTGGGTTAAACTCTCTTTTGAGAATCCTTCCTCTATGATGGAGTAGTTTGTAGCTAGTCAAAAAAATTTGGAGGCCATAAAACGGTGGTTGCCCATTTGGAGAGCTCGAAAATTCAGGATTATAACAAACATTGAAGCAAAGTTTGCTCTTCTAAGGAGTAGAATCGACAACAAAAGTATGAATCAATGTATTTTGGAGGAGCTGAAAGAATTGCAAGAAATAAGGAATTCCTAGCTTAAGATCGAGGAGATGGAATGGTGCCAGAAAAGTAGAGCATTGTGGATACAAGCGAGAGACAACAACACAAAATTCTTTCATCAGTATGCTAACTATCATAGAAGCTTAAATTCTATTTGGAATATTCAAAACGAAGAATTTAATATGGTGAGTTCTTACCAGGAGAAGGTCGAAGCCGAGGCTAGATTCTTTGAACATATGTTTGCAGGACCATCCGAGCACCCTGTTGGCCCTCGACCAAGTTTTGAGGAAACATTGGTCAGAGTTGACCCACTTTTGGACTTCGACACTTTGTTCGAAGAAGGAGCACCTAGGCGGAGCTATGATCACAGATCTCACTTATTTTGCGGGCTATGTGGGCCCAATAAGGGATCCTATAGGTTTTTTTTAATGGGTGTAGGGGATGTCGGCCCATGGGGTTTCCCATGAATAGGCCTTATTGTAAGGGAAGTATAAATAATAAATAATGTATTGTAGAAGAGTAGTTAGAATTTATGGGGGATAAGTGCAAGTAGTTTGAGCGACTTTGTGCCAAGGAATGTATGTGTGTTAAGGATTTGTGATTGATAGAGAGTTGGCTATGTTCCTTGACCTAGTTTTGGAAGGAGGATCTGGTGCTCAATGCACAGATCTCATGTCCGGTGCGAAGCTCGACTCTGTGGCTTAGTTCATAGGAGTAACTGAATGTAAGAGTTTAATGAATAATAAAGAGGCGAAGTAGTTGGTGGACGTAGCCCCACACTAGGGTGAACCACATATATCTTGTGTCTTTGGTTTTCTTTGTGCTGTGTTATTTATGTTATGAATATACTCAATGCTTTGGTTATTATGTATGATAGATAGATTTTTGTTGCTAAGTGATATTACTTGTGTTGATGGATGCTATATCTGATTCACAGTGCTAAGTGCTAAGTGTTTGAAGTGCATAATCTTTGTTGTTACTACACTAGATCTATATTTAGTGTTATTATCACAGATCTGTGTCCCAACTTGGTTACAGACACTTGCATCCTGTAACCCCCTCTACTTCTACCTTGGGTGAGACCTCGCCTTCTTCACAGGTGTTTCCGAAAGGGCCGATAGTCGGGGGTTTTTTTGGTGCACTGTTAAGCGTTGAACCTTGGGTATGCCCCTGTGCCAACAAATGGTTCTATTGTCGGGACCTGAAACTATGATTGCTGGGAACTGAAGTAAAGAAAAAGAGAAGCATTGTGTGTATATCTGCTGCTAAAGTGCACAATACTCTACTTGACTTGTGAAGCTTTGTGCTAAGAAATAAATCCAATTTGAAGAAAAGAGGTAACATCCTAAAAGAGGTAAAGCTTTGTGGTTTGACAAGAGTAATATAGGTGAAATTTTTTGTTTTGAAAGAATGAACTTAAGTATGTTTAATATATTTTGTCCTAGTCTGAAGGCTAGGGTGCAGTTGAAAGAAATAGTTGATTTGAGTAAACTTAATGGAAATGAGGAAATATATGTTATTCCTATGCATAGAAAGAGTTTTTGGACTAATAAGTGGATGCGGGAACCTAGGATTTTTTTGTTGCAGATTGCAGGTCCAACACTGTGATCCTAGTGCGCAGTACATAAGAGGTTGGGGAACATTTAAAAGAAAAAGGGGATTAAATTTGTGTTATAACTGTAGAAGACCGAGCCATCTTACTAAGGAATGCCCTGGCGCAGGTCCTATTTGTCATTGTTGTAATATTATTGGTCATGGGGTTGAGGATTGTCCAAGGATGATTGCTAAAGTTGAACAAATGAACATGAGACAAGAAAACTATGAAGAAAGTCAAGAGACTAAGGGCATGTTAGAGAGTCATAAAGAGAAAGAATCAGAGGAAGTTCAGACTACATTAGTACAGTTGAAAGAAATGATATATGTTCACAAAGATGTCAGTTTACCAGAGATCCTGAAAGTAAAACAACACATAAGTGCAAGAATAGAAGACTTTGACATAGATTATGTCTTGGATGAGGAAACACAAGTAAATATTATGACAAAAGGAACTTGGAAATTTTTGGGAAAGCCTACTGTGATACCTTCATTGGTAAGGATAGGTTTGTTTAAGGGAAATATGATAACCCTATGTGGAAGAGTTACTAATGTACCTATTATTGTTCATGGAACATCGATCGAAGAGGAATTTGAAGTCATTAAATTTGTTGGGGACAACGTCTCCTTCCCACTTTTGTTAGGTAAGATATGGAACTAGAAGGATCAGATAAAAAGGAAAGTAGAGGAACAAGCTACTGAAAAGAAAAAGCAAGAACTAAGGGAATTCATAGCTATAAAAATAGATCGACTAATAGAAGAACGAGAGGATAAGTTGGAGCAACAGAACAAAGTAAAAACACGGGAGGGACAAAATGCAAGAGAATTAGCTGTCAAGGTTGAAAGAATGCAATAAGGCTTGAAGAACCTATCTATGCAAGAAATAAGTATATCCACCCAGGAAGTGTTAATAAAATGGATATTAACTTCAGACCCTTTGAGGGCACCTCAACAGTGCGAATCCACTATGCTAGGGGAAGATAATAATCAAAATGGAAAGAAGATTCCAGAAATAGTTAGAGAAACTTAGATCACAGGAAAGAAGGCAAGGAAGCTCAATAAAAAAAAAGCTAAGTTGGAAAAGTTAGAAGAAGCTATAGAGACCAGATGGAAGACTTCGCATATTGGAACCTCTCAGGAGGCAGGTTCGCAGAATGTGAACCTCGCTGGAACAACATGATGTTGAAATTACTAAGACAACTGAGTGGGGGGGTGAATCAGTTGTTACTATGCTTAAACGATTTATGACTATTCAAACCATTTTTAATCTCTTCCAAATGACCATCAATATTATACAAGATATGAGCAACATAAATAATGAACATCAGTCACACATAAGATATACACAGAGACATATTTTCATGAGGAAACCCATAAAGGGAGAAAACCTCTTCTTTTTTGAATGATAGGCAGTCTTTTATGTTCTGTACATCATCTATCTTTGAGTACCAACTCAATATGAGGCTACTACCTCTGTTTTACAAGCTCCAACTTGTTGAGATCACCAACTCTTTGGTTTCTCTATCACCCACTAGAAGGAAGCACCAAATCCCCGAGTGATCCAACACCAAATGGATGGAAGCACCTACTTCCACTTATACAAGCACCAAATTGTATACAGAAAACTCTGTGTTTTCCCTAGCACCACCTTTCCACCTTGTTTTCTAGTCACAACTAGATGAAAGCTTCAACTTCCAGTATTCAAGCACCAACTTGAATAACAAAGGACTACAGTCCTCCCTAGCACCACCCTACCTCCCTAATTATAAATAAAGGAATGAATAACCAACAATACATGTGTTTCAATTCTTACCACTTCTACTCTGTTATGCAATTCTTCTCTGCTTCTATCTGTTCTGCAATTCTGCTCTGTTTCAAACTGTTTTGATCAACATCAGTTACTCATCTCTGAGTTTGATCTCATGCTATGCATACTATAATTTTTACCCTTCTTAAAGTTCAATTCATTTTTCACTCAGAACAACCAACCTTTTACAGTTCATAGCATATCCTTCTTATACGTGCCTACAATCTCCTGTTACACCTCGAATCTCCTAGGGCTAAAACACCTCAGCAATTGAATCTCCAACTGTCCAAGAATCATGATTTAGTTCTGCTAACTCAATCGTAACTGATCGATTAACTGTGAGGTGAAACAATAACCCTTCAATCAAGTTTCCAATTACCATCACTGTAGGATTAAATCCGCATGATTTCACGTTTATATTATATGCCCATTGGTTGTGACCGAGCGCTAAACAGAATTTGAATTTCATGATTTCACATTTCGACATTTCTGTGATGAAGGGTCTCGACACTCCAAGTAACGATCTCCGAAACTCTGAAATGGAGCTTATCACTGCTAGCTTCTTCCCCTCACGTGACCACCGATGGTGACCACGTGCTTGTCCACAAAGTGCTTTGTGATTCACAACTTCGGGACTCTTGTGATGAAGGGTCTCAACTCTCCATGTCGTGATCACCAAAATAGAGCTTGGCTACACTAGCTCCTCCCTCCAAATCTTGGTGATGTGACCATGCGCTATGACCACTCGCCAATCAAACAAGCGCTTCGTGATTTCACACTTTTGTCATGAGTCTCATTGACTCCTCCAACTCCCAGTATTCGAAACTCCAAAATGGAGCCAGATCAATGGTCCACGCTCTCCCTTTGATCGACGAATCAGATTAAATCGTGGTTTCATGTTTTGCGATTTCAAAGGATAGAGCACCTCCTTCCTTTTACTTTCCAGTCAGCGAAATGCTGACCTCTTGCCATGTGTACTCTACATCCAACGGTCCAGGACATACCTCAATCCAATGGTTCAGATCAATCCTCGATCCGACGACATAGATCATTTTGGGATATCGCATATCACGAGTTCCCAAACCATGCTCCATTGACTCCTCTAATGTGCAAGTCAATGAAATTCTAGTCACTCGCCACGTGTCCTTCTTGAAGATGGATGATCCTCCTGCTTTCGAGACTTTGTAAGCCTGCTTCATCTTGCACATGAAGATCATGCTCCTTCTTCTAGATCCAATGACGGTCGATCTTCAGGCTTAGATCTGACGCCTGCGATCTGATCTCTTCTACTGCGCGCTCCTCCTATATGAATTTAGATATGAAAGTCATCGAGAATTATGAATGGGATCCAACGATCACCGTTGCTCTTCACCGTTGATCTTTCCATTGCCATGCCATTATCGCTGTGTTGCTGATGTTCTCCATCAATGACAAACATGCACACGTTTCCTTCTATCTGTAAGTATGCCAACACATGACTGCGCAGAATGGGACTTCGCCCTGGCGAAGTTATATAATTGTTGGAGGTGCCCCGATCGTTAGAATAAAACTCCGAAACGGTTATAAAACACATTTATGGGATGATGGACCACTTTTGGTACGTTGAGACCACACCATAATGGACAGATTCACATTGATGGAAGCATTCCTAGCCGTTGGAAGAATCCGTTATGATACTCCACTTATTTAACTCGTCGGGCGCTGTGTCGGGAACACTTTTTGCTACATGTGATTGACTGGTCCAGGAAGAGAATTGTCTATGTGTCGAGCAATTTTATCTGAAACTAGACCTCGTCGTCCATTTGTCTACCCCGCCTGTTCGTTCGTCTACCCTGACCTGTTTGTTTAAAATATAGAATGTCGAGTGAACCTAGTGAATTAGAGAAGTCTGTTGAGGAAGTCCTTAAGAAGCTAATGGCCAATATACCGATATCTGAAGGTGTCCAGTTGTCGTCGACTAGGGGACTGCAAGCTTCCCCTTCAACTGGACATCGTTCTTGCCGTGTTAACCTCGGAACTGAACAACGAAGTAAACACCGCAATGATCTGGCTAATGCGAAGCAGATACCGTTGATCCTACCAGAGTACATTCCACCTTTGGATGGCATCGTTAACCGTGACAACATCCCCAAATATTATTAGTACACTGTGTTCACCACGTACATTCTGAAAGGAATACACGTAGTTGGGAGTCAGTTAGGACAAATCCCGCTGCTAAAGAACAACGACCTCAATTTAGGAGATCGAAAGAACTACGCCATGTTGGCACCCCACCGCTATCTCATGAAGACAACTGGAAAGAAGACTCGCCTCATCTCACAACCATGGATTAAGGAGTTGGCACAGTCCACCATGATGAATGTGATGAAGATCCCCCATTTTGGCTGCCACCAGGAGGTTAATGCTTGTGTTAAACTTGTCCTGTCATGCTATCACGGAGGATACCCATGGCTCGACCGAAGGATTATTGTGGATCCGACACTGATTTATCAGATCATAGGCTTAAGCGTGAAGGGACCTGATCCTCAACAATTTTATCCAGGAAATGCCTCAGACTGTTCCCTGGCGCAGCGCATCAAGGAAGCTTATGGAGAAGTAGAGAAAGGGAAGCGAGGTTACAAGGTAGCCTCTATACAGGATGGTGCAGTGCCCCTCGCTTGCTAACTCATAGCTAGAAATCTCATAAGGAAGAACCTCCCCACACAGGTCACCGGGTTCATGGTGGACCTCGCAGCAAAATGTGTGGAGGGCATGCAGATGAACTGGGTGAACTACCTCATCAATGAGCTAGAGAACATTACTACGAAGCCCAGGAGTTGGGATATAAATTCCATTATAGTTGGCTTATCATTTTGATTGCATTTGTCACTTAGAAAATGACTGAAGGAGCCACCTTTCCAGAGATCGAACCCTCAGAGTCGTTGGCCGCTCAGTTTTCCACCTTATGGTACACCAAAGACATGACGAAGCAGTGGCAGTACAACGTCGCGTCTCATGCATATTATCAGCAATTGAAGGTTTCCATTGAATCATTTCTGCGCATGACACTGCACACCTTGCACCGGTACTGACCAATAACAAAGTTCTGCGCATATCCACATTTTGTCTACATCATTGTGCACAGAGACGAGAACCAGGAATAATTACAGTCATACTACAAGCTAACAGATGAAGACATGGAGCATATTACAAAGTAGTGGTTGGAGGAATTTCTTGCACCTTTTGTTGATGCAGAATTATCCGACACAGAGACCATAGGAAGCCCCATAGTTACACGGGTTGATCATTTTGGATAGTCCAGTGGGATGAAGAAGAAGAAAAAGAAGGAATTTTTCCAAGATATAAAGATTGATGAAGAGGAAAACACTTCTAAATATAACAGGTCTGGCTCATTCGGAGGAGGAGGAGAAGATGAAGAAGAAGGACAAGGAGGAGGGGATGAAGGAGAAGAGCAAGGAGGAGGCAAAGCTACCACCCCTCCACTTGAAGACCCCCCTACTGGAACAATCACATCATAGAAGAGGAAGTTTTCTCTAAAGAAACCATCAACCAAGAAGAAGACGTGCGCTAATAAACCCCAGTTGGAGGCCACGCTAATGAAGGACGATATTAGTCTGGTCCGTGGAGCTATAGAGGATGCTTTAGAAGACATCTTGCAGAGATATGGAGAGAAGTAGGAGAAGATATATGGAAGGACAGAGAGGGAACTAAAGGAAGTAAAAAAAGCTATTCGTATGATCTGCGCAGTACCTACTGCGCCTTCCTCGTCACAGATTGCATAATTGGGGAATGAACCAGCCCAATTGAGAAGACTCGTGGATGCAACAGAAGCGCGACTCTAGAGAGTCCAAGAAGAGAAGGAGAAGGCTACAAAATACTTAAAACATGAGAAAGAGGAAGTATTAACCCAATTAAGAGCAGTGCAAGAAAATTTAGCAGCCCAGGAAAGTGAGAAAGCAGAGCTTCAGGCGAAGCTCCAGGAGGAAAAATCCCAGGTATAGAGAGAAAAGGAGTAGTTTCTCGCAGAGCGGGCCATGGTTGAATAAGTAGTGAGTAAATAATGTCACTCTATTCCAGGCTTGGCATAGGAGGAGCAAGATTCAATCGAGGATCAAGTAGGGAATCTCGCTGAGATCATCCAACAACTTCAAGCCAGGATAACAGAATTGGAGGTCCAAGCAGTACTGAGCACCCTGCAGGAGGTGCATGACTAAAGGGAGGAAACTTCTAAGAACACACTAGTAAGGATAAGATCCCTTGCCTCATAATGAAAACAACTAAGTGATAGAAGCGCACAGACATATGAACACCTTGCCGAGGATCCAGAGCTAAGGAAGCTGGAAGCGCAGTTACAGGAGGCACATCAACATGCATTTTCTGTGCAGGTGCAGATGAAGCTGCTTATCGCCGTAGAAAGGATGAAGAGATCCCAAGAGAAATGCGCAGTACAAGAACATATCACTGTCCTTGAGGGAAAGACAATTGAAGTCGCGCAGAAGCTACAACCTGTGCAGGATGATGCCTGGAAGGTGTTCAAAGAGATTGATGGGCAGGGCTTGCAATTGTACCAAGTGGTCGCAACAGTAGAACAACGCATGGAAGGGTCTGTTACAGGGAAGATGATCCAGGGGCTCACTGGGAAGGAGGCTCATGTGAAGCAGCAAGTCGTGGCAGCTCGAGTTAAGCTCGAGGCCTTCGAAGAAACATTGTCCAGACCTGAGTGACTTGGGATGAGTCACAGGCGAGTGTTGGGGGCCTGTTGGCCCTCGACCAAGTTTTGAGGAAACATTGGTCAAAGTTGACCCACTTTTGGACTTCGACACTTTGTTCGAAGAAGGAGTGCCTAAGTGGAGCTGAGATCACAAATCTCACTTATTTTGATGGTTATGTGGACCCAGTAAGGGGTTCTTTAAGGTTTTTGTAATGGGTGTAGGGGATGTCGGCCCATGGGGTTTACCCATGATCAGGCCTTATTGTAAGGGTTTGTAAAAGTATAAATAAGAAAGAATGTATTATATAAGAGTAGTTAGAAGTTATGGGGGCTAAGTGAAAGTAGTTTGAGCGGCTTTGTGCCAAGGAATGTATGTGTGTTAAGGCTTTGTGCTTGATAGAGAGTTGGATCTGTGCCTTGACCTAGTTTTGGAAGGAGGATTTGGTGCTCAGTGGGCAGATCTCTTGTCCGGTGCGAAGCTCGACTTTGTGGCTTAGTGCACAGGAGTAATTGAATGTAAGAGGTTGATGAATAAGAAATAGGTGAAGCGGTTGGTGGACGTAGCCCCACACTGGGTGAACCACGTATATTTTGTGTCTTTGGTTTTCTTCGTGCTGTGTTATTTATGTTATGAATCTACTTAGTGCTTTGGTTATTATGTATGATAGATAGATATTTGTTGCTAAGTGCTATTACTTGTGTTTATGGATGCTAGATCTGATTCACAGTGCTAAGTGCTAAGTGTTTGAAGTGCATAATCTTTGTTGTTACTATGCTAGATCTATATTTAGTGTTATTATCACATATCTATGTCCCATCTTGGTTATAGACACCTGTGTCCTGTAACCCCCCCTGCTTCTACCTCGGGTGAGACCTCGCTTTCTTCGCAGGTGTTGCTGAAAGGGCCAATAGTCGGGTTTTTTTTGGTGCGATGTTAAGCGTTGAACCCTAGGTCTGCCCCTGTGCCAACACACCCTATTCAGGAAACCCTCGAGGTGGTAACCAAGCTACCATCTCTTTTTACTGAAGAAATGAATAGATCACTTAATGAAGATGTTACATAAGAAGAATGATTTTCAACTCTAATCCCAATGCAGAATCAGAAAAGTCCTAGTTCTTATGGGTTCATGGTGGAGTTTTACAAGGCTTTTTATGACTTCCTCAAGGACGACCTACTCACAGTGGTAAAATAATCACAAAGAATTGGAATAATTCATGGCTCTCTAAATACAATCTTTCTGTGCCTTATTCATAAAAAACAATATGTGTCCTTCTTCAATGATTTTAGATCCATATCCTGCTATAATGTAATTTATAAATTGATCACCAAAATCATCACCAGAAGACTGAAACCTATGTTAGGGAAGGTTATAAGAGAAGAAAAATTCAGATTCCTTCCTAACAAGAAAATTCACGATGTAGTAGCAATGGCTCAAGAGGTCCTTCACATGACCAAGAAAAATAATCTCAGGGAATCCATTCTAAAGCTTGACCTTTCGAAATTCTAGGACAGAGTCAGTTGGGTCTACCTTAGGCTGGCTCTACTACAAGTCATAATTAATGTAAACATGGTAAATGGATCATGGGATGTTTCTAAAATGCCTCCTTTGTGGTGTTGATCAATGGTGCCCCTTCTAGATTATTCAAAGCATCTAGGGGGCTTCAACAAGGATGTCCATTGTATCCTTTCTTGTTTTTACTGGTGGCGGAAGGTCCAAGCAGAATGATCAAAGAGGCTCACTCCTCTCACCTTTTTAAGGGATTAAAAGTCTCTGAATCTGAGGAAATTTCCCATCTACTCTTTGTAGATGATGTGTTCTACTACACCTTTGGGTCCATAAGGGATTTCCAGGAATTGAAGAGAATCCTAGATCTGTTTTTAAGGTAATGGGAATGGCCTTCAATTATGAAAAATATTGTGCTCTACTTAATAGATTATTGGAGGAAGATGCTTTAATGATGAAAGACTTGATTCCAATTTTGATAAGGAATTTGGATGAAGGAATCAAATACTTGGGTTTTTTCCTAAAGCCTGATAGGTACAGGAAATATGGCTAGAGTTGGCTAATCAGGAAATCAGAGGCAAGAATATCCCTTTGGATGGAAAAATTGTTGTTTAGAGGTGGAAGATTGGTCCTTATAAAGTCGGTTTTGGAAAGCTTATCAGTATATTGGTATTCTATCATGGCCATACCAAGAGGAGTTATGGATAAAATTAGAAGGTTAATTTTTAAATATCTCTGTTCAGAGGGAGTCCACTTGGTCAAGTGGCCTACCATCACATCCCCCAAGGAAATGGGTGGCTGGGGTCTAAAAAACTTATGCCTTTTCGCATGGGCGTTAGCAGGTAAAATCCTTTAGCGTCTCACTCAAAGAAATTCTCTTTGGGCATGTGTATTGTGCTTCAAATATATGTCATATTTGTCCATTGCAGACTGGTTCAGATCCCCTATGAAATCCTCGAAGGGATATTTAGATTGGAAGGCCCTGATGGAGGATTTCCCATTGGTTGGAGACTTCACGGTTTGGAAGATTGGTGATGGGTGGTAAGTACGACTAGGAGAAGATCCTTGGTTAAGGGTGGGGAACCTTTT
>ML784583.1:0-30024 GCA_009831015.1 Picea engelmannii | reverse complement strand
AGAGTCCAGAAGACTCAACACTTAGAGAGTGGTTGAAAGTCAAGCGTAAGCAACTTATGCAGAAGTTTCTGAAGAATCAGCGTTGTTGAAGCTCAGGAGGGATAGTTCCTCGTTCATGTTGTGGGAACAGGCCTGTGAGAGATTTGAACCAAGAGAAAGCTTGGAAGCAGGAAGATTCTCAAGAGGAAGAGAATCGACGGCTTGAATCATCGTGGAGATTTGTGAAATCCCGCTGATCGTAGGATCGGGGGGGAAGCTGCGCGAGGTTTAGTCCTTTAGCGTAGGAGGTAAGACCCAACGTCCATCGGGGTTTCGGCATTCGGGATTTCCCAATGCAAGGAATTCGTGACAGTTGAAATCGCGATCCCGCGATTCCCGATCGCATGAGCGGAGGAGTGACGTAGCTGAGTGGGACCTCCAGAGAAGGTGGAGGAAAGGTGTCATCGGACTTCAGGGTTTCGGCGTTCGGCGTTTCGGGGTTTTCGACCACGAAGAAAACTTGTATCGTGGATTCGCGACCCGCGAAATCCCGAAGAGGACGTGGCAGCGTGGGACCTGAAGACTCTAGTGGAGTACAAGTGGCGATTTACCGAAGTTCGAAGGCGGGAAGTCCAAGTATGCACGTGCTATCGGAGTTCGGGGTTTGGGACTTTGTGGTGTCAAGGATTCGTGACATCTCATACTCTGATTTCCCGATAGGGTGGGAGCGTTGACCGTTGACCATCGAGGATCGGGGTTCAGTGTTTTGAATTGCATGTAAATTGGGCACATAAGGTTCGCGATAGCGCGAACGCCGATTTCCCGATTTGCAAAGGGAAGATCGCCGAGAAGAGCCCTGTGGGTAATGAGAACTCCCGAGAGGAGTTGGAAGAGTGTTGACTCTTCGGGCCGTGTCAAAGGAGGTCCTAGTGGAGGCGGGTTGTCTTGAGGGCAGCTTGCGTCAGAGTGGTATCAGAGCCAAGATTTCTCTGTTTTCTGTAGCAGAGAGGAAGAGAAGACGTAATGCCGCCGAGAAGAGGTAGGCAATCACCCGATCCAGAGAAGGAGAGGGAATTGTCCAGGGAAAGAAGAAATCATGGACATAATGTAGAAATGGAGAGGGAAATACGAAATCTTCGTGCTAGAATGGAAGATATGGAAGCAACGCAGAGGCGCACAACGAATACAGGAGATCTGAGTGACTCCGAAGGCGAAGCTGATGCTGTACCGCAAGGTGGAGTTGCAGCATAAGATGTAGCCAATGAGCGATTAATCAAGGCTATCGCCAGGATGAGCGCAAAGGTGAGGATGGACATTCCCGTCTATGAGGGGAGTCTAAATGCAGAAGAGTTGCTGGATTGGATCCGAGCACTCGACACCTACTTCGATTACGAGGATATCGAAGAGGATAAGAAGGTAAGGCATGCAGTTACCAAGTTGAAAGGACATGCAACCTTATGGTGGGACGAGTTGCAGGCGGATAGGCGCTGCAAAGGAAAACAAAAGATAAAGAGCTGGGATCAGATGATCGCCAATATGAAGGCGAAGTTCATCCCCAGGGACTACCAGATCACTCTGTTCAGGCGCATGCAGAACCTGAGACAGAAGTTGATGACGGTGAAAGAGTACACCGAGGAGTTCTACAGGCTCAATATTAGAGCTGGTCATCGGGAGAGTGATGACGAAAAGGTGGCGAGATACCTGAATGGTCTCATGTATGACATTCAGGATGAATTGAGCATGGTCACCATCCGAACAGTTGAGGATGCGTACCAGATGGCCCTGAAAGCCGAAGAGAATCTGAGCCGCAAGCAGGGACAGTGAGGGCGAGGCGGAAGCCAGCCCAGAGGAAAAGAAGTTGCCCAAGAGAGAACTCAAAAGCCTAAGGAGGATTGGAAGAGGCCTCAGGGAAAAGATGAAAGAGGTGGAACCTCACAGCAGAGGCAGCAAGATGATCAGCAAGGAGGACATGCTGATGCCAACACTTTTCCTCGTACCCGAGGTAGAGGAAGAGGCCGAGGAGGAATTATCACATGTTTTACATGTGGGAAAGACGGACACAAAGCCATGGACTGTCCAGATAGGAAAATGGACAGAGGAAAAGCTCACGTCACTGAGGCGCAGAGGCGTGATGTTGAAGATGAAGATACTGGAAGTGGGAAGTCACTGACAGTGCACAAAGTTCTCTTGAAACCTGAGAAAGAGGTGGAGAACACAGCTCAAAGATGCAGACTGTTCCAGACGACTTGCAAGACCAAGGGCTGGAAATGCAAGGTCATAGTGGATAGTGGAAGCATCGATAATCTCGTTTCAACCGAGATGATGGAGAAATTGGCGTTGGAGACGTACAGACACCCAAGTCCATACAGAGTGTCATGGCTGCAGAAAGGACACCAGTTTGACAGAAATGTCGTTCATGACGGAAGGATGAACACCTACACCTTGGAGAAGGATGGAAGAACACATACATTGCTTCCGGGGAAGGATAAGAAGGTGGAGCCGGAAGTAACCAGCACGATACTTTTCATGAGTGGGAAAGAGCTTCTCACAGAGCTGGAGAAGAATGAAGATCCACAGTTCTTTGTTGTCAGGAAGCCGAAAATTGTCCTGACAACCACAAGAGTGGATGACTTGCCGGAAGAGATTCAGGAACTGCTGGGAGAGTTCGCTGATATCATCGTGGCCGAACTACCTTGTTCGTTGCCACCGATGAGGAGTGTGAGTCACCATATTGACCTCATACCCGGAGCAAGTTTKCCAAACAAGGCAGCGTACAGGTTGACACCTCAGGAGAACGAGGAGGTCAAAAGGCAGGTACAGGATCTGCAGGATAAAGGACTGGTAAGAGAGAGCCTAAGTCCATGTGCTKTTCCAACGGTACTAAGTCCGAAGAAGGATGGAGGCTRGAGGATGTGTACAGACTCCAGGGTGATTAATAAAATCACCATCAGGTACAGGTTTCCACTGCCAAGAATGGACGACTTGATGGATTGCCTGAGTGGGGCAAATTATTTTTCAAAGATAGATCTCAAGAGCGGATATCATCAGATCCGGATGCGAGAGGGAGATGAATGGAAGACGACATTCAAAACAAACGAGGGTTTGTACGAATGGTTGGTCATGCCGTTTGGGTTGACAAATGCGCCAAGCACATTTATGCGGCTGATGAATGAAGTCCTGCGGGAATTCATTGGCAAATTTGTTGTTGTGTATCTAGACGACATATTGATTTTCAGCAAAATGAAGGCCGAACACGTGAGGCATTTGGCCATTGTGATGAGAATACTGCAGCAGGAGAAGCTGCTGATCAATTTGAAGAAGTGTTCCTTCATGCAGACAAAACTCATTTATTTGGGCTTTGTAATCTCGGCAAATGAATTGAAGATGGATCCTGAGAAGGTGAACGTAATCAGGAATTGGCCATCGCCAAGGAATGGTTTTGAGGTAAGGAGCTTTCACGGTTTGGCAAGCTTATACAAAAAATTCATTCGGAATTTTAGTGGAATCAATGCCGCAATGATGGACACTGTGAAGAAGCGGCATAAGGTTTTCCATTGGACAGTAGAGGCTGAAAGGAGCTTCAATTTGTTGAAGCGAAAGATAACTGAGCAACCAGTGTTAGTGTTGCCTGATTTTCAGAAAACCTTCCAGGTGAAATGTGACGCCAGTGGGTATGTTGTTGGAGGGGTCTTGAGTCAGGATGACAGACCTGTTTCATATTACAGCGAGAAGCTGGATGATGCAAAGATGAAATATTCCACGTACGATAAGGAGTTCTATGCCATTATACAGGCATTGAAAAAGTGGAGGCATTATCTCATACCCAAGGAATTTGTCCTGTACAGTGATAATCATGCGTTACAGTTCATGCGTCAGCAAGAGAAGTTGAATCAGAAGCATGCAAAGTGGGTGGAATACATGCAGAATTTTACATTTGTGATAAAGCACATTTCAGGGACTGCCAACAAGGTAGCTGACGCCTTGAGCAGAAAATGTTTATTTCTGCAGGAATTCAGGGTCAAGACTTTGGGTTTTGAGAATCTGAAAGATATGTATGCAGGTGACGCAGAATCGGAAGTATAGTTTATGAAAAATGATATGTATGAGGGAAACATGAAAGTCTATATAACAATCCTTTAAAACATAATACCTCAACCAATTCTCTTTTCTTATGTGATGCAGGAGTGTGGAGTAAATTCTCACGTATTCAATGCATGGCCAAAACTTATTCACTATGTCCATGCTCCATAATTCAACTCAAATCAAATAACATAACCACATATTATTCACACATGCCACATCAACCAATCGTGGATTCGAAAAAATTCCAAGTGAGCACCAACCCACAAACCATACCAACTTTTCAATCATGGAAATCATCCCTTGTCATATTTTATAACTAACCATATTATCATCCACATGTAAAGATAGGGTTTAATCATTGGTCTTGTGAATCAAATGCCTTGTGTGACCAATATACCATATGGAACCATTAATAAAATAAACCCAAAACTTATATCATGCAACCATATACATATGCACTACCTCTCTGTTAAACAAATTCAAACCTTTCTACACTTATGCCATGTACCATGTATATAACATATGCCAAATAAAACTCATGATAATAACCCAGACTTTATACCATGAGTAACATATGTATGCGCCTAACAAATTCAAACTCAATTTGAGTCTTTTACCCATATTTTACTTTATAACATAATCCTTATTTCCAAATAGAACCCAAATCCTTTAACATAATAAACCATGGATTTGATAGCAAGGCATTTTCATATGCATGAGGAAACCATATAATATGTATGCAATATAAAACCTATTTTTTTATAACCAATTTTATATTTTATTTGCATGAGTATAAATGATTCTAAAGATTTTGTATGCACAACCATGTATAGTATATATCCCATAGTTTTCTTTTGATATGTACCATGTCATCCATGTGAAAAAAAGAAGCAACCATCACTGCATTAAACTAAAATGTATCATCGTGCCAAGACTCATCATGGCTTGGGAACCTTTATCATCACACCCATGAAGCATATATGCATATATACTGAGGGATATGATTGAAAATTAATATCCTTGAGCTTTTTTAAAGGGATTCCACCTACTAATTATATATTATAGTATAAATAAATAGACTTTTCAATTCTTTACAGGATCTTATATCAGGTGACGAGATTTCGAGTCAACATGTACCAATTACAATATGGACATTGAGCATTAAAATATGAAGGGAAATATTGAGAAGGATCTTGCATTGTACCTGGTGATCAAGGTGGCCATGGACATATCTGGGATACAAATAAAATTTGTTCAATTCCTTCATTGGCTCCTTGATATACCGCTTTAAGCTTATGCAAGGAAGGGTAACCGTCAGTTGCATGGTTTTTCTCGCAAATAAAAAAAGTCTCCACATTGTTCAAAGGGAATTCTCTTAGAGGATGATTCTTCCAACATCTGGAACAAAAGATGACCTATGCCAAGTATGCCTCATCCTTGTTCTTTGCATGCATAGTGTCCAATTAAGAATTGAGTGAGATGAGGATGTTAGTTTTGAAATTATCTACTAAGTTCCCCAATTCATATCTTGTAACCCCTCCTTTAGATGATTTTGCAGTCCTTGAAACAATTTATTTAGGGCCTTTCCCATACTTTGCATTGCCTCGTGAGTAATGTTTTCACAACTCACAAATTGCTTCATATGTGAATTGGGAAACATCCCCTGCTCCCATAAAGTCCAATACATCTATACAATCATCTCTAATTCCCCTAAGGAGAATGATGCAAATAGTTTCTGAATCCAACTTGTTCTAATTTGATCACAACAAGTTATAATGAAATCTCTCAACATAATCCTTCAAACTTGCATCGTCCTTCTGTGTCATCTTAAAAATTTATTCTTGTATATATCTTTCCTTGTAACAATATTGGTCATTTTTCTAAAATGTTTTTTTCATATCCTCCCATGTGTAGATAGTATTCCCTCCAATCCCCATGACCCAACGAAGTGTTTCTTCCTTTAGGGTGGCTGGAAATAATTTGATCTTTTGAGCATTAGAGGAGAAGTCATATCTTTGGAAGAGTACATCAAATTCATATAGGAATGCGTCAAGATATTCACTAGCCAAGACATGAAATTTAGGCAAGGAAGAAGGTGGAATTTTGTTCATATGAACCATGCCATCCGAATCCTAAATAGGCAATTTGAATATGACAGGTTCCTTCTAGTTGGAACCTTCTCCTTCACCAGTCACGTTCATAAAATTGTTTCTCCAAAATACCACAGATTCATTAGAAGTAAGAGAATCAACAAAGAAGTTAGGATATTGAACCAGATTCTATTAATAGTATATAGCCTCTTATCCACTGATCATCTCTTCTAGTTTAGTATATTTTACAACTGAAGAGATTATGATAGCGTGTGCTATGGAACCAACTTCATGATGGCCAACTACTATATTGGATGCAACTTCTTCAATTGGAGGTTTATGTTGAGATTCATTAATCCCTTCAAGATTTCCTTCTTTTGCTAAATTTCCTACCAGTGTGTTAGTAATATGGGTGGCTCTTACTGGACCACGAAAAAATCCTCAAGCATATCTAGTTTTTCTCATACATTCTAATACAATTTACTCCTACATGTATAACACTACGTACAAAATCCAGTGGAGGTTTTTTTTCGAAAATCTCCTTTACTAATTCCCTTACCATGTGTCTAATTCCTATATAATTATAAAACAAGTTTCCTGATTGTTTAGTATCTCCCCAACAACGATGCCAAAAAATAAAGTCAAGTTATTTACCTTTCTAATGTGATAGGATAAGCTAATTATTTGTGCATTTATTTTATCAACCCGAGGTTCCGGAGAACTTGCGAGATAACAAGTACTATTTGTACAAAATCAAGTACTTGGATTGAATTAATTTCTAATCATGTTTAGTGATCTATTATGATGAAGAAGTTTCTAATTTACTGACATAATATGTAATCCTATTACAATTCTGCTCCAATTAAAAATTTAAAGACAAATTACAAACGACCTACATGATATCTCCAGTTTGAGTTTAGTTAAAAAATCATTGATAATTCTTGTGACTCTAATGTGTATGATAAATTATGATTCATGTTCATTTATGGCTAAACCTTGTAGTGTAAATGAGAATGATTATATCAACCAAATGATTCTATCATCAACATAACATAACATTACTTGCGTTGTTCAACTAAATATCAAATACAAATCTACCATCCATATATACCACATTTTATAAAAGAAAGCAAAAGTAATTTTTTATACTAGATAGGAAACAAAATATTATAGGCAACCCTTAGAAACAAAACACACGCAAAAAAGAAAGTAACAACACTGTACCAATAGAGCGGGCCATGCCTTGAGGGGTACGGGCTCTCGAATTCTCACTACATGATCAACAAGATAATTGCACATCCACTATAACAAAAGCTCCATTTTATATTGATAATACTTCAAAATATTACACACACATTTCTCTTCTATTATATTCCCCTCTTCCAAGGAGTATGAATCTTATATAAAGAGTTGAGACGCATTCTCAATTAAATGAAATGTAACAACATATAACTAACATAAAAACAAATCATATATCCAAGGAATGATGCTCTTTTATATGATTGGATGTTGAATATTGGAGAGGCTACATTCTATTAGTGATCACAACCTTTTTCGTTTCTGGTGGTTTGAACACATTGAATAAAAAATGAGATGTCTTGAGACACCTTCCTGGAACCACATTAAGGTTGTTACGTTTGTTAATCTTGAATGCTCTGTTCAAGAGGTATCATTCTGTTTAGTCCAATCAAACCTAGTCATTGAAATTCCTATTTGATTATGCCCCAATTTAGTCAGGTCAAAAGTATGGATGCAATGGAGAGCTATAACAATTTAAGAATGATTCCTCTTTAATGTGTCCTCGAGATATCTATCTTAACAACTAATAATTAGAAGAGAGTATGCAAAAACATTTATGGAATTTTTAGCATGATATATATAAAACATAGTTAAACAAGTTCACAAGCAACAACCAAACCTTTCCTATATTATATTCATAAACAAAGACTTAAGAATCAATCCATTAATACCTCATGAATATTGTGAGCCAAGTTTTGGTAAATAGGATACTTGGAAAAAACGTGAATTTAAGAGGGATAAAAGGTCATTAGAAATAAATAAATAAATAAAAATAAAAAAATAAAAAATAAAAATAATATATATATATATATAAGAATAATGATGTCATTTTAGGGACTTATCACCAACTATATGTATTATTTTCCCTAATTCTATAACCCCTGGCCCTTATTAACCTATCACTCTTAACACTCGTGACACCTATCACCCCTAACTAGTATAAATCATAACCACTAATTATTATCACCCTTGAAAATACCTATAACCTAAATTATACATATGACCTTAAGTAACCTATTTATCATCTTTATTTTGTTTTGTATAACCCCTAACCCTTATAATCATAACCTAGTATTCCTAAAACATATACATATAATTGATAATCTTTACAACCCCTAATTTATATAACCCCTAACTTTATAACACTTAATTTATATTACATTTAACCCACTAAGCCTATATTCATTAATCATTTACCTATAACAACTATAATGATTAATGCTTGATATATATAACCACTCACTCTTATAATTCTTAATCCCTATAAACCCTAAACCCTAGTTGTTATAGACCCATAACCCTTATAATTACTCTCACCCTTAATTCATATACAACCCAATATAAAGCTAAATATATCCTTTATAATTCCCAACATCTCTAATCCATTAGCTCGAACTCCTTTATAGCCTAACATAAACCTACGTCCATTAATATTGAAATATCAACCTTTAAACCCTTTATCCCCTAATATAAATTTTTAACAAATCCTTATAGCCCTAATCAATATAACTTGTAACCCTTATATATCCTCTAACCCTTTAATTTAACCCCTAAGCAATATAATGCAAACCCTTATAACTCTTAATCATATAACTTATATATCCTTAATCCTTATAACTCATATTCGACGACTCTTGACTATTATAATTCTAATATCCTCTAACCCATGTAATTCTTATCATACTTATCACTTTGAGTCCTTATAATCCTTATCGTTATTAATCTATAACCTCCATACCAACTATATCTCTTATTTACCCTAACTATATAACCCGTAAACCTTATTACACTTATCATCCCTAACTCTTAACATTTGTAACCCATAATTATTATAAAACATATCTATTGAGCATTATAACCCTTAAAACCATTATAACCTATTAACACATATAACCTTAAGTATCTTGGTTATAACCTTAATTTATCCTATAACCTCTAACCCCTATAACTCATAATTCTTAATTCCTAACACATATAACTCGTAACCCTTACAACCTTTTTTTCCAACAAAAAAATTTCTCAATTATATTAATATATAATTTAGTTCTCATATCAAGGTTACATTTCCAAAAATATTTCCACTGTCTAATATATATTTCACCTACTGTGGTCTTTCAACCAACAAAAGTGTGAAAGATCAAGAGTAGTACTGAATCAAGAGGCAATACTAAATACCAAGAGTAGCAAAAAGAGGAAAATCTAGAAGTCTAGCTGTCACTATACTGTGAAAAAGTAGTAGCATAAGATATCATCCTTCTCTTAGTCTGGACTGACCGCTGAGAACTATAGCTGCAGGTCCTAATATAAATTTAGAATGTGTGGAGGGCCCTCATTTACTTCAACCCAGTGATTGTAGGTGATTATGCCAACTTTTTTCTGTAGGGTGGACTTTGAAAGTAGATATGCTTCCTTGTTGTACTCTCGATAAGTATGAATGAAACTGAGCTTCCTGAAGGTGGATTGAAGCTGTCTAATTTTATCTTTCCAGGAAAAAAGTGAGTTGAACTATAACTTACCCATGTTGTTCAACCAATCTATAACTATTATAATCCCTAATCCCCAATCCCTATAACCCCTGTAATCCTCAAACCCTATAACATCAATATCATATGACTCCTGATCCCTATAATTCCTCTCACCCCTAAATCATATAACCCATAATATATTCCTTATAACCCATAACACATTGAAGCCACAAGTCATAACCCCTTTAAAACGTAATATAACTAAACAACCACAAAAATTGAAATTTTAACCCTTGATACATTTATCTCCTATTATAAGTTTTAATMCATAACTATTAACCTCTAYAAATTCTAAAGCATCTAACATATAATCTCTAACCATTACCAATGTGAACACCTAATAMTTGATCCTCATAATCATTCAATTCTTTAACACTTAAACCTTAAAACCTATAACCCCTAGTAATCCCTAATATTATAACCCTTATAACATGTACTACTAATATTTATATCSTYAAACACCAATACTCCAATACTGCCTAATCCCCATAAGTTATAACCTTTATRATATGTATAATTCCTAACCACTTTAACAATKATCACATCTAATCATTAATTCCAATGACCCATTGTATAAACCTTATATACTTGATAACACTTAAACACATTAACTCCTATCACTCCAAGCCCCTAATTTCCACTACTTTCAAAATATCTCTACTAGTTTCAATTGTTAAACAAAGAGTAGAYGAKAATAATATAATTAGATKAATGATGTACTTATATTGCAATAATTACACACACACACACACACACACATTCAAGAGACATATGAAACCTTCATTGGATAAGATTTTGGATGTTGATAATTAGGTGTCAATGACAATGATGATGAAAATCATGACAACGGAAATCATGACAATGATTGCAATGACAAGAAAAATGAAAATTATGATGACGAGGATGATAGTCCAAGATGAATTCAGGAAGTTTTCCCCAACTTTATTATCGTGAATGGCATGGAGAAAACAAGTTGCCTTCCAAAAATTTAGGGTTTTCAAGAGAATTTGTATGATGTGTTAATGAAAAACAAGGTGCAAACAAAGTGCAACATCAAGGAAAAGAACAAGTGAAACATTAATGCAGAGGAAACAAAAACACAAGGAAGTGTGTGGTAGAAATACATGGGGTGTTCACACAGTGAACTTATGACATAGCACATGCATTTGTGGGATATTAAAGAATACCCCTAATTTCACTAGATATGATAAATACCTCCGAAAATCCTTTTGTTGAACCCCCTCCCAATGCATATTTCTAGTTAAAAATACCCTATTTTTACTAGATACACCTTTTTATACCCCTCAATACATATAATCCCCTCCCCCAATACTTACAATATATTGACTTTATTTTTCACAATTTTAAACCCCTTTTTATGAATGAAAATGATAAATATTGGTCAACAAGGTGAAGACCCCATGCAGAAAACAATAAAAATATCAAAAAATGAGTCTTCTCATTATGCACCTTCTTTAAAAAACCCCAATGTTTTGGAACTCAACTCATTTTCTCCATGCCACTACAATAATAAATTTGGAGGAAACTTCTTGAATTAATATTGTATTATCATCCACATCATCATCATTTTCATTATGTTGATCACCATCATTGATTTTGTCATAGCCATCGTCTCCATCATTATCATTATCATCGTCATCATCATTAACAACTAATTATACTATATCGAATATATCACACACACACACACACACACAACAAATCTCTCTCTCTCTCTCTCTCTCTCACACACACACACACACACACACACACACACACATGTAACACATGGTTTAAATAAAAAATTTCACAAAGTCCTCACTCCTGCATCCACATATCCCGAGCGATAGATAAGGTAGAGATACTCACACATGCAAAATATAATAACCCAAGTGATAGAGAAGATAGAGACAAGAGACTAGGAGGGTAACCCAAGAAATTTGGGTAGCAAATTACTTTTATCTACATTCATTCATCTACAAAATCAATGATTTGGTTACCAAAGAATAGCATGGGTGTGGTTTCATAGGATCCTAGGTTGAATTATTCCTATAAATCAAGGTCACATGTTTCCCATTCATTATTTAGCAAGTTATATGCTTTGTTCCTTGACACATTAGTGATAAATCTACTTGAAGTCACTCCAAAATCTACTTGTTTGCCATGTTTTGAGGTATAATGTGGCTAAACTGATTATGGGTTTTGATTCTCACATGAATAGTTTGAATCTTGTTGCATGCGATTAAATTGTTGTGGCTCAAACACAATCATTTTCCTTTTACAAGTTATGGGTATTTCTCAAAAAATCTAGGCTTTAAAGAAAATCCAAAGATGGGCAATAGGAATTCTATGACTACTTTCTAGGCTAATTTACATGTTTCTAAGAAAGGTTCTATAGCGGGAAAACCCCCCTATGGACTACACTAGGGTTCAACATGTAGGCAGAGATAACTGTCTAAAGTCTCTTATTCTTTAACAACTACCCCAAATACACCCCACATTCATGCATACAACACAAGGTAAAAAGATCCGGTAACTCTACCTCAAACTCCACATCCGGTGTCGATCCTTTTGCGTTCAATTGTTCCTCGACTACAAGTCTCCTCCCAAGGCCGAACAACATTCATAAACAGACAAACAAATAACTACGAACATGCATCTTATATATGAATTATTTGGTTAGATGTCATAATAAAATATAAATCAAACATAAAGATTGAACACATCATATTCGGGACAGAAAAAGTATTCCTTTTTATTAATCTCACATAGTTACTTACAATGAGATCAATGACTACTCCTCGAACTTGGTCTGGGATCCTCTTCACCAAGCTCCAACTACGCTTCCATGTATCTTTCTCCTCTTCATCTCTCTCTAGGGAATGGATTAGGCTTGCAATGGAGGAAAAAGGCAAGGATAGGGAATTCTGGCTCAAAACTCACAATGTGGCTGGAAATTCTTGGGGCAAGAGGGGAAAGTGAAATGGGCAGAGTTTTAGTGTTCTTATGATTCTCCTTGGAATGAGACCCCAACACCTCCTTTTATATAACAAAAGGATGGTTATTGGATTGGGTGACGAGCTATAGGCAGTGGATTAGTTGGGAAACTACCCAATAACCCGTAATCTCAACGAATTCCTTGTAGCTTTTTATTTTTTGCAACTTTTGCGAGTATACGCGGGCTGTAGTGGTGCAACTGGCATATGTACGCGGGCAGTAATGGTGCAGCTAGCGTACATACACAGGCAATAATGGTGCAGGGCACGTACATCTTCAAAAATAGTGTCTTTAAGAAGAGCTACTTAGTGATGGCTTGGCAAAAATAGTAAGTGAGATGGCGTGATGCCAGGTATGCATGTATGGTGCAATTTAGGGTTATAAGAAAAGGATAGTTGTTCGTGAACAATAAGGATGTTTTGAAATTGTCCACGAATGATATGAACTCTAATGAATAAAAAATTAACTCACAAACATAAATATAGGCATTTTCTTTGGTTACTAAGATTTCCTTGGTTATGGAATTTTAATAATTTCTATTTGAGGCAACAAAATTGCATAATGGGAATGATCACCTTTCTTCAAAGATTTAATCTTGGAAACAATTATGATTGTGTAATTTTTCTACTCACATTTTCACTTTAAAACTAGACCAATAGATCCTATTTTAATGATTTAGTACATGAGGTAAATTACAAATCGATGATTCCACCAAGTTCCTTGTGAATATCTACACAAAATATTTACAATAATTATTTTTCTAGATATTGATACCAATATGGATTGAATAAAGGAAATATAAGATTGTATGCTAATAATGGATTATCTTTGAATTTCCCTTTGTCAAATGATGTAATACATTCTAGATATTAGTATATTACATTTCCACCTCACATTTTCTTTTATATTTATGGACATCTTACAAAAATATTTTCAACTCTAAAGTGTTTATCTTCAGAATATGGAGAATTTTATTCTCATTCACAACTTGTGTTAAATTCCACTTTCTTCTTATAAAATGATAAATTAATACAAAATATGGGTTCCTATAAAAAAATGTTGCCCAAAAGCTCTTGAAAGGGGTGAATTTGGTTTATCGAAATCTTATGATTATTTAAATCATCTCATGTATTGATCAAATCAGATCATATTTCGAAAACAATTCTCTCTCTCTCTCTCTCTCTCTCTCTCTCTCTCTCTCTCTCTCTCATTAGGCCACTGCATTGGTATGAATACTGCAACTTTTTGCAACTCTGTCAAATATTAGAGCTACCAATGAGGCATTATGGTTGAGAACAAGTATTATACATTAGGATAATGACAAGTTCAGAAAAGGGGTTTTGTAATATTGCAAGTAGACAATTATTTGTAGAAAGCTGGGATAATATCCATATCGATGCATCATTTCAAAAATTCCTAGTTGTTCCAATCATGAGGTAGACTAATACAAAATTATTACTGCCAATGCACAACATTAATGTAAGTATTGAAGACACGTGATTTGAAAGCTTTGTTGAGGTAAACTAAAGGATTGTGGAAATGTTGAAGACAAACCTAGCTTAATTTGTCTTTATAGAATCATTTCCTTGGAAAGTTGCCTAGTCAAGATGATTTCTATGTTTTGTGTGACTTGTGGAGTGAAACAAAACTTCAAGCCCAATTTTTGTCTTGGATAAATTATTTGGATACTAAGTCTTGTAATGGTCATATTTTCATATGACATAATTTGTCAAAATTTGATCCTAAAATTTACTTTTATGCAAACATAAATAGGACATTACCCACTTGGCACTATGATGGCCCCTTTGAAAACCCAAGTAGAGATGATAACTATATCTTGTCTTTTTTTGGCACTAAATAGTTTGCTATACTTATGTTGTATGAAGTTCATTATTGCATGCTTGTTAGAATGAGGTATATACACATCCGATGTCATATACATGCTACCCACAAACATATGTATGAGTAAGATTGCATTGGATTTGATTGTGTGAGCGTGCATGGTACCTCAAACAAATGAATAACTCAAAGTGATTTACATGGATGTTTGCATGGAACCACCTTCCACCTCCATACTAAAATTATTATACTTATTATAGTTCACCTAATGCATGCATAAGTCCGAAAATGAGTGAAGGGTGCATTCTCATGTTGTTCTATCATTCGAAAATAAGGACTATGACATCATCCCTTTAGGGTGCACTTCTCCTCCTTACCATAATAGTATGCAAACTTAAATCGAATTGGAAACAAGAAGAAGTGATTCATCATAACGTAATCTTCTCTTTAAAATTTGATAAAATAAAGGTGATTTCCATAAAGAACACATGCCTTTATTTTAAGTAATGTTCCCCATTCCCGTACAAATAACTATACATTGTGATAAGTAGTGTACCCACTTCCTATGCAAATAAAGACTCTTTTAGTGGATTAGAGCATCCCACACACCTCATTTCATCGAATGGTCATGATATACTTTTTGCAAGCGCATGAAGATATTGTTATGGATATGTGCTCATTATCGGGGTTGTTGGTGGTGATCAATTAGAACCTACAACTATGTCTACTATACCATGTGCTAATCACATTTATTATATATATAATGAACTATATTAAATTGGATGTTTCATCGATAATAATTTATATTTTTTTTATGTTCATTTAATATGAACGAGGTGACTTATAAATGGTTTTTTTTTATTCTAGATGCGGGTACATTTGATGATATTTTATGTTACTTTTGATTGGTATATATGATGTTTTTATTTCATTTTTTCTCTTTGCCACTATGATGTGTATGTGCATTGTTTTATAAATAAATTAGGTATGGAGAAATAATAGTGATGTGAGGGGGGAGGAGAGGCCACATGAGCTTTCATCTTCTTGAGGTTGGCCTCGTCAGTAGAGAAGAAAACATTCTCAAAGGCAAGAGAAGCACAAGGTAGTAACCGAACTACCATATCATGATCCAATTAATGAGCTTGACCCTTAAATAATTTATAATTAGGTTTCATTGAGTTGTTATATTTTATTCTTTTTTATATATGCATATAAAATCAAATGGTAATCAATATTTGTGGATTTCATTACATGTCTGAGTAGTGGTATTGAGTCATGGACTCTGCAATTGATTATAAATGAAGATAAAATCATGTTGGTTGGATATAACAATAAAAGAAGCCTCCAATGGGTATTTTGGAAATCTTCTCAGCTAACTATTGTCTTTGATTTAGGTAAGATTGCACCCTTACCTTGTATGACACATTTAGATCTTGGCCCTTGACTTAAAATGGATTGAGTTTTGTTTTCAAATTAAGTTAAATTGTAAGGTTCAACTTGATTTTAAGTTGGTTTAGAAGATTAACATTCATGGGCTACAACCTTGTGATGTATTTGGGTTTTCATGCAACTGTGTTTCATGGATTCTCTCTTATATCAAAACATTATTAGATTTACAAACTTCTCTTATATTGATATCAATTTGATTTTGTGTAGTTGGTAATTGTTTGTGTTAAAATTGAATCAAAGAGAACTTAGACATAGTTGTCCATCTCCCAAGAATACAAACTTTGGATAATGCAGAAAATATATGACTCAATATAACCAATTATAACTATATGAGATTTCCATGCATGTATAATTTTTCAATAGTTTTATTTTCCTATTTAGGTTCCCTTGCAGAGTGTGGGTTCACAGTTTCAACGAAAATTACCCTTAGTGGAATAGATGAAATTTCCACATTTTTAGGACTTGGAGATTCGAGAAACATTATTTATTCTATTGGAAAAAAAATTGACAATTTTTTTTATTAAGTGTCAATAATATTTCATTGTTTCAGACATTTGAGGAATCCTCTCTATCACCATGTTTTGGCTATTGAAGATTCCTCATTCTAGGTGCATTCACCCATTATCAATGCATATTTATTTCTCTTTGCGATGTTTTTTTGGTAGCTTCTATAACTAAGCAAAATCCGATCTCTTCTACCAAGTTATCCACCAAAAATTTTAAAACTCTAGGTCAAGCCTTTATAGGAATATCATGGAAGCAGATTGATTTGATACTTATAATTGGTTAGAGGATACAAGCCGCTTGTTATATATATGAATGTTGATGGGGAAGAAATTCCCTTCAACATCAAGGGATACTCCTCGGTACATGGTCCCAATTAGACTATGCACCATTTGGTTTAGGAGACACATCCAGATTCTGGCCCAGCTACCATTACTGGTTATGTGGGGGAATGGTTTGATGGTTTGCGAATGCAGATGTAGATGAAGACTATCTAATTGCATAAATGAAATATAATATATCCTATTGTATCTTATCCTAGATAGGAGCAAACTATCATAACCAAATGAGTAGCTGAAATGAAACTAACTCTACAAATAACTTCACTCATATAGTTGTTATGAAGAAGCAGAGCTAGACAACATCTACACACACATATATAACTAGAATAGCCTAGATCATATTATCGCATACATTAAAAACTCATATTCTCGGGACATAAACATAAGAAAAAATAACCAAGCTACAAGAATGATATCAATTGCATACAAAAAATCTATAGGAAAAATATATTCTTACAACCCATGTAAACAGTAGACAATCTGCTGAAAATAGTTTACAGTAAACAATAATTTACACAAGTTCTTCTATCTTTCCAAATTGGCCCCGAGGGATTCTCAATATTATTTAGCACTATGTTTTCTCCAAAAACGGTTTCATGAGTGTATACAATGCTTGAAGAGCCCCTTCAAAATGGGAATTTTCCTTTATTTATAGAAATCCTAGAAAATTGCTGAAAAATCTTCTTGAATTACTCAAGAAGTAGTTACAAAACCATTCAACTTCCCTCACTAGTTGTTTGACATGTGTAAGAATGAGGATGAAGCTGAAAATGGTTGGAAAAAGACAAAATAGAATACAACTAACAACAAACCCAAATTTTCTATTTTGTCTTATTTATGTACTCTTGTCCCTGGTGTAAGTTGTCCAAATCTTGAACTAGTCGTAAAGTGATATGACCATGTGGTAGGACAGTTCTTCAAGAGCTGTGTCACACATGAATGTGTTTTCATTTAGGGTCTTCATGTATTTTTCTAAGGTAGCCATGAATTCCTGGATCATGATGTGGACTTTGGTGGGCTGTATAAGGTGTTGCTCCATCAAATCCATTGTCACCTTTGTAGAAGATTTGATTATCTCTCACTTGTGACTTGTGCTCTGGTGGATTTTATCGAGAAGTTGTTCCATCATGAGGGTCTTTCTGAACTCTTATAGGGGAGGGAAACACCACTTATGCGTCAAAGCATATGATGCTTTGTGAATTTGTGCACATATTGCTAGTGTGCTGGTTGTCTCTATGTATTCTCTCTGCCCAACTTGTTGGAAATGATCAAGCAAAGTGTAATCAATATTTCTTTCTATTCCTAAGGGGTGAGGAAGCTTTGCCAGAGTGTCTGGGTTCTCAGCGATCCATCTACCAACATCACCTAGACCATCCCAGATGGTGATGAGTTGGGTGTTCTTGGCTTGCACTCAACTATGTTTTTCTATTATGGTGGTTTTCATCTGTTGAAAGATGTGCAAGTGGGCATACATGTTTGTGATGGATTCCTACAGTTCTATCCCGACTTTCTCTGCACATGATTTGAACTCTTTTATTATGACCTCATCTATCCTCACCTGCCTAAGTTGTTCATCCAACTCTCTGATTCTATCATCCTTCTCATGGTTATGGAAAAGTAAATTATTAAGGTTATGTTATTTTTCTGTAGTGAAGGAGGTGCTAGTGGACGCTGAGGAAAGTGAATAATCACTGACATTTTATGTTATTGGAGTTTATATGAGAATCGATAACGAATTGCCTCCCATGACTGAAAATTTCCTTGTCTATTTCTATACAATCCTACCCGTGTCTTTGTCATATCTGAACTGATTTAAATTCATCACTTTGCTTGGTTTATATGGGGTGTTAAGCCCCAATCCCATCCCACTAAATGGAATATGAATACTGGGACCTCTCGTTGATATTTCTGGGATGTCAGTGTCCATAGGTGTGGTGTTGTTATAAATATCCTCCTCATCCTTCTTTCATTGATCTTCCTCTACTGCCTTAGTTGCAACTTCATCCACCACTCTTTTTTCTATTGTTGTTGCCTCTGCAACTACCTTCTCGGCCGTGACTTTTGTTGTTTCTCTTTCATCCTCCACTGCTTTATCAACCAATTGTTTTGGTTCTGTTTTTGTCGCTACTTCTGCTTCAACATTTTCCTTGGCCTCCTCAATATTCCTCTTCTTTTTGGTAACATCCTCCTTCTTGTTGTGGGTCTTTTCTTTCTTCCTCCTCTTCTTTTATTTTGCTCATTCTTCCACTTCCGTTGATCCAGAATGTGTGGACATAGTTGCAACATATGATTTTGATGTTTTTTTTTCTTCTTCTTTCTTCTATGTTTCTTCAATGGCCTTATCCTCATCAATAATCCTCCATATGGGTTTGCCTTGTCACCTGGTAATCATTTCATGGTAAGTACATGCCCCACAATGTAATTTTTATTCCTCCCAAATGGATGACGAGTATTCCCATGGGAATTTTAGTTGGATGTAATAATATTTGACAACCTTCTTAGGATCATGCCTTCTAAATCTTTCTTCATCAAAGAAATATGTAAGTAATGTATTCACTTCATCATAGGCCTTCTTGGTGGTTGCGAATGAGTATGAACCGATCCATAAAGGAAGCAGAGGCTAGATAGCTTTCTTGTCCATATAGAGAGTTTCCCCAACTCTATGGATCACTATTTGATATGCAACCTCTCGAAACACCAGTTTGTCTGGGACAAATATTGGAAGTAGATGGAAAGTCTTGGTAGCCCCATATATCCTAATGTAAGTCCCATGTTTCATTAGGTACCAATCCTCAATCTTTCTGATTATTTCTAATGCCTTATCTATCATGCACGATACTGGCACACATAAAATGAATTCATACAAAGGTGTGAAGAAATGATCACATATCTTATGGTATTTCATCATGTACTTGTGCTCCCATAGAACCTTGCGGTAAATGTGTATGGATGGATCTGTCGGTTTCCATGCCCAACCCATCTTAGGATATTGATGTGACACACACATAATATCCAATAGATACGATGATAGGTGAAAACTTTGAAATGTCCCAGGCTTGGTATCCTTAACAATTGTGATAGATTATGTCAAAGTTGTTGATAGGATTTCAACCCAGTTGAATATTGACCCTTCATCTATGCAGTAATGGATCAAGGGAATTAAGGACATAGTAAATGTAGAGGCATCTCACTCCTTGTACAACCTGCACAACATCACCACCATATATTGTTAGGGTGTTCTTAATGTCATGGTTGGGTACTCGCCAAACAACCTATGATTGAAATATTTGTCTAGCTTGTACCAGATCTTGAACAAGTCTTTTTCTTTGAGCTTGAAACCACTAAGGAGTTCCTCATCTAACTTTTAGGTTCCCATTTCCAAGTGATAGAAACTTTCTAAATCAATTGCCCATAATGATGCTATGGGATCCTCCCTAGAGTTTATAATGTATCTATTTTCCAAGTCCACATGCTCGAGAATCCATGATATTGCATATGCGCGAGGGAGTACTGTAGCGTGATCTTCCACCTTATGTAGTCCTAATCTCTGAATGTTCTTGAAGATTCAGAGTTCGTCTTAGTCACTAGCTTCCACTGGGAATGTCCATATTTTGAACATTTGAAAGACTTCACCCCATTTGAGTGAGTCTCCTCCTTTCTCCAGGAGTCTTGATGTATCATTGTACACTGCCCCTGGGGAATCATGATCTTCATATTGTTCGCTTTCCCTGCCAAAAGCCTATGTGATAAGTGCCTTGCTTGTTATCTTCTTTTGTAGTGACATTTTTGAATATGAAATACATAGTAAAAATTAACACAAAAAACCAAATGAGAAAACAAACATGATCATATCATGCCTTATAAACATATAAGCAATAAGCATTTTAGTAGTGAATGAATATTGAAAACAAATATTACTATGTAAACCTCTGTGTTGGGTACCTGAAGAATCACTCATGTCAATGTTGGGGTGGATATCATCATCTACAGATGATATGATGATAGGAGACATTATGAGAGTTTAAAATTTGGTGAGAAACTAGGTGAAGAATCCATGCAGGTCAGTGAAGTTAACATTATCTTGATTAATGGAGAAATATTTGAGATCAGAGCAATTCATGTGAATTGCTCTGGTATATACTGAAACAAACCAAAGGAAATTTTCCGGTGAAGGGAGTTGTGTGTCAGTGAAGTTCGTGTTAGCTCTGTTGAAATGCAAAGTTATAACCAGAGAAAGTATTACAAAGTCCAACAATTATATTGAAACATTTCATGTAAATTTCACTAGTGGAACTAGAACAGTTCATGGCATGGTTGTCGATATGGGCCAAAAGACTTTTTTTTAACTCTTCCAAGCAATACCAAAGGTATTTACTTTAAGTTAATCGAAAAGGTTAATACCAGAGGGGTTCGTGTAAAGTCCTTCGGTGAACACCAAAGGCGATCGTGTTAAGTCTTCTAGTATGCTATTGAAGACAATCATATTAACTTCTTCGATCACATGAGTCTATGAAAAATATGGCTACGTATTTTGGGAACCAACTAATTGTGGTATGGTTTGGATACAATTTCGATTAGACGGAGCGATACTTTGGGCACATTAGTGGTAGTTCCAAGGAAATAAAACCTACTAAACTTGAGTATTCGTTCAAAGGTAAGGGCCCAACCCATATTAATAAATTTATGCCAAGGGAGGGTTGATTGTGGTTCCATGGGTATGTGAAATCTTGCAACCATAACCGTTGTTTGTGTGTTCCGAGTTGGTATTTTAGACAATGCATAACAAAAGCATACTAGGGAACACGTTAGGATTTACCTTATAGTCAAGGTCAAAAGTATGTTGGCACAAAGGATAATAGTAGAGGTAAGACTAGCGAGATACGAGGTTGCAGGGAAGGTGAATAGATTACATAATATCCACTAGAAAGATAAACCTAACCCTAATAAAAATAACACCAGTGGAAAGAGTTTTAGGGATTACTTAGCTTATGTAATGACACATGGATAGACAAAGGATGACACTCTCATGGATGCAACAACTCATCATTTGGTCTCTCAACGCTCCCCTTTCTTCCATAGAAAAATACCAAATGATAAGAAGGATATAGGTGGGGCACCCCCTTTATAGATGTGGCAGGAAAATCAACGCAACCAGAAGGGTTGGGGGGAACTCGTATGACATTTAAATCCTTTCTCTACTGGAGGGGATATTTGGAAGTACTATGGTCATACCAGAGGAGATGGTGGGAAGACCTCTGATATGGATTGGAGGTGTTAACGGGAAGTGCTTTGGTTTCATTGTTTTTTTTTTGGAGGAGTTTACACAAAGTGTGTTGTTCAAAATATTAACGCATCGGAGAGGTTTTGGGGAACTCCTCTGGTTCAACCGATGGAGTTCGTAATAACTCCTCCAATTGAATCAGAGGATTTAATATTAACTCTGTCGGTTAAAACATGTGTATATATAGACGTCAGATAAACCTCTCCGATGGGTCGAAGGAATTAATTGGAAATCCTTCGGTGTGTGTCAGAGTAATTAAAAGGAACTACTCCCATAACTTGAACAATGCTATTTTAAGAATTTTTCTAAGCTTTGAAAAAATATTGAATCAAACTAGACTTGAAACGTCAAACAACCTGATCAGAGAGGGAAGAGAAAAAATCAAAGATCAAACGTGGAGATAACTCTGGAAGTCGAGAGAAAAGGAGGGGTCCCCTTTTCTTGGAAAAATAAATGCTTTCCAAGCAAGGATCCAAGAAAGGGGAAGGTGTTGATGCATGGTACAACACTGAGAATACTGATTATTATTCATCCCAAGTGCATTCACTCATTCTTGGCACATGTTTACTTCTCTTTGCATTGGTTGTGTGGTTGATATGCCATTTTCTTAATATTTATTTCCTTGCTTTTCATAGAATCAAAATTCTTAATATTTTCTTAATACCACTTTTCACTGCAGGTAGTATTTGTAGCTAATGGAGTGGCACTTGATTCAAAAAATTCTACTCCAAGAGTGAAAAATGAGGTAGTTCAAAAAGTTACAAGTTCTCTTATTTTTTGTATGGGTATTGTATCTCTCTAAATTTAGTAAAATTGATGATTCAAATTTTATCTATGATAAATGATTATTTGATGCACTCTTTGGGATGCTTGTGTATAAGCACTATGTAGATGAGGTTTTGATGTGTATTGTTGAGAATTCCTTTTACATCCTATGATTTTACATGTTACAAAGTCTACATAGGGCATTGAGTTTCAATGTTTTTCTTAGTTAGATGAGAAATCTAATATAATTTTCTCGAACAACACTTGCCATATAGGTTCATTTTCTAGTACCTTTCCACTGACACTATTAAATTACTTTTCATGATTATAATTGCATGTTGCAATGTTGAAGACTTATGACCATATCTAAGTTACACCAGTAAATGTTCATCTTGAGCAATAACATGAAAAGTTGAATCTTTGAATTCTTCCCCATACAACAATTGGGTCATTCCCACAAAGATTTTAATTGTGCATGGTTTGTCCTAAATACAGGTGGGTTATATTTGCATTTGTTGTGATTGGTTAATCTAATTCAAGTTTTAAAATGTTATTATCTAGAAGCATGCATGTAACAAAGAACACTTGATGCCATAATAGGATTTTAGAGGAAGAGTAATAAATATGCTAATTGCATCAAGGATGAAGTTTCCAAAGTTATCAAATTGAAAGAAGACCTTGATATTGATATGCTTGTGCATGGAGAACCTAAGGTGAGTATTGAATAAATTGAATTGAATGTTGAAATTGTTATGTTTTTTTCAATGTCCAATCCAAAACTAATTATTACAATTTTACTAATGAAAAGGAATGACATGTGGATTGCCTTGGAGAACATCTCTAGGGATTTTCTTTTATATTCAATGGTTGTGTGTAGTCTTATGGATCCTATTGTAAGAAACCACCAATTATCTATGGTTATGTCAATTTCCCAAAGCCTATGACTATCTTTTCCTCTAAGACTACCTAGAGCATAGTTATTAGATCCATTAAGGGAATTCTCACTGGCCTAGTGAAAATTTTGAGCGGGCCATTTGTTATAAATGATCAACCAAGGTAAGGAAATCCATAATTTTTGTCATAATTATAAGATTTTGAATTTACATCATATAATTTTCCTTGAAATGGGTGTCTAGAACATACTTTGGGGAGTTTGAGGCACTAATGCAAACATAATACATATATTAAATGTGATACCAAATTTCCCTACCCATTAAGGATGAGGTGGAAGATTAGGAAGTAGGTGGAATTCAAGTGAATGTGGTTGACACCTTTTAGAATTTGTTACCAACTTCTTGTTTGCATAGATACTAACAACTAGTCCGAGACAAATGCATGCTTGTTAATAGAATATTTAAATTATATTACTTTGTCATTGAGATATTGGTTTTCTATGACCTCAAGTGATTAAAATTGATGAGGAATATCTCAGAGAAGGATTGACTCTATGAAAAGTCAAACTTTCTTATTACCCGGATTCAATCGTTTATGGATTTCTATATCACTAACTGTGACATGAAAGATACCATTCAAGTTTATGAAAATATTTTTCATGTAATCAAGTTATCATCATAGGTGTTGGACATTGGGTTCAACGCTTCCTGCGAGTTTCATGACATGGGTTAACCCCCTCTCATAGACCCTATATCTGGAAATTGTAGCAGAGATCAATGCTTGTGAGTTTTGGTCTAACAAAAAATGCATTCCAAAAAATGGTATCAGAGCAATAAGTCTTGAGTTCAAAACTCACCCAACATGATCTTGGGGGAGATTGTTGGACATTGGGTTCAATGCTTCCCGCAAGTTTTGTGACATGGGTTAACCCCCTCTCGTGGATCCTATCTCTGGAGATTGTAGCGAATATTAATGCCTATGGGTTTTCGTCTAACAACAATTGTAGTCCAACAATAGAATGCCTTTACATATTGTCCATAAAGATATTTATGCAATAAATTCTCTATGTTGTCAACGCTCCTAGTTGTTTTCGATGCAGATTTGTGTTAAAGTTTTGAGTAGCAGCGAAAGATATTATTATTGTATTGTAATTAATCATGTCGGCCCTATTGCTCCATTGTAAAGTGTCAAATGTAAATTATAAATTTGTATTTGTCAAGTCGTCCCTATTGCGCCATTGTGAAAATGTCAAATGTAATTTATAAAGTGTATTTTGTAAAGTCGGCCATATTGTGCCTTAGTAAAGTGTCAAGTCGACCCAGACCTAATTTAGGTTGGCCCAACTATTATTTATAAGAGGCCTAATGCCTCATTTGAAGAACGCACAACAAGCTCTTTATCTCAATAGAAAAGTGCACAAGTCTTAGAGGGAGACACAACTTCAGCAAGGAGGTGTCCCGTGAAGGGTTTTGGTCTATTTGCTAAAGTCTATATTGGTCAAGTGGTGCACTACTTTGTTCTGGTTAGGGTTTTTGGAGGATCTTTTGCTTCGTGAGATCTCTCTTAAAGAGAGACATTGTTCTTGTTAACGAATCTATACTGAAGAATTTTTGCTAGGTTTTCTTCCCCAAGAGGGTTTCCCATGGTAAATATTGTATGTTGTGGATGTCATTTTTTCAATTATTCTCTTGTATGTAGTTATTGTAATAATTTTTAAAAGTTAAAGAACACCAATTCAGTTAATTTCTTAAGTCAAAAATTCAAGATGGTATTAGAGCAGGCCTGAAAGAATCAATTTGCATAGTACTGAGGAACTCGCTGGGGAAATCAAATCCTTATGAAAGTTTCTCTAACCCTTGTACACCTTTTCCTTGGAGTAGTTTTGAGTTTCTGTAATTTTCAAAAAATAGGGTTTCGGCATAAAAACCTAGGAGGTGAGGTCATCTATTTTCTGAAGAACGTTGGGAAAAGTAAGGCCACAAGGAACTCACCTTAGGAGGGTGGATCTATTCCCTGGATCATATTTCCAAAAATCGAAAGTTGGAAAATTAGGGTTTCCTCATAAAACCCTAGATCAAGGCGTCAACGCAATTGCAGATTCAACTTAGAGTAGATTTCATGTTGGAATAACGCACTCTCTGGTAAGTTCAAAATCCTTGAATTTTTTTTTTTTCTTATCGTATTTTACTCACAGGGAAAGATGACTATCAAAACTAAGCTTGATGAGAAGCTTGAGGATGTTGCTAACTTTTGAGCATGGAAGTACATAGTGATTCTCATTCTATAAGAGCATGCCCTAGAAGGATTCGTCAAGGAAGAAGTTCCAGAGCCAAAGGTAGATGAAGCCAAGGAAAAACACAAGAAGAGCTTGGTCAAAGCAAAGAGAATCATTTCAGTTTCTATCAAGGATCACCTGATCCCTCATGTCTTGTCTTTAACAACTCCCAAGAAGATGTTTGATTCCATATCTTGATTTTATCAAGGGAAGAATATCAACTAGAAGATGAATTTGAGAACACAACTCAAGAGTGTGAAGATGCAAAGTTCATAAACTATCCAATCATACTTCACAAGGGTATCTCAGATCAGAGAACAAATTGAATCCATTGAAGATACCGTCAAAGAAGACGAAATTGTGATGAATACCTTGAATGGTCTCCCAAGGACATGGGAATCCTTCATTCAAAGAATCTATTCTAGGAGGAAGCTTACAAAGTTTAGCAGGATGTGGGAGGACTGTACTCAAGAATAAGTGAGACTAGCATCATGTGAATAAAAACTAGCCAATGATGATAAAGCCTTAGCAGGACATGCCAGAATAGGAAAGAGTAAGAAGGAAGATCATCCCCACAAGAGGCCTCACAAACCACACAAAGGCCAATTTAAGGACTACTCAAATCTCAGATGCTTCATTTATCAAGAGATGGGACACATTGCAAGATTTTGTCCCAACTTGAAAGATAAGGTCAGAAAAGGAAAGTATAAGAGACATCATTCTCATGCCACAAAATATGATGAATCTGATAAGAAGAGAGCTAAAGGAGATGAGTCAAGTGAAGAGTATGTTTTGATTTCATCTCTTACCAAAACAATCACCCATGGAAGTGGCACATGTCTCATTGATAGTGACACCTCCAAGCACATGACAGGGTATAATAACTTGTTTTCAAACTTGATTAAGAAAGATTCACCTCATAAGGTGAAACTAGGCGATGGCTACCTGTATCCCATCAAAGGAGTAGGAGAAGCAGCTTACATATTGGATTCCGGAAAACCCATGAAGATGAAGGATGTTCTATATGTTCCTGGATTGAAGAAAAATATCCTTTCCATATCAGCACTATATGAGAAAGGATTCAGAGTCACTTTCGTGGATGGTGAAGTTCTCATGTGGCCAAAAGGAAAGACTATTGATGATGCTATAGTGATTGGTGTCCAAGAAGGAGGCCTATATAAATTGAAGGGACACTCAGATTCATCACTAGTACACAATACAATAAATCCAAGTGAGTTATGGCATAGGAGATTTGATCACCTAAAATACAAAGCCTTACCGATCGTAAGCAATATGGTGACAGGTTTGCCAGAGATCCAAGTGAACCATGAAGGAATATGCAAAGGATTTGCACAAGGAAAGAACACGAAGAACTCATTTCCAAATAGTGAAAACAAATTGAAGGAAGCCCTGGACATTATGCATTCGGATGTATGTGGACCAATGTCAGTGAATTCACTAAGCGGGTATGTATACTATGTCTCATTCATTGATGATTACTCACGTAAAACCTGGATTTATTTTTTGAAAAATAAAAGTGATGTATTTAGAAAGTTCAAAGAATTCAAAGCTATTGTATAAAACCTCTCTGAAAAGAAAATAAATATTCTAAGGCTCGAGAATGGAGGAGAATTCACATCCGATGAATTCAATACATTCTGTAAGGAAGTTGGGATTAAGAGGGAGATCTCTATTCCCTACAATCGTCAGCATAATGGTGTGGAAGAAAGGAAGAACGAAACAATCATGGAAGCAATGAAATCCATGATTCATGATCAAGACTTACCTATGCATCTGTGGGAAGAAGCAGCTAGGATATTTGTATATGTGCATAATAGAAGTCCCCATCGTGTACTTGGGAATAAGACACTGGAAGAAATATTTACAGGTGAAAAGACAAAGGTCAAACATCTAAGAATATTCGGTTGTCCCGTATATGTACATGTCCCCAAGGAAAAAAGATCCAAGTTGGACCCTTTAGGAAAGAAGGGTACCTTTTTTTTCCGGATCTATTGAGACATCAAAAGCATACAGAGTTTACATCCCTGGTCACTGACAGAGTGAGAATAGAAGAGATGTAACCTTTGATGAAGATGCAACCTTCAATAGATCAAGACAAAACCATACAAGCGAGGTTCATGATGAGGAACCTGAAGCTCCTAGAGTTGCATATACAGATGCAGGTAATGATATGGTACCAGAAGAAGAATGCTCCATAAGAACATCATGATGTGGTAGAACCACAAAGACCTGTAGAGACGACTACAAAAAAGAGAAGGCCAACTTGGGCTTAACAAATTATTTAGGATGCAAATAAGTATGGATCCCTAGATGGATTTTTCATAGAAAGGAAGAAACCACAACCATTTTCCATCTATATAGCATTGTTGAGTGACATCATTTATGTAGATCCTACTTGTTATGAAGAGGTCGCAGATAAGAAATAATGGAAGGATGTCATGATTGAAGAATACCAGTCAACAATAAAGAATGATGTTTGGGATGTGGTTCCAAGACCAAAAGAGAAGATAGTGGTTAGTTCCAAGTGGATATACAATATAAAGCATACTGTAGATGGCAGTATAGAGAAGTACAAGGAAAGGTTCATGCCACATGGTTTCTCCCAGAAAGAAGGAATAGATTATGAGGAGATTTTTTCTCATGTTGCGAGATACACTGCAATCATGACCATTCTTGCAATAGCTAAAGTGATGAAATGAAAGATACATGAGATGGACGTGAAGACAAATTTCCTGAATGGTGTAGTAGAAGAAGAAGTGTATGTAGAGCAGCCACATGGTTTCAAGACACATGATAGGAAGACACATGTATGCAGGTTAAAGAAAGCCTTGTATGGGCTGAAGCACGCACCTAGAGCTTGGTATGGAATAATTGGCGGTTTCTTGATGAGCTTGGGTTTCACCAAGAGTACAAAAGATTCAAACCTTTACCTCAAGGTTGTGGATGGTGAACCTATGATATTGCTACTATGCATGGATGATTTGTTTCTAACAGGGAACTAGAAGCTCATCACTGAAAGTAAGAGGAAACTTGCTACATAATTCGAGTTGAAGGACCTAGGCATGATGCATTACTTCTGTTGTTCCTAAGATTAAACTTAAGGCTCAAAGAGTAATCTCAGGCATCAAGAATGTTTAAAAGGGTGTTTTTTCTACCTTTAGTTATATAAGAAAAATCCTCAAATGAAATTAATAGTAGGACAATACATAGGCCCTATTTCGTTGTTTGAGTCACAACTATGATATCAAATGGTGTGGGAGAAATTTACAAAACTATTAAACAAATTTAGGCATCAATGACAAATGAATCTCACCTTGTTTGCAGTAGAAGAAAACAAAGAATGCACCCTTGAACAAGATATGAGATCCAATAATTCAAATAGCTTGCAGGTCTTGTATTCCTTACAACAATTACAGAGGAAAAAATGCTTACTTAACGAATTATTGAGATAATATGATTACAATAGTTGTGATACTAAATTGCAATCAATCACTTATCAAGGAATTACGTAAAGAAATTCAAAGATATGGAAATACAGGAGAAACACATAACTCAAACTAAACAGAATTTGGAATCTCTGTCTGCACTTGTATCAATACTCAAAAAATGAGAGTTTTCTCTATTACATCCGGCAAGAAGCAACCTTGAATATATCTTAAATATATGCATTTATACCAAAACT
>ML784582.1:699094-716352 GCA_009831015.1 Picea engelmannii | reverse complement strand
TTCTAAAATTATTGGGGTGTTGTCTTTATAAAGAAGGACTCACTCCCAAATTGTGACAAAGATAATAGAAAGAGGGCCCCAGAAAGAGAATCATCCTGCCCTGGAGCAAGGAAATCAAACATGGTGGGAAAGAAAAATTGGACGTGAGAACTGATATAAACCTATCTTTTATTTACTTTATGCTTTAAAAATGCTTGTTGATCCCCCGCCACCTTACTGAATGCTCGTTGATCTACACATTGCCAACTTACCGTCGCTTCGACCTTACTGCTGAGCTAACTGGTCAACCAATAGCAAGTCTCATCCACTAGTAACATTGTCTGAACATAAATAATATATGATTAGACATAAAGACATCTAACTGGATTTGAAAAATAGAATTCCCCAGGAAAAATTCGTTTGAACTCCAAAACCTCCAAAGTCTCCCAGACAGTGCTAGAAAGAAATGAGATTGCATATCTACTTCGATGAATAAAAATTTGCAAGTCCCTGCAGAGTGCAACTGGCCCCTTAGATAAAAGTGGCGATGCACCGCTACTCAACAACAATGAAACAACAAGGTTGCTTCTAGTACTTATAATACTTTCATATCGAAGTTTTCACATACAATACTTTCATACAGAAGTTGACAAAGATAAATAGGTTTAAGGCACATATCTACTTCCTTCCTTTCCTAATGCGAACAAGCAATCCTTCCTTGCCTAATCAAATTTTGAGTCTATGCAACCTTACCTTGAACCTGCTTTAGCTTCCCATATGTCCACAAGATAAAGAAACAGGTTTGCCAGTGCATCTCTACGTTTCAATGAACACTCTCTATATATCTAGCTCTCCATGGGTTGAATAGCCATAGAGAAGAGTTCAATCCAAGTGAGATACTTTTATCTTACACATAAAAAACATTTATATATGATATCACCATAGAGAACGTTTACTAAGTCCAATGAGAGATTATCCACTTAGTTACTACTCTACTTTGTATGGTGCCTTCTATAATAGTGTTAGTATATGCCATTGTTGGACGTTTTCTCTTTCTAAGCCTAGGGACATGTAGAAGAGATTGAGGCTCGACCAAACTCGTATCTCTACGTTGACCTTGTCCAGTGAAAAAGAAATAAATAAGAATTTCTAAGAGCTCTATGAATTATATGTGCATATTCAATCATACCAGTAGTCATTTTGAATACAGATGGGCTCAATCTCATCTCTACATGGTGTCATATCTACGCAATATATGATGTCGCATGGATACGTGCTGGCCATGGAAAACAACACATCCACCTTCCTCCTTTTCCAAGCCCAGTCTGAAATGTAGATATATGACGTTGTATACATCCTTTTTACAAAGTCCCTAGATTTAAATATGATTATCTCTCTATGAACAACTTCAATTTCCGCTCCTTACCCTAGGTAACTTGCACCCCATAAGCCATTGTTGGCCAAAACGGAGACACCCCTTTATATATGTATATACCTACTTTTTTTAATATAGGATGTCGCTATGGAAAACTCATTTCCATGAATCGGAAAGCTATCAAGGGTACCTAGGAACCGACCCGAGTAAGAAAGAAAATGTAGACAAAACTACAACAATTTTTCCATCCAACAAACAAACATAAGAACTCTATCTAGTCTCCTCTCCAAAATCTCAAGAACAAGAAACATGAGCTGTATTTTGATCTATGTTGAGGCCCCATAAGAAGAGGTCGGTCTCTCCCTCTTAACTTAATGCATGGGTTTAATAAATGTGCTTCAAAATCTCTCCATGGAGAATGTGCCATTGAAAATTTGATCACCACCTTTGTTTATTAACCACCTCCTCACCATAATTACCTTTTGTCATCAGCAGGTACAACAATTGTAATTTTTAATCTATCTACTAAGAGAGCCAGATGTTTTCACAAACTCTACTTGCATCAATATTTAAGATTTTGTCTCATCTCTGCTTCTTTACCCCCTCCCATGCCTTAAGACCATAGAGAAGATTTCAATGTGAAAGTCGTAGTCTCCATTCTTTTCAAAAGAGAATAAGAAATTTCTACATCTTAAAAATTGAAGGGTGTAATTGCTTCTTCCAAGTGCATATGCCTCCCTTAGTTAAGGAGAGGGGGTTAAGGAAGGGTGGCTTCAACTTGCAAATATTTATTCATATGAGATAATAGCTAAATGTTGAAAACTTTTCATGTTCAAAATAACATGCTTTTGTAATGGGGAATGGCATCCTAAGGATAGGAGCATAGATTGTTCTTTTATCTTTTCAAAGAAAGATTGGACTCCCTATTCAGATGTTGGTGAATTCAACTCATTGATTGACTTAATTCTTTTTGGATTGATATAAATTCACTCCTTAATTACTATGTGCTCCAAAAGTTTTCCCTATGATACAACAAAAAGACACTTCTTCAGATTCAAAGATATGCCATATAGTCTGCAATGATCAAAGAATTGCCTCAAATGTTTGATATGTTCTTCTCTAATCTTTGAGTGAATGGTCAAGTCATCCTAATAATCAGCCATGAACTTTCCACTTAGATCTTGAAAGGCATGATCCATTGCTCTTTGGAAAGTTTCTCCAACATTCTTTAATCCAAAAGGCATCTGAATATATCCATAAGTTTCCCAAGGTATGACAAAAGCAGCTTTTGGTCTGTCTTCTTCAACAACCAACACTCAGTTGTATTCAAAAAATCCATCAAGCATGGACATCAAAGTTTAACCAGTGACTTGTTGTAGCAACATCTCCATGTTTGAGAGTGGATAATTGTCTTTTATACTCGCTCTGTTCAAAACCTTAATATACACACAAAGGAGAATCTCTCCACTCTTATTTCTTACTATTACTAGATTCGACATCCATTATGAATGTCTTATGGGAACAATTATTCCATCCCTTTTTAATTTGTCCAATTCAATTTTTAATAGAGGCTTAATTTTAGGATTTATCGTTCTCAACTTCTGCTTGACATGCTTTGTTCCTTCTTTAAGGGGAATGATATGTTGAAAGATGGACTTGTCATATTCCTTCAAATCATCATAAATCCAAGAAAAAACATCATAAAATTATTTAAACAAGGAAGTATATTTGTTATAGTCCAAAAATGTCCTACCTATACATACATGGCATTGGCCTTTCCACTTACAAAATTTGTCAATTTACTGATGAGGATCCTTCTTAAAAAAAAAAAAATTGGAACATGTACATGCCCTGTTGAACTATAGCCCACATACACAAGCTAGTTTCATACTAGACATCCCATGTACATACGCGAGATGCATGCTAGACAGCCTGCATTTACCTCCAAAATTTGCAAAAAATATATAATTGCAAGGAATTTGACGGAGTTTACAGGCTATTGAGGGTTTCCCAACCATTTCACCCACTGTAGCTCGTCCCCAAACCGAATAACCATATTTTTCTCATATTAAAATAGGTCTTGGGGTCCCATTTACAACAACAAGCAAGACAACAAGTAAACTCTGCCAAAATCCCTTCCCCTTCTAGCCCAAGTTTTGCAACCCTTTCTAAGATTTGGCCTCAGCATTCCCCTCCAGCCCTTTCTCCTTATACAATCCTTTCCCTTTTCTCAAAGAGATCAATTGGTTGTGAGAGGCAAGCATGGGAATGATGCACTAGGAGCAACAATAAGAGGAGCCCGGACCTGGTTCACAGAGTGTTTGTCGATAAGAAGGTTGTAATCCTTTTTATCTTCATATTGAATAAAAGAGTTATTTTCTTGTCCCAATACATTGTGTCTTTATGCTTGATTGATTAATGCATCTATGTCTATGTCTGAAAATTAATAGTGATAAGTAGAGATGGTATATCTTGTAGCATTGTTTTCCTAAGTTTTTGCAGGTTGGCTTTGGGAGGAGACCAGCAATCAAGGAAGCTGTAAAGGCGAAAGAGGTCTACATTAGTTGAAAGGACCTAAGGTACAAATACTTTCATCTCTCTTGTCATTTAAGGTTAGATAGTTTTGGGGTAGCTTAGGAATAGAACTGTCTTTTAAGAGAAGTCAGTGCTTTTTCTATACCTTGACCCAGTATAGTAATAGGGGGATTTTCCCCGCTAGAAGAATTGCCAACTCCACTAGGGAGTCTCTCTAGATTCTTAGTGGGATATATTGGTTTTCTTTGATTTTCAGTGCCTTTCTGAGTTTTTTGAGTGTTCTGAGTCAGTTTGGGTCTATGGTCACCTTCCAAGTGCCTACCATCTTCCCTTTCCCAAGTTGTTTGTCCAAACTTTTTCTTTTTTAAAAATTTGTAGAGGTGTACGCACCCTGCTCTCTATACATCACGCGTACATACGCGATATGCATTATACATAGACCATGTACATACGCAGTTTGGTCGTGCACAACACGTGTCTCTGTGGTTTTGAATAATTTTTCAAAATATTTTCCTTATCCTACAGAAAACTTGTGGTTCCCATGTCTTCCTGAGTTCCAGAAGCTTCTATTATTTGGGGTTTAGACACTTTGCATGATCAGACTGTTTATGAAGTAACAGAAAGAAATCCTCTTGTCTCTCTGTGTTTCCAAGAATTTTTGGCTTATTTTTAGCATGAATTTCAAGAAAAATGATTTGTGTATTCTACAGTTTCTTTTAGCATCTTTTGTTAGTTATACTTTGATTGGAAGAAAATAAAAATTAAAACCTAGTTTTTTAGGTCTCTTTCTTTCTTTGCATTTGCTTTGCATTGTTATTTGAAAAAAAAAAGAAATTACCATAGTGTTTTGTTTTCTTCTCATCTTCAAAGCATTTCAAAAGGAAAAATAAGAAAGAAAATCCTTTCATTTTCTCTTTTGTTTCACTCGAAAGTTGCATTGTGCATTTTGCATTGAAAGGAGAAAAGATTGAATTTTTATGTTTAAAGGATTGTTCATGTTTTTTGCTTGAAACTCTTTTTCATTTGTATAATTAGTTTAAAGTCTTATTTTCCAATGTTCTAATTATTTTCTTTTTCACAAGAGTCTCAAACAACATAAGTTTCACTTTTGTTCCTTGAGTAAGAAAATCCCATAAAATGAACACACTAATCTAAAATATATTAGTAACACTTTTTCTAGGGTTCACCAATAGCTTAGGCTAGGGCCTTCGATTAGGTGTGAAGAGGTAAACTCTCCAAGGCCAACCAAAACTTAACTTAGGTGTTTGTGCTAGGGTGTGAAAAATCCACTTTGTAATTACTCAATCCAGGAAGCTCCTCTCACACAGGAGTAAAACACGAGGTCAAGTGGAGGATGGTGACAGAGATATCCACTCTAGATCCCGAAAAAGCATTTGGGAGAGTGTGTATTGGGGGTGAATCATGTAGTGTTACTAGCCTGACTTGTATCGCACCTATGAGACACATGGATTCATCCAAGGTACTCTAAGAGTGATTCTGTCCCTATTGCATTTTAGGCCTTGGGAGGATCTTCAGGCTTAGTTACCTTGCCCATACACTTGCTCGGCTACCGACTGTACCCCCCTGGTTGTTGATTACAAGTTGGTGGTCTAGTTTCCATTATACAGTTTGACACACAGGTGACTACTAGGGGTGTATTGCGGTACCTAAGGAAGACTTTGTACTCTTTGGGAGACACCCGAAGGGACTATCGGTGGGAGGTATAGGTAATTTTTTCTCCTGGCTAGTCGTTTGTCTTTGTAAATTCTTTGGACGATTAGTACTTCATCTCCCTGGGTCGGAAGCATTCAGAAGAGTAGTTTGTTTGGTTTGTATATTTTTAGGTTTTTCTTCTTAGTGGCGTGCTCTGTTCTCCCTAGTTTTCCATAGTGAGTTAGTGAGTCATCACTTTGGGTATTTGAACTAAGGTGGTATACCGCCCACTCCATTGGTCGTGAGGATTTTTGGGTCTTTCTCTTAGAAACGTGGAGCCACCTCCTTATAGGCGTATATTTTTATAACATTGGTTCATCAGTGTCAATGTGTGAGACTTTTACGGACTTGAACAATCCCGCAAGGGAAGAGCTTGTGCATAATATCTTCATGGAAAAAGTAACTGGTGATACCAACCAAGGAACCCCTTCACAAGGGGATTCTTGTGATTTTCCTCTCTTCAGAAACGTTGGTGTCCCTTTGATGGCCAATTGTACATTCCTAGGTTGAATGTGGGACTACTAGTTTGGTTGAGTACCATTCCAAATGTCCCAAATGATCTTGACACTTCTCATTTAAACACCTTATGTCATGGGTATCATGTTGATGTTCCTTTTTTGGCAAATTCTTCTCCTCCTCCTTCTCCCTTCTCTAGTGAAAGTCTAACTACTAGTAACCGGAAGTCTAAATGAAATAGAAAGAGGAATAATAGGAAGAATAAATATTCAACCTCTGCGAGTCATGTTGGATATGGGTCCTCAACCTCTGCAAGTCATGTTGAAGACTATAACCCAGTCTCTGCAAGTCATGCTGGGGGAAAAAGTCTCATCACCGCTAGTCATACTGGAAATAGTTATGTAGCCTATGAGAGTCATGTTATCAACCAGCCACCAACCTCTGCAATTTGTGTTGGATATGTGAAACCAACCACTGCAAGTCATGTTGGGGGAATGAGTCTCGTCAATGCGAGTAATACGAGTAATATATCACCAACCTCTGATAGTCATGTTGGATAGTTGTCAACAAAATTTGTGATTCATGTTGAGGACAAGCAACCAACCAYTACTAGTCATATTGGGGGAATGGATGTTGTTGAGAAACCTAGATGGATAGGACGTCAGCCTAAGTTCCCTTGTAATCTTTGCAAGGGATATCACCTTACTCATTTATGCACTAGCCTTCCAAAGGCACAAAGATTGTGGTCCCTGTCTACAAGCTCTTATGATTCTGAATCTTCTGAGGCTTCCTCACAGCCTATTCATCCATTGGTTGATGAAGTGGTCATTTCGATGCAATCTTCGATCAATCCCACTCCTCTTTTGGGGGTTGATGTGCCTTCAGACCATGTTGTCGTGCAGCCTATTTAGCCATTGGTTGATGAAGTGGTTGTGTTGATTAAATCCTCTGCCGATACCACTCCTCTTTTGGGGGGTGATGTTCCTTCAGAATATGTTTTCTCGCAACCTATTCAGCCAATGGTTGAGAAAGACTTCGTGTTGATGAAATCTTCAATCGATCACACTCTTCTCTTGGAGAGTTTCGAGTCTACCAAAGTGGTCATACTAATGCAATCTTCGGCTGATCCCACTCTTCTCTTAGAGAGTGTAGAGACTACCAAAGTGATCATGTCGATGCAATATTCGGTTGATCCCACTCTTCTCGTGGGGAGTGATGTGTCTACCGACTATGTTTTTAGCATTTCCAGTTCAGTACTTTCAAAACAAAGGAGAATTTCACACACTTTGAGTACACCCCCTCCAAGTCCTAAGATGGTTTCCTTTGATTGGAATGACCTTGTTGAGCCTCGTCTTCCTTCTTCTACATCCATTAAAATAAGGGTTGAAGTTAACTCAAAATCATTTACCGATGTATTGTGGATGAAGGAGCCTCCGCAAGTATTTTATCCTCCTCAACTTGGAAAGCTTTGGGTTCTCCGGAGATTGTAACTAATGTGCATGAGTTGTTGGATTTTGACAAATGTCCTAGTAAATATTTGGGGATTCTTCCTCAGTTTCCTATCTCATTAGGTGGGAAGATTGTCCTTATCAATGTTATAGTGGTGCAAGGCCCGTTAGATTAACATATGATTCTCAGGCGTGATTATGTATATGCTATGAATGTTATGGTGTCTATGCTCTTCTGGGTCATGCATTTCCCTCATATTGGAAGCATTGTCACTATCGACCAGTTGGCATCTGATAATCACCATCCTAATTCGACATTAGTTTAGGATGCCCCTTTATATTTTCCTAGTATCCGTGTAGACTCTACCTCGCCACAAGTAAATTATGTGGTGTCTTATCCTCGGTTTTCAAATTCTCATGAGAAGGAACTTGTTCATTCATGTTTGCCTTTTCGAGATTTTGTCTCAGCAGTTGAACTGTTGGTTTATCCAATGAGGGTAGGGGAGCCCTTGCTTCCCACTCTTGCTCCAAGTGATCTCAAGTTTCCTTTTGAGTATGATCTCATTGTTTTTAGATCCTCAAGCCCTCATGCTTTTGATGCATCAGTGATAGACTCTGCCAGTCCTGGCTAGAACCTCCATCATCATATGGAATACAGTCAGTTTAATTCTCCCTTTAGGACTGTTGACCCTCCTCATTCACGTGATTTCTCATATTTTGAATTGCCTTCAGATGAGGCTATCCTTGAAGCCATGACTATGGTCTCTATACCTTGGAAAGAATTACACCATGGTTTATGTTTTCTTCCCTTTTGGGAGACTTTCCAGGTTGAATATCGAAGAGACTCTTGGTTAGATCCTAGAAGAGGGCTCTACCTAAACCAGTACCATGCATGAGTCGTAAGGCTGTGTGGTGCCTTGTACCATATTTTACAATCTAGGTTTGTTGTTTTCAAGTTTTGTATTCAATAGCACCTATTATTTTTGGAAGTTTCTATCTATATTGGATATATTAACTTCTGCATGAGTGTTATTGGATTTATATGCAGGATCTTGGAGACATTTTTCTTTGACTTTTTCTCATCATATCGATTCGTTCTGACAAGTATTGACATCGAAACTGACATATAGGTTAGATTTTTCCCTACTTACATTTTTGCATTATCCGTTTCTTGGCTCATTTGGTCTTAGGATCGACCCCACTAAATTGTGACACTAACCTTTCTTGTTGATAAGTGTGTCTTACTTTATGTGGTAGAGCCTTCCTTCCATGGGCATCCTAGTTAGAGCCTCATTTTCCATTTGGTGCCCATGTCGAAGTATTTAATAGGCTTGGGAGTCCTTTTAGTCCCACCATGATTACATTTTGAAGCCTCATTCTTCTTCATCTTTTCTGGCCTTTACCCGAGGGACTCCCTATGAGCATAGTTTATATATTTCAAGCTCGCTTAAACTTTGAAAGCAATATCTAATGAGAGATTATTTTTTCTTTTCAATCTCGTTTAGATTACTTAAGAAAAGAAGCCCCCCTGGAGTCTTCTTTAAGCCCTTTTCAGACTCTCTAAAATTGAAAAGATTGTGAAGCGATCTTGTTGCCCTTCACGCTCGCCAAACTCAAATTTGAAGGCACATCTGTTCAGATGTAGTTTACCCCTTTTTCGGTCCAAACGGTTAATTTACGAATAAAGTTGTGCCCTAGGAACTTCGGTTCACTAGGAGAGTATTATTAGGCGTAATGTTAACACTTTTTTGGGCATGGGGACCAAATTTTCGAAAAAAGGAACATTCTCCTTGGTTTTGGTTTATCTCTTTTTCGGGCCTTGGAGATTACTTGTGAAAAAGGAACCCCCTCAGAGTCCATAGTTAAGCTCTTTTCAGACTCCCTAAATATGAAAAGATTGTCGAGTGACCTTGTTCCTTTCACACTCGTCAATTGGTCTAGAAGGAATATCTATTTGGCATAAGTTTAACCCTTTTTCCGGCCAATAGATTATCTAGGAAAAAGGTATGCCTCGAGAGACTTGTCTCACCGGGAGAGTTCTCCTAAGTTATATTTTATACTTTTTCAGACTAAGGAGACTAAACTTAGAAAAAGTTTGTGAGTCCATAGTTAAGATCTTTTAAGACTCCTTGAAATTGAAAAGATAGCCAAGTGATCTTGTCTCAATCACATTTGTTAAAATGGTGTTGAAGAGAATTCCTTTTGGTATACATTTAACCCTTTTTCGAAACGACTGGACTAGTTACAAAAAAGGAATTCCCTGGAGTCTTCTTTTATCTTTTTTGCAGACTCTCTAAACATGAAAAACCATCGATCTTACCTTCTCCGGGCTCGTAAAACTTCACATGGAAGGAGTCTTGTTGTGTCATACTTAATCGCATCGCATGTCTCATCCTTGCGTCTTTGGCCTAATGCCGACTCCATGTTGCTATCAACTGAACCTTCAAACAATTCCTTAAATGCAAGCCTTGCAACATTTTTTCCCTTGCAATTTGACACCTTGACCCATGGAGGAATTTTCTTGAGTATCCTTATCCTGCACATGTCTCCTTGTACTGAGCATCAGTATGTTCCATGCACTTGGAACCAGTTTGCTTGCCCACGACACTCATTCCTCCTTTGTAACGTAGCATTCTTTCATTCTTTTTCAAGCTCGTTAAAAATTTTAAAAAGAAAAAAAAAATCAAATATTCCAAAAAGAGGGGACGAGATATACATTCTCATTTATTCGAAAGAAAGATGGTTGCCCTTAAACAAAGCACATCCTTCTGTTTGATTCACCAATCATTGGGATCTAGTATGACCTTAGGAAGTTGTTCTCGCTACATAGAGTTGTGTCCTCCTCTGTTTGGTTACTCTTCCAAACATATGGAGAGTTTGCGATGCCTCTTGTACCACAGACTTATGTCAATATTACGTTGTCTAAGTCTCATCATTTTCCATGCTTGTATCCAAGGGAAGTTTTATCCAACCTGAGTCAATCATTCTATGGTTTGTCTCTTGACTTTCATGAGTCGTTCATCCTGAGAGTCCAGTCAAGTTTGGATTCAAAATCAAAGGATTATTGTGCCTGATAATCGAGATCCTCCAGTCTTTCCCTGATGGCATGTTGAAGACCTCAGAGTAGTGAGTCTTACAATCCCATTGTACTCTTCCCTGAGCTGATGAAGATCTTGAAGTTGTTTCTTGAGCGATGAATTCCTCATCTCTAGCCATAGGCGTCAATGCTTCTTAAAGATGCATATTATATTGTACTTAAATATCATCAATTGATTTTGATGTAGATCCGTTATGTATTGCTTGTGGATATACTGTATATAGACATTTATATAACATGGATTTGCAATGTACTTGATTGGCATCCATGATTACTTCATATTGAGCATGGGTATGCCTGCCTCAGAGAGATTATCATTGTTTTTTAGATGGCACCTCCCGAAATCTGGTCCCGGGATCACTCAACTCTGTGCCTTATCACTGGTAAAGATATTGTAATATATTTCGACCATCAGTTTCTCTTCTGACCTCACACATTAGGGGGCATATGTTATAGTCCAAAAATTCCCTACCTATACATAGATGGCATTGGCCTTTCCACTTACACAATTTGCCAATTTACTGTAGAGGATCATTCTTAAAAAACCATTTTTTGGAACATGTACACCCCCTACTAAACTATAGCCCGTGTACACACACTTGTTTCATACTAGACAGCCCGTATACGCACACGAGTTCCATGCTAGATAGTCCACATTTACCTCCAAAAGTTGCAAAAAATATATAATTGCAAGGAATTCGGCGGAGTTTACAGACTATTGAGGGTTTCCCAACCATTTCACCCATTGTATCCCATCCCCAAACTGAATAACCATCTTTTTCTCATATAAAAAAAGGTCTTGGGGTCCCATTTACAATGACAAGCAAGAGAACAAGTAAACTCTTCCAAAATCCCTTCCCCTTCTAGCCCAAGTTTTACAGCCCTTTCTGAGATTTTGCCTCAGCATTCCCCTCCATCCATTTCTCCTTATACAACCCTTTCCCTTTTCCCAAAGAGATCAGTTGGTTGTGAGAGGAAAGCATGGGAACGATGCACTTGGAGCAGCAATAAGAGGAGCCTGAACCTAGTTCATAGAGTGTTTGCCGATAAGAAGGCTATAATCTTTATGATCTTCATATTGAATAAAAGAGTTATTTTCTTGTCATTGTCTCTTTATGATTAATTTATTAATGCATCTATGTCTATGTCTGAACATTAATAGTGATAAGTAGAGATCGTATATCTTGTAGCATTATTTTTCTAAGTTTTTGTAGGTCATATTTGGGAGGAGACCAGTAATCAAGGAAGTTGCAAAGGAGAAAGAGATCTACATCAACCGAAAGGACCTAAGGTACACCCACTTTCCTCTCTCTTGTCATTTAAGGTTAGATAGTTTTGGCGTGGCTTAGGAATAGAACTATATTTTAAGGGAATTAAGTTATCTTCCTGTACCTCGTCCCAATATAGTAATAGGGGGATTTTCCCCACTAGCAATATTGATCAATTTCTTGTTGGTTGCAGTTGGTGACAAGATTTACATATTTAGGAAAGTCATGAGTGTCAATGTTTATCCTTTGTGTCTCATGCACCTTCCTGACGGATATATCCTCCTTTGTATTGTGATGTTTTATTTGATCATCTCTTGTGAAAATAGATTCAAACCCAATACAATCTTTCAAGATAAACACATCATTTTGATCCTCCATAATTTCAGAATAATCATTTGAATCAGCAAGAAAATTAGCCAATTGTTCATCATTGTCGAAAAATTGCAAGTAATCTTGGTTGTGAGGTACTACAGGCCTAAAAATTCTCTTTTGCACAACATATGTTTTGATTCTAAAGATCTTCTGGATTGAATAAATATGCAGCAACCGCCAGTGAGTTAGCCTTTTGATTTTTGTCTCTAGGGATAGAAGAGATATTAAATGAACTAAAAGAGACCACAATTTCATTTACTCTTTTTGCATAATACTTCAACTTATCTTTCTTGATCTTGTATTTCTTCTTAATATGATTTATGACTAGTTCAGAGTCACTGATCACTATCAAATTTTCAACTTTCATATGCAATGCAAGATTCAACCCTTGTATCGGTGATTCTTATTTAGCCTCATTATTTGTGCATGGAAATTCAAGTCTTATAGCATATGGATATATGATTTCCCATGGAATTTTAAAAAAAAAACCTACTCCACTTCCATATTTGGAGCAGGCACAATCGAACGACATCTTCCAAAATCCTTGAAAATAATTTGTCCTCGTATTTCTCTGGAGGGTTGATTTGATCAAGACCAAGGACATCATAATTCCCAATCCCTGCATCAATACAATTTTCCATTAATTCATTCTCTTTCTTCCTGGAGGAGATTGGCTTCCTGGGTTCTCTAGGAATTCTAACCATTGTTATGTATTTGCTGGGAAACATCATACAACTTCCATTGTTCATGATATAACCTCCAATCATTGAAGACCAACCTCTTCCTAAAAGACCTTCATAGGTTGGGGAAATTCAACTACTATGATGGTAAATAATATTTTGATATGTAGTGATGCGGTTATCCACACACAAAAATATTTAATCTCAATGTAAGCTCAGACCTTTCTTGAATCTATTGCATAAATGATTTCACCAATCTCATAATGTTAATTACACCCCATTCCAAGTGCCTCCATGACTAACAAGGGTATAATATTATTTTTTTCTCCACTATCTACCAAACAATTATGTAATACAACATCATGGTTCTCTATAGTAATGTAAAATGGTGGAACCTTTCCCCTTGGCTTTACTAACAAAATATTTTGTTGTTGCTTGGAATTTGTAATAGCAGCTTCTATTCTAGTGCTTGGTTCATCAAGAGTATTTAAAATATTCTCTCTTTGTTGTGGAATTTTAACCACTTCCATGAAAGGAAAGGTGATTCTCAACTTAGTCAAATCATCTATCACATTATAGGTCATATTTTGTGGATTATTTTCCTGATTTGACATTGTTTGTTGCTTTGACGTTTCTATAGCATTTGTTTTTGTCTTCTCTTTTTCTTTTTTGACAACTTCTTTTGTTTTGAATCTGTTTACTTTTGATCTTGTTCGCACAACTTTTTCTTGGGCAATATCGGCCTCTTATTTTTCATCAAAAATATAAAAGGATGAATCTCCTTCATCTGTCTGAACTGATTCTATAATTTCATCATGGATGATATTCCCTCTTTGATGAAATTCTCAAAATTTTCTTCTTCAAGAACTTCTTCCAACACGAGAGCATTAGGTTTTGGCACTCTAGGTATCCTTGTCCTATGCTCTTCATTTCTATCATTATTCCTTATTCTCTACTCCTGGACAGGGTTTCTTCTTTTCTCTTGGGAAGGAATTCTTGGATTTTGATTCATAGGGATAAAATTTTCACCTCTTCTCAATCTCGTTAGTGTTGGAAATACTAAAACAACTGAGAAGGGGGGGGTGAATCAGTTGTTTATGAGCTTAAATAATTTTATACCTTTTAAATATTATTAATCTTCCTTCAAGTGATCATCAACAATATACAACATATGGACAGTAAAAGTAAAGACCATCAGTCACATATAAAGTACACACAGAGACAGATTTTCACGAGGAAACCCATAAAGGGAGAAAACCTCTTCTTCTTCGAAATGATAGGCAGTCTATTTCAGTTTTGTACATCATTTACAATTGAGCACCAACTCAATGTGAGGCTGCTACCTCTGTTTTACAAGCTGTAACTTGTTTGAGAGCACCAACTCTCTGGTTTATCTAGCACCCACTAGAAGGAAGCACCAACTCCCTGAATATTCCAGCACCAACTGGATGGAAGCACCAACTTCCTGAATGTTCCAGCACCAACTGGATGGAAGCACCAACTTCCAGTTACACAAGATCCAACCTGCATAACAGAGAACACTAGTTCTCCCTTGCACCTCCCTGCCACCCTGGTTTCTCTGGCTGCAACCAGATGGAAGCTACAACTTCCTGTGTTCAAGCTCCCACTTGAACCTCTGAGGAAAACAGTCCTCCTGAGAACCTCCCAACCTCCCTAGAATATAAATGTCTAAATAAACATTCAAATTTACAGATAAATCAGGTCTTACCAATCTTTCTTTGTTCTGTAAATCTGGTCTTCTGCACACTGTTCTGCAGCTCTACTCTTCCTCTGTTTGTTCAACAGGTATGCTCTGCATCAACTCATGCTCTCATTCTGCTCTTCTTCAACTCTCTGTTATTATGCTCTGAATTTCATCTCACCCTTCACATATGCTCAATATCCTCCTGCACGTCCTCCTCGTCTCCATTCTTACAGTTTCATTATTTTTCACTTCCAGAACAACCAACCCGACACAGTCTATTTCATCTTCTTTTATACACACGAACACGACGGTTCAACTTCCCAACTCCTTAGGAAAAATGTCGACAACTGTCTAAGTAACTGAAATGCCAACTGAAACGCTAACTTATTTGCAATCATGAGTCTGTTTTGCTAACAGATTCCAAACTCAGGAGTTAATCTGTGAGAAATAACAGTAACTCTCCGATCTTGTTCAAATTCACCTACACCGTTGGATTGATTCCATGGGATCTTGCATTAATTTCGGCATTTTGGCATTCGGCAATTCTGTGCTGAGTGCCTCTACACTTCATTTCATGATCCCCAAAGTTCCGATACAAAACTTTTCTACACTAGCTCCTTCCCCCACGTGACCACACGCGGTGACCACAGGTTGCACTAAAAGTCACTGCAAACTCATGATCTTCATCGACCCTGATCGACGGTCCATGATCTTGATGAATCAATGGTCCAGATATTTTTGATATCTCGCATCTCGTTGTTCCTTAGTTGGAGGTTCTCGTCACTCCAAGTTGCGATAGGCGAAGCTCCGAGATGGAGCTCATATCAACAATCCACGTTCTTGGTGATCCGACGGTCCTGATCTTTTCGTGAATTCACATCTTGTAGTTCCTGTGATGAAGGGTCTCATCACTCCAAGACACGATAGCCGAGACTCTGATATGGAGTTACATCAACAGCCCAGATCCAAGCTTGATTTAATGGCTGTGATTGAATCGCCATTTTGCATATCGCCATTTCGCATTTCTTGTTGCAGTGTTTTTGTCACTCCATGTCGCGATTCGCGAAACTCCGATAAGGAGTTACATCAACGGTCCAAATCTGATCTTGATCTGATGGTCGCAGTTACGTCGCGATTTCACATATCGCGATATCGGGATTCTTGTTGCACTTGTTTCTTTTCTTTCTGGAATCGTGGTTCGCAAAACTCCGACACAGAGTTAGATCAACGGTCTAGATTCATTCTTGATTCAATGGCTGCGATCGAATCACGATATCGCATATCGCGATTTCGGCATTCTTGTTGTCGAGTGTTTTTGTCACTTCAAAGTCCCGATCCCCGATACTCCGACATTGACTGGAATTAACGGTCCAGAACAAAGCTTGATCTGACGGCTCAGATTTCATCGCGATTTTTCATATTGCGATTACGCCCTCTTCTCCTTGCATTTTAAAGAGCGTGCAGTTTATCCTTGATCCAACGATGGTCGGACCCTGCGCTCAGATCTGACGACTGAGATCTGTCTCCCTCTTCAACGATCAGAGATTCTTCTTCAACATTTCGCTCATTCGCTGCCTTCAATGATTCACTGCTTTCAATCATTCACCTCTCTGAACTTGTATTTTGTTTGCCTGTCATCTTCACTGTTGTCATCAATGACAAGCATTCGCTACTGTTAACTGTCTGTTAAATATTTGCCAACAATCTCCCCCTTTGGCATTGATGGCAATACAAGCACCCGCATGCATTCGAATCTCCTCTTCCTCTCCCGAACTCTTTTCTCCCCCTTTGAAATCAATGTCAAAGAAGTAATATTCTTCCCTTGATCTGTTGCAAAACATACACCCCCTGTCAACTATAAGCATCTTGGAAATACACCAGATATTCAATAAGTACTCCCCCTTACTAGGTGCACATATTAGACATAAGAGATTATAACCCCTAATTTTTTACGAAGATATTCAAAAGGGGTCGTTGCTAATGGTTTAGTAAAGATATCAGCAATCTGTTCTGTAGAAGGTATATAATTCAGTTGAACAATCCTGTTTGTAACTTGTTCTCTGAGAAAATGGTACTTAATTGGAATATGCTTAGTCTTGGAATGAAGAACAGGATTCTTGGAGACACTAATGGCACTGGTGTTATCACAGTGAATTGGAATGGGATTAGTGTATTTTACCTTCAGATCTGCAAGAGTTTGTATCATCCATAAGATTTGTGTGCAGCAAGTAGCAGCAGCAATGTATTCTTCCTCTGTAGTGGATAATGAAATAGATCATTGCTTCTTACTAAGCCATGCAACTAATGAGTCACCCAGAAAAAATGCTCCTCCACTGGTGCTTTTTCTCTCATCAACACAGTTTGCCCAGTCGGCATCTGAATAAGCAATTAACTGGAAATTCTGATTTCTGGGGTACCACAGTCCATATGTCATTGTTCCCTTCAGATATTTGAATATTATTTTAACAGCTACCAAGTGACTTTGTGTAGGAGCAGACTGAAAACGACCTACCATTCCAACAGCTTGCATTATATCAGGACGAGATGTTGTGATGTACAGAAGACTGCCTATCATAGAGCGATATGTTCTTTGATCAACATCAGGTGAGATATCATCTTTACTCATCTTG
>ML784582.1:677416-694006 GCA_009831015.1 Picea engelmannii | reverse complement strand
GAATGTACAATGATGTTTATTTATACCATTTATGTCACTTCCTTTTAACATTAGGGCCGACCTGACACTTTCTTATTTTGTAATTCTTTTCTTTAATTATCTTCAGGGCCTACATGTACAATTCACTTTGTCATCTTCAAAAAATCATCTCTCCTCAACCATGAGGATCCACGTGACGTGCCACATACCACCGGAAACAACATGATATATACTATCCATCCATGGGTGTTGTATCTGCATGTGCATTTTCCTTCATGTCCAAATAACTTCATCAATCTTGTGGTCCAAAACCCATGACTAGGGTTGACATCAATGACAACAACCAATCTTCCAACAGATTTGGCTGAGGTTGGGTCATTATAATTATGGTCTACAAAACCAACCTTTTTTTCTCCCCAGTATGGTCACCAAAAAAAGTTGATGTTTAGATATGTTAAGGTCCAAATAGAAACCTCTAATCTTCCTGTCGAAACAAGTTTAGAGTATCCTTGTAGAATTGTTCTCTTCTTCTCATTGTCATACTTGATGAAGTTGGCGTACTAATGTACAATCACTTTAGAACATTGATTTAAAAATAAGCCTTTTTTCCATAATATAACTTGAATCTCTTCTTTCGAAGGAAAAATTAATATGATTTAATTCAAATTGATGGAGAGTTGCCTTAAGAAGCCTGTCATTAATAACGACCTTTTAATATTTTAATCACTTGTTATTTTTCGTAAGATTAGAATTAAATGTACTTTGGGGAAAGTGATAATATGAGGCATGTATTAAAGAGAATAGGATGTGTGTCAAGAGATGTTAGAATAAAAGGAAAACCCATGAGTCCACAAACTTGTGGTGAAAAATCAAGAATGACTAAGTATGAGACTGCATTGGTTGGATATGAGGGGAAAAGAGTTTTGAAGAGTTGTGACCCATGAACCCACGGTGAAATCGAAAATCAACTTAATATTGAGATATTTAGAGAGAGAGAGAGAGAGAGATAAAATCTTGAGAAAATGACTAAATAATAAAAATTGGTCGGTCGAACCTATCGTGGTGAAAACGAGGTGAATCAGTGACTGGCTCATACCCACGATAAACATTTGAAAAATATTTTAAGTATGGTGCAAGATGAGGATCATGGAACATAGTGGTGCATTTTGGTAATGGCAGAGCTTCGGAATTGAACGTGAAGAAGTGACAAACCCGTGAGAAACACAAAAAGAGACTAAGTGTTGTTGCAAAATGGTTACGGCATAATACAATGGTACATTTTGGAAGTGGAAAAATTTTATAACAAGAATGAAAATAACTTATGGACCCGCGACCAAGCGAAAAAATTTGAAGTGTCGAAATATACAAGAGAGAAATTGTTTTTGAAAACGCAACACATGTATGGGTGAAAAATCATGTAGCCAGATTTGTTGAACAAATCCATCCCCTCCAACAAAATTTTCATGACATCCTTCAACGGGCTAATGCTAATTACAAGGTGGAAAACTACTTCATCAAGGCAATAGGCTCACCAAGGTTTAGATTCAGCAAAAGTTCCCCAATATCCCGAGGAAACTTGATGCAATGGAGATCATTACTACCTAAGGGGGGAGGACTGATCTAGGTGGACATCGGTGACCACCCACCTATTCCACTGTCTCACAACACAATTTTCCATCTTAGCAATTTTCTATGGTTTTTCAAGTCCTGAACTTTCGGGGCCATTTTGAGACCCTAAATGACATTGTTTTTGGCTTGGAAGCGCTTAGTAAATAGACAAAGGCATGTACTAGATTGTTGGGAATGTTCACTCCTCAGCTAGATCTTTTCGATGAGTTATTGAGTGCCCCAAATGGACATTGTATGCAAAATAAACACCCCCGAGAAGTTGATGTATCAACTAACCACATCGGGGCCCACAAACCTTTTGGTGTTTCATCTTCTGGGGTTAGGGTTTTGGATGTTTAGGGTTTTCTCATTGATGCTTTATGTTGAAATGCCTTTTCAGCCTCATTGTAATGATTTTCTTCCAAATGTGCGAAGTCATCGCATCTCTTCTCAAAGATAAGCTACCACCATTCTAGCGAGTTCATTTCACTCTACATTTTTACAGTTCCTGCATATTTTGTTCATTAATAGAAATTGAGTATTATTGTATCTCTTTGATTCTATCATATTCATGTGTTTTATTTCATCCACTCATAAATACGGATCAATCACTTTGTTCACCCAATAGTTATTAGTGATTTAAAAAATAATAATTAACTAAATTAAGAAAAAATAAAAGGGTAAAACTAAACTAAGGCCATGATAAATTAGAAAGCAAAAAAATTTAAAGAATTTAAGTTATCAAAAAAAAAATCCAAGTTACACTGTCTGGGGAAAAAATGCTTCCCCTCATTTCAAGGATGGTACCCAAGCTAAACCCTAGAATCTTCATGGCACAAGTCTGGTCAACAACAGGGCTAAAATCCATTACAACAGTATATTCAATATGAGCTCAAAATGTCAACAATTGGAATATAACTCGGTTGGGGAGGAAAACACTCCATCCCACAACCACTTAGGCTAGACCCAATTGACAAAAGTTATCAAAATTTATATAAAGTAAGATAAAATTATTATATTTTTCAAGGTAATAAACTTTTAAGCATATAAAGTTAAAATGTCTAAGAAGTTGTTATTAAAATTGATAACATAAAAAGAAAGATGGACGAAAATGAACTACACATAAACGCTTTGAATTCGAAAAGTGGCTTCTTGTTCGTTCCATGAATTAATTGGAGAAATACTTATATTTGGTGAAACAATCACTTTTTTAATACTATACAATATGCATTGTGTCCATTAATGAGTGTAGTAAACAATCACTTGAAAATTTTGGTACTAAAATCAAGGTGTCAACCTTAATGTTGTTAATTGTATTAGTGAAGTCACTAGGATAACAATACTTGAAGCACCACATAATTATGGTTTAATGAGGGAAAATTTTCAATATATTGACAATTTATTTCAAGAGTTGAATCAAATGAACAATGCCTAATTTGGATGAGGTAAATTTCTAGAAAATATGGCAAAGGAATTCGTTTCAAGATTATCTGCATCAAGTAAGTCATTAATCTATGATCCATATCCATGAGTATTAGTCACAACTGACCAAATTTCTCATGATTTTGAATGTCCACTTATCACTCATTGCATCGAGTGATGTTCACAGGGGTGGAGAAGTAGGATTGAAACTAGAGAAATGAATTGCATAGCATCAATCATCATCTCTGAGGCTTGCACCTAGTAACCAGGAATTCTTGGGAGGTCACCCATACCAATATTCCTCTGGCTCAAGAGCTCTTATAGATGAAATTTTCCCCACAATCAAGCCCACATAGCTTGCCACCCAATTTACAAAACCTCAACAAGTGTTGTGCCTTATGAACTATTCATAGGAGTATTGGGATGGGTGACCTCCCGGGAAGTCTTGGTTACCGGGTGCAACCTTGGATATGATGATTGATGCTATGTGATTCATTTTTCTAATTTCAATCCCACTTCTTTACCGCTATGAGCATCACTCGATACAATGAGTGCTAAGTGGACTATTCAAAAACATGATAAATTTGGTCAGTTGCGACTAACACTCATAGATATGAGTCATAGATTAATGACTTAACTTAAATAAAAAAGAGTTAAGTGAGCTCTAACTAAATAGTTCATAAAGAAAAATACTTGTTATATTTTTGAAAATGGGGTATCAAGATAAGTGGGCTTGATTGTGAGGAAAAATCCACAGTTAAGCGCACTTGAGCTAGCGGATTCTTGGGATGGGTGACCTCCCTGGAAGTCTTGGTTACCGAGTGCAAGCCCCGGAGGTGATAATTGATGCTATGTGATTCATTTCACTAGTTTCAATCCTGCTTCTTCACCCCTATGAGCATCACCCAATGCAATGAGTGCTAAGTGGACTATTCAAAATCATGAGAAATTTGTTCAATTGTGACTAATACTCATGGATATGGGTCATATATCAATGACTTATTATATGTAGATAATCCTGAAAATAATGTCTCATATGTTGGAATGTGAAAGCCCCTCAATGCTTGAACTATGGAAAAGTTTAATTTATGATTTACCATGTTAGACTTTGAGTATGACGATCTCATCCTTGAAATGTTCCACATTTCTTTTATAATGCTAGGGAGAATGACACTAAAATTGTATCCGCCCCAATGTCATTGATTATGAACTTGATTTTGAATGAAAGTGGACATATATCACAATAATTATTATTCATATTGTTTACTAACTTGAAAGCGAGAGGATTCACTAGTTGTCCATGAGCTAGCTATAAATTTTGTTAGACGGTGTGGAGAAACATTGAGGTCATATCTCATTGTTGAATTCCTAGATACTCAAGAGTCCTTAACCAAAACTAAAATTGCATTAAATAAAATACAAGCATATATGAAGAAGATATTGAAGATGTATTGATGACCTAGATGAATATTAGGTAGTCAAGACAACCTTCAATGTTGACAATAAAATTAAAGTTCAAATCATTACATTTGAAGATGAATCCAGTGAATCCACATAAATTGATAAAGTTTGGGTCACTACCTTTGTTGGGACTCCCAATTATTGCATCATGAGGCCCACTTTTGAGATATTTTGACCATGTTTGTACTCTATAAACCTCTCTTGACCATTATTAATATAATTATGTTGGGTTTTTGTGCAATTTATTGATTATGGAATGAGTTGGATGATTGAGTGTGTGTTATGTCCTAGCTTAGCAATGATTTTCATAATTTTATGCATGTTTAAGGCTACACTAACCCATGCTTCAAAGAGTTTGAAATTAAAGGAGGGCCTACTCCAAAATTGTGTCCCCTCATTAACCCCAAAGGCTTGCCATGCCTTCAATCACCCAAGGCACCAATTCCAACATGATCCATTCAAATTTCTAATCTGGAGAGGGAAATCTAGGAAGGGATTTGGTCCCTGGTTATAGGGATCCTAGAGACATAATCCTTCAATCAAGGACTAATTGAAGAGTTTATTAATGTAATATTTTAGTATAAATAGGAGATAGGGGCTACCCCTAAAGGTCTTAGTATTTTTTTTTAGCATCAAAAACTCTTAGAGAGCTAAATAATATGAACTCTTTTGAGATGTATTATTGTTATGAATTAGTGTGCTAATGCAAAAAGTTTCCTTCCAGATTTCCTATCTTTGGTAATCTATTATGCTCCCTATAGAAGCCTTGGGTAGGGCCCACTCAAGGTTGAACAAGGAACCTTTGCATTGTTATCTCGTTCCTTTTATTTTAGTTTTGTTTGGTTCATCTTGTTTACATTTCATGTTATGTATCAATTTCTACACTTAGTCTCTATTTACTATAGCAGATTCCAACATGCTAGTTCATGTAGTTTCATAGTATTTTTTCATTGATAAGGAGGATATGTTAACCCTGTATTGCTTTATCTTTGTAGTAGGTTACTTCAAGGAGGATTATCTCTATTTTCTCATGCTTTAATTCAGTATTGCAATAGGCTAATTGATGTAGGTTAAACTATGTTTTCAATATATTAAATCGAGTAGGTTAATTTCTATTTTACAATAGGTTTATTTATGAATTTCGTTCAACAACTTAGATCATGTTTATGTGGATTCATCGTAGCATTTAATTTCAACTTTACTTTATGTAAAATTCAATAGGATTAATTCATTGGTTTTCAAATGCTTTTCATTTGGTAGATTTCACTTGAGCTGCGTCAAAAGTACTTTTTAGGCCTTTTCTTTGGTGAAGTAGTCCCTGCAGTTCTAGGGTGAACATGTCTCCTCCTTAGATAGGTGTCTATATGTAGCTTTCACATATAGTGCATATTAACTATTAATTCTGTACAAACCTCAGGTTGAAAATCTAAAATGGTAGCTAAGGAAGTTCAACATTGTTGTTGCAATTGTATGGCCCATCACACTTTTTAGCACCATTCCTAGGAGGTGTAAAATAATGCATACATTTTATCATTTTTTTTGTCAAAAATAAGAGGAAGAAAACAACTTTATTTTACATGAATTTCATCATTTTGTTAAGAAAATAAACAAAAAAACTTAATTAGATTGCAAGTATTTCAACATTTTTGAGAATCCTTAGATTGAATGCCTAGACCTAGAGATATGTTTGGAAAAATTTTACCAAAATACTCCACTACTAAAACAAGTCCAACCAATCAAGAAAAAAAATAAGTTGATTATGAAGCAACCATCCAAGAGGAAACATAATTTTGTGTAGACTTCTTAGAGGAGGAAGCGAGAATTTCTTCAAATTTCTCATAAGAAGGAGGATCCCCATCTCACAAAACAGTGGATGATGATGGAGAGAAATTTGAAGTCTTTGAGTTTCCCATTAGGGAAACCAAGATTAAAAATGATAATCCTTCTACTCTTCCTCACTTCCATGGCCTTACTATAAAATATACTCATATTTTTCATTCTGAGATTGCAGATATTTGTAGGACTCGTGACTATACATTAAATTATCAAAAGCTCAATCTCTTTCCCTCTACACTGTAGGAATCAACGTTGAGATGGTTCATGAGACTAGAAGGGAACAACATCAATATATAGGACCAAATGAAGAAAACCTTCAGTGACAAGTGTAGGGATTATTGTAAATATAGGGACACAAGAGATAAGATCTTTAGAATTATTCAAGGAGAAAATGAATCTTTGGAAGACTATGAGGAAAGGTTCCAAATCAGCAACAAGAGAGCTCATAGTTTAAAATTGGATGATAAATCATTGAATTTTGTCTTACTCAAAGGGATAAGAGAGTAATTCATGGAGACCTTGAATCTCCTTGCAAATGGATAGATCTTCTAGCTAGAGTATGATGTCATCAAGCAAATATTCAAGAACTACTCTAGATCAACAAGGAAAAAGGGTAGGAATGGTAAAAGTATGGTAACATGGTCATCTAACACTACAACACTTATTGAGAATGAAATAGGAGGATTATTATAAGATATGAAACACGATATTTTGCAGTCACTGACCATGTAGATGGACACATTTCATTCCAAGAAGAAGCAAAGAGGGATCTAGCCATTTTTTTTCTATAATGTACCCAAATAGAAATAATATGTGTGTGGTCCAACTATTGCTTTTCTTAGTGTAAATTTTGTCAAACACTTTGCATTAGAGTTGTTGGAAATTCTTTACAAACAGTTTTCATAAGGCTCATAGATATTTAAACATATCACATGCAACTATTACACAAACAATTGAGAAGATAACCATGGCATCTTATTATGGTTCGAGAACACAAATCAGAAAAATACAAAGATCACTAATGGTTGTAGCAACAACTGCATAAACCCTTTTGAACACAACATATCTACTGGTTGCAAGAAGCTACAATATCTACTAATAGAGAACAAATCAAGAAACCCGATGATGCCAAAACCTCCTCAAGTTGTGATCTATGTTATTCTGACTATCAGACCTCACCGATGTTGTCTCAACCTACTTCTAAATACGCACTACAGCAACATGGTCGCCTGCACCCAAATTCCAATCTGCAATATCAATTTGCATACCGCCTCATGGGACACCCTGTGCTCAACCTGCGAGGATAACTCCTTTCATCGTTTCACCGAAACCGTCCTGGAACCTGCAAACTCTACGATCGGCCTCCTCTGGAAAATGTCGCAAATCCCCTACGTAAGACTATAAACCTCCAAAACTCTCTCTAGTATGAATCCAAAATCCACAACGAAATCAAGTGATGATCTTGGATAGATCCTCCTCCTTGTCTATCTAGGGTGGATATTGCACCACCGGAACTAAACCGAAATGGAAGGGTTTTTCAAAAACCCTAATGAAAACTTGGCTCAAAAAGCACATCAACGAGATATAAAATCACAATGCCAAAGAGAAGGGTTACCCTTTCATTTATCCTTCCTTTTGGCCTTCTAGATATTTCCCCTTTTTTTACTAAATCAAATGCTCACTTTATTTTATTTAATGTCACTTTAGCATTTGTCATTCTTTTAACCTAGTGACACCAAATAAAACTCCTTGACTCCCTTGCTCTTGTTGACTATAGCCTACTAAATTTGTATAGGCTATTAATTCATCCTCTTTCATGATAAATTGGGAGGGGACATTACAGCCCTCCCTTTCCAATATTGTTTGTCCTCAAGAAATTCTAGATCGAGTTGTTGTAAGAGCATCCTTTGTGGGAAACCCTCTCCATTCGACCAAGTATTCCAGAATGACTATGCTTCTCAACCTCCGCTCCGTGACATCAACAATCCTCTCGGGAGCTAGGACCAACTACCCTTCCTCATCCAGTGGAGGAAGATATTTCGAAATGGTGACCTGCTATCACAATTCCTTCTTGAGGAAGGATACATGAAAGGTTTTTTGGATCATGCTACCCTCTAGTAGCTCCATCTCATATGCTACCTCTCCAACTCTCCTTATCACTCTATAGGGTCCATAAAAGCGATGCTTTAGCCTCTCTGCACCACTCTTCTTTAGCAACGACTGTCTGTAAGGATGAAACCTAAGAAAGACTAGGTCTCTAACCTCAAAGTTGCATTCCACCCTGTGCCTATCCGCGTACATCTTCTGTTGATTCTAAGTGGCCTGCAAATTCTCCTTTAGGACTCTCAATATGTCTAGGCTCTCCTACAACCAATATTTGGCCTTAGGAGTCCTGCTCTCCCTAAACACCAGATCCACAAAGGATGGGGAATCATATCCATACAACGCCCTGAATGGGCTCATCCCAATGGACATGTGATGAGTGTTATTGTAACAATGCTCCCCAATATGCAACCACTTTATCCAAGCCCATTGTTTTCCTGAAACATATTTCCTCAAGTACCCCTCAATCAATTTGTTTACTATCTCGGTCTACCCATATGTAATGAATTCCATGGAAATGTTATCCCACTTCTTCTACAGAATCGACAATGGTTGAAACAGTCTTGCAAGGTGCGTAAACTCTCACTTGTTCCGTTGGCAAGGCATACACTCCCTTACATGACAAAGTACATCCTCCTTGAGACCCTTCCAAGAGAATCTCTCCCTTGCCTTCCTGTAGGTCTTCATAGACCCCTTGTGCCCTACCAATGGTGTGTCATGTATTGCCCTCAAAATATTATCCTTGAGTTTGGACTCAGGGACAAGGTAGATCATGTATTTGTAGTAGATGATGTCATCCACTACCCTATACCTATCATCCTGAATACTTCCATCCATCAGCTCACAGGTGAAGGTATTATTGGAGTATTCCACTAAAATAATGGGCTTATAGTTTGTTGAGATCTCTGTCATGGAGAAGGTTGTAGTTCTCTTGGATAAGGTGTCAACAACTATGGTCTTCTTCCCCTTTACATACTCAATGTCAAAATCATATGTCTGCAACTTACTCACCCATTTCTTTTGTCTTTCATTCAGATCCCACTGGTCCAAGAAATATATCAAGTTGTTGTGTTCAGTCCTAACCACAAAGCATCCTCCTACAAGGTACCGTATGAACTTGGCCAATGCATGCATGATGGCCAACATCTCCTTATCATATATTGGATAGAGCTTCTCCGACTCTCTTAGCTTCCTACTCTTGAAAGCTATCAGTTGTCGGTTTTGCATCAATATTACTCATATCCCCTCACTGGATACATCACACTCCAGGACAAAAGGCTACGTCAAATATGGGAGTGTTAACACTAGGAAATTGCTCATCACCCTCTTCATTCTATCGAATTCTACCTATGTGTCCTCAGACCATCGGAACACCTCCTTCTTGGTGAGGTATGTCAATGGCACAACCAATCATGAAAATACTTTCACAAAGTTCCTATAATAGTTGCATATCCTGAAGAATCCTCACATATCCATGAGTGATTTGGGGGTAGGCCAATCTAATATTGTTTATATATTCTCCTAATGCACCTTTAATCCCTCAATACCAATTGTGTGCCTCAGATAGAGGATCTATGTCAACCCAAACTTGCACTTTGCCTCTTTGGCAAAAAGAAACCTCTCCTCCATAATGGTGAAAATCTCATACGCATTCTTTAGATGTTCCTCCCACGTCCTATTCTAGATTAGGAGATCATCAAAGAACACCAATAAGAATTTCCTCAACTATTTGTTAAATACATGGTTCATGCATGACTAAAAGGTAGATGGTACATTAGTCAACCCAAAGGGCGTGACTGGAAACTCATAGTGCCCATAGTGACACATGAATGTTGTTTTATGGATAACCTCCTCTCTAACCCGAATCTGGTGGTATCTTGATCATAGATCAACCTTTGAGAAGTACACTGCCCCATGTAGCTTGTCTATCAACTCATAAATCATGGGTATTGGGTATCAATTTTTTATGTTCTTCTTGTTTAGTTCCATGTAGTCTATGCACATACTCATAGTGCCATCCTTCTTCTTCACCAGTACAACTGAATAAGAGAAGGGACTAGAACTAGGCCTGATATGTCCCATCTCCAACAACTCATTTATGGCCTTCTCTATTTCGTCCTTGAACCTCTTCAGATGCCTATAGGGTGTGGTGATCACAAGCTTCGACCCCTTTTCTAGCTCAATGACATTCTCAAATCCTCTATCAGGTGGTCTCCCTGTTGGAAATGGTTCAAACACTCTTTCATTATTTCCAAGCAATGCATGGATATCTACATGGTAATGTTGGAAATCGTGTGATGGTTTTTCCATGGTGATCAAGAATTATATTGCACAAGCCACGTCCCCGTGTGTAAAAATGGCCTCCATGCATTGGTTAGACAGAATCCTAGGGGAACCTGTTGACATACCTCTTAGGATGGCTCACTTTTCTCCCTTGTACTAGAACTCCATCTGCATGTCCCGATAATTCATGCGGATATCTCCCAATGAGTATACCCACTAAACTCCTAGCACCACATGAGTATCTGTTAAATCTCCCACATAAAATTCATCGGTCAATGTATAGTTTCCCAATGTTACTTCAAATCCCATAATCCTGTAAGTACACACCATGTTGTACCCATCTTCTACTACCACATTGAATCCCTCGAAGTCCTCTATAGATATTTTCTTGTTGGTGACAAGTGAAACATCAATGAAGTGTTGGGTGGCCCCACCATCAATCAATGGTGTAACCCTTTGCCCCTGCACAATGACTCTGAACTTGAAAGTGTCATATTTAGGGACTCATGAAAGTGTGGCAATGGTCGCTCCCTTGGTGTTATCCTGCAATGGCACCTTCTCTATAGCATCGAGGTGTGATGGCTCACCATTGTCCTATCCAATTCCTTTATTATCACTGTCATCCTCCTCATCATAAACTACCTCAATATAATGAACTTTATGTTGGTTGTGGAGCCTGATTATCTTCTTGATTCAGAGATCTTTTACTTTCAACTGTGTTTATACCCCATGAAGTATTTACACCCCAGAAGTAAGTACACTCTTCCATGCGGGGGAGTGTAGAGGGGGGGTACCCCCTCTGCGGGGTCCGAGGGGGCTATCCCCTCAGCTAGGGAGTATGGGGGCAAGCGGGCCCCTAGCGTAAGTTTGAGGGAAGCATCCCCCGATGGGGATTCGGGGGCGAAGCCCCCGAAGGAAAAATTGCCTTGTAAATTTATATTGTAATTTCATTGTAAATATGGACCATTCATTATAAGGTCGCAGATCTAACGATAGAGATTATGTTAGGGTTTTTTGCCCTAGAAGGAAACCCTCTTTTATGAGGAAAATGTATTGCGGCTATGGTTGATGGTGAATATTGTATTCTGAGATAGGAGACTGTGAGAGAAATAAGAGGAAGTTACAGTGGGTTTTTCTATTGGTTGTACCCCTTCATTTGTTAGATAATAATAAAGGAAGGACCTAGCAATTTTTCTAGTGGATGTAGCCCACACTGGGTGAACCATGTAAATTTGTGTCTCTATTATATTGTGTATCTTCTGTGTTTTGTTTCCGCATTTGTTTTATTTTATTGCTCCGCGGTCCTGTTTTTCTAACACTTTACCCTTACCCATACATCGATTACCATGTTCCCATGACTCCTTGCAACTATAGCACATCTTATTCCAACTTAGTTAGAGATCTTTTCAATCGGATCCAGCTGGACCTGTGCTCCTATAGGTTGTTCCACAAGGAATGGGGGTAACAATGGTCTYAGAGTCCTCTTACTCCCTATATGTAAGGCACTCTATGTTGAAATATGGGTATTGCTACCTTATGCATGAGCTCTTCCTTGACTTCTATTTGGTCTCATTTTCCCTTATTTTCCCTTGTTTTCCTACCAGTTGTACAAGTATCGCAAGGGTCTATTGTTGGGTTCTAATCATCTCATCTTATCTTTGAGTTGTTATTGCCTAGTTTTGGTTGGCCTCCTCATAGCCCTTGTTCAGATGATTTAGTAGTCTAAGAACATGGTCTCTTATGAACTTCAGGTTATCATCCATGTTCCCTACTGGTTCTGACTCTCTTTGGTTTGCTTATACTTCTCTTTCTAGTGAATTTTGAACGAGTCCTCCACACCCTTTCTTCTAAGGCATCAATATAATCACAGGATGGAAGAATCACCAGCTCTGATACCACTATAATATAACAAAATAGAAATAATATGTTTCTGGTCCAATTATTTATTTTCTTAGTGTAAATGTTTTCAAACACTTTGCATTAGAGCTACTAGAAATTTCTTACAAACAATTTGGATATGGATCATAGATAGTAAAACATATCACAGGAAACCATTAGACAAATAATTGAGAAGATAATCATGGCGTCTTGTTGGCCCTTGACCAAGGTTTGACCTATTTTGCGGACTTTGATAGGCTGTCAAAGGTGGAGCGTAAGTCGAAGCGGAGATTGCGGGATCACGGCCCCTTGTTTAGGGATTTTTGGGTTTTGGGCTTATGTAACAGGTATGGGGATGTCAGCCTATGGGTTTACCCATGCTTAGGCCTCTCTTGTAATGTATAAATAGATGTCTAGGCGATGTAAGAAGAGACAATATGTGCATATGTGTGATGTCGTGCTACGTGCAAGTGATAGTTGTAAATGCGTTGTGCATACTGTGTGACGCTTGTAAGGCTAACTGCAAGTGAATGTAAGAGACTGTGTAAAGGCTTTGTGCTATAACCTAGCTCGGGGAAGGAGGATCTGGTGAGGTGCACGCAGATCTCATGTCCTAAGCGGAGTGGGTTTTTATGCTCGGTGCATGTAAGGAGATTGACAGAAGATAATAAAGAAGAGAAGAGTTGGTGGACGTAGCCCCAAGCTGGGGGTGAACCACGTATATCCTGTGTTATCGTTGCTTTGTGCATTATGGTTTTTTTATGGTTCATATGATTAATGCTTAATGCAATTATGTATGCTTAGATGAATATGATAGCTTAGTGCTTAATGATGTGAATAAGATGCTAGTTCTAATCTATGTTGATGTGCTTAGTGCTTGAATGTGTTGAATCTTGTTGAATATTGTGTTGTGTTGTAATTAGGGTTTATCAACGTTGTAGACAAAGGCTAAGTACTAATGAATGACAACCGCTAAGTGCTATGTTAAGGTGTTGTAATCATATATCTATGTCCCAGCTACGTTGCAGACATCTGATTTTTGCAACCACCCCTGCCTCTACCTTGGGTGAGACTTCATCTGCTTCGCAGGTGTTTCTGAAAGGGCTATTAGTTAGGGTTTTGTTGGTGCGTTGTTGAAGCATTGAACCCAAGGTCTGCCCGTGCCAATAAATGGTTTCGTTGTCGGGACCTAAAACTGTGATTGTTGGGAACTGAGGAAAACAAAGAAAGCTATGTGCATAGATATGTTGCTTTAAGTGCTCAGTATTCTACTTGAATGTGAAGCTATGTTATAAGAAAGGAATCAGATCTAAAGAAAAGAGGTAAGATCAATGAAATGTTTGTCAAAAAGAGGTAAGATCTGGAAGCTTTGTGCTCTGTTAAAGGTAAGATAAGTGAAAATTTTTGTTTCGAAAGTATGGATATAGGTATATTTGATCAATTTTGTCCTAGTCTAAAAAATAGGGCACAATTAGAAGAAAGATGGTTTGATATGAGTAGATCTGATAGAAATAATGAAAGATACATTATTCCTATCCATAGAAAGAATGCTTGGACTAACAAATGGATGCAGGATCCTAGCAAGAATTTTTTGCAGGTTAGCCACCATGATCCTAGTGCGCAGTATAAGAAAGATTAGGGATCATTTAAGAGAAAGAGAGGATTAACTCTTTGTTATAGTTGCAGAAGACCGGGACATCTCGCTAAGGCATGCCCTGGTAGAAGACCTAGTTGTCTTTATTGTAAATCTATGGACCATGACATTCTGTATTTCCCTATAATGATTGCTAAGGTTGAAAGAATGAATATGAGACAAGAAAACACCAAGGAAGGCCAAGAAAATGAGACCATGGAAAAACCCCAGAAAGAAACAAATATTGTATTACTACAAATGAAAGAAACCATGAATGATCACAGAGATATCAACTTATCAGAGATCTTCAAAGAGAAAGAGTGCATAGAAACAAGAATAGGAGAATTTAACATAGACTATGTTCTGGATACGGAGACACAGGTGAATATTATGACAGAAAGAACCTAGGAAATTTTAGGAAAGCCTGTTATGATTCCTTCATTAGGAGGAATAGGATTATTTAGAGGAAAGTTGATAACTCTATGTGGAAGACTTACCCATACCTCTATAAGTTCTCATGGAACTTCGACAGAGGAAGAATTTGAGGTTGTTAAATTTATTGAGAACGGTGCCCCATTTGCTATGTTACTAGGAAAACCATGGATTGAGAAAGATCGGACTCAAATAAAAGAAGAGGAAGCTCTAGACTAGAAAACGAAAGAATTAGAAGATTTTGTGACTAGAAGGATAGCGTACTGTTGGATTATTGAGAGGGGGGGTGAATTAGTAATAGAGAAATTTAATCCTTTTTAACCATATAATCCAAGTGTTATATCAATGAAGCATTATCATCCAATAACTGCAGAGTAAATAAGCAATGAACAAATGAACAAAGATACACATACATAGTACACCAGTGTTTTACGTGGAAACATAAATCAGGAGAAAACCACGGAAAGTTTTTTCTTATATGTATTGAAGAATTACATTCATTGGAAGCACCAACTTCCTTTGTTTCCCAGCTGCAACTGGAAGGAGGCTCCAACCCCATAGTTTCTCAAGCTACAACTTGAGGGAAGCTTCAACTCCCGAGTTCTCTGGCTACAACCAGAAGGAGGCTACAACCCCCTATGTTCTCCGGCTACAATCAGAAGGTGGCTACAACCACCTGTCCTTGCCCCATCCAACCGCCCTGAAGTAGAATTAGAATGATGGAACCATTGTCAACCTGTCACTATGAGATATACCACTGTAAACCTGTACCAATAAATTTGAACCATGCATCAACCTGTACCTCAACCTGTAATCAACCTGTACCATAAACAAGTGCATCAACCATGCACCAACCTATACCAAATAACTTGTAATCAACCTGTACCATAAAAAAGTGCATCCAACCATGTACCAAGTATGTACCAATCATGTGTCAACTACTCATCAACAATGACTCATCAATATGTACCAACATCATCAACTATACACCTCATGTATGTGCCAACTCATCAACTACTTGTCTCAACCATGTACTCAACATGTACCTCAACCAAAAGCCCTCATTAATTTCATCATCCAAATCTGATTTGTAGCCCTGTAATAGAACTGGTGTATATGATCACATTCTTGCAAACCTTCCTTAACTTCAACAACAAGAGACTATCATTTTCATCAAACTTTTCTTTAGTCTCACATGCCTAGTTTTGGATTAGTCAACAACCCTAACTTGAATTAATCATAACTTTGTACCTGTAATGTATAAAGATTTGAAACTGATATACAATTTTCTTCAGTCTTTTTTGTGAAATTCCTCCAGGTTTCACTACTTGGAACCTCTCATAAAAGGAGTTATAGAAAAAATGGCATACCTTGTTGAATTATGCCGTATTTTAGAGATAGACCTTGTAGAGTGTTCCACGCATGGAATGTTTGTTGAATTGATATGAAACTATTAAAAAGAATACTACATATTGTACCCTAACCAACACATTTTTTTTCATGAAATTTGGATCTGTTATGAAGAAGTTATGATGTTTTTACCCGAAACACCTGTTTTTGACTAGTTTCAGGACTAGCCACAAAACCTATTTTCCACTGAGTGTAACTCCAAAAATACAATGACCCACAAGTTGAATTCTTTACCATAGATACTTGGATATGTTTTCTCAATGGTATAGCAATTTCATGGTCTGAATCATTATAGAAAAAAATTTATAGCGAAAATGGTGAGATGACCTGTAAATAACATACTTTAGAAAGCACCATCAAAAGAATTTATCCTTCCTTGCATTTCGGCCTTATTTTCTTCAACTTCCCTCAGAATTTAGGCTTAGATATCCTTGGTTACCTCAAACACCTATATATATTCAATATTCTCAAGTGTGATTAAAATGAGAGAGCCTTGCCTCTTATTTATACTCTCCAAGTAGCTTCCTTAAAAACATCTTCTAGGT
>ML784582.1:656609-667227 GCA_009831015.1 Picea engelmannii | reverse complement strand
CCACTTTGACTACTTTGATCTTTTGGGGCTTCTAGATGACATATGAGGGTCCTCCAACTTCGTAAGGCCATAACTCTCAAACCGTGAGGAGTTATGTGACATTCCACATACCACCAGAAATGGAATGACATGTACTATCCATAGAGAATAGTATTATTTGAAAATATATCATAACTCATACCATTGTCCATCAAACAAACTTGGGTCCATTACCCAAACCTGGGGTCTCCAACTTCTCATGGCCATAAATCTCTAACCATGAGGAGTTATGTGACGTTCCACATACCACTGAAAATGGAATGAAAAGAACTATCCATCTAGGATAGTTTATCTGACAATTTCATTTTCCTTCATTTCATTATTCCACAATTAAGCATGGGTTCTCTTACTCTGCAAAGCGTCTTCCCATGAGGACTTTCACCATAAGGGGACCACTTTGGAGTTCATCCATCTTTACTTATTATCAAACATGACAAGAAAATAATGAGTCATCTTTACATCAAACAATATTGGGTCCATTACCCAAACCTTTGTGCTGTGGGGATTTCTTCAAGGGTTTACATCAATGACAAGTAGTCACTTATGTAGAACAACGCTTAGAGGGACCTGTGAACGAGGCATTTATTCAAGCGTTCATCAGGAAAGAGGCCTTGGAAAAGTAGCAGGTCGAAGCAGCTTGATCCAAGCTCGAGGCTTTTGAGGTGGAGCTACCCAGACCAGAGTGACTCGGGATAAGTCACAGGTGAGTGTTGGGGGCTTGTTGGCCCTTAACCAAGTTTTGGAGATCCTTGGTCAGGTTTGACCTATTTTGGGGACTTCGACAAGCTGTCGAAGGTGGAGTACAAGTCGAAGCGGAGATCGTTGGATCTCATCCCCTTGTTTAGGGATTTTTAGGTTTTGAGATTATCTAACGAGTATGGGGATGTCAGCCCATGGGGTTACCCATGCTTAGGCCTCTCTTGTAATGTATAAATAGACTTCTAGGTGATGTAAGAAGAGACAATATGTGCATATGTGTGATGTCGTGCTAAGTGCAACTAATATTTGTAAATGCTTTGTGCATAATATGTGAGGATTTCAAGGCTAAGTGCAAGTGACTATAAGAGACTATGTAAGGGCTTTGTGTTGTAACCTAGCTCAGGGAAGGAGGATCTGGCGAGGTGCGCACAGATCTCATGTCCTAAGAAAAGTGGGTTTTGATGCTCTGGGAATGTAAGGAGATTGATAGAAGATAATAAAGAAGAGAAGAGTTTGTGGGCGTAGCCCCAGGCTGGGGGTGAACCACATATATCCTGTGTTATGGTTGCTTTGTGCATTATGGTTGTTTTATGGTTCATATGATTAATGCTTAGTGGAATGATGTATGCTTAGATGAATATGGTATCTTAGTGGCTAATGATGTGAATCAGATGCTAGATCTGATCTATGTTGATGTGCTTAGTGCTTGAATGTGTTGAATCTAGTTGAACATTGCGTTGCACTGTAATTAGGGTTTATCTGCATTGTAGACAAAAGCTAAGTACTAATGAATGGAAACCACTAAGTGCTTTGTTAAGGTGTTGTAATCACATACCTGTGTCCCATCTAGGTTGCATACATCTGAGTCCTGCAACCACCCATGCCTCTACCTTGGGTGAGACTTCATCTGCTTCGCAGGTGTTGCTGAAAGGGCTAGTAGTTAGGGTTTTGTTGGTGCGTTGTTGAAGCGTTGAAACCTGGGTTTGCCCCTATTCCAACACATCTTAATATGGTTTGAGAACACAAATCACAACAATAAAAAGATCACTAATGGTTGTAGCAATAATTGCATAAACCCTCCTGAACATAACATGTCTATTGGTTGTACGTAGCTACAATATCTACTAACAAAGAACAAATCAACAAACATGTTGATGATGCCAAAACCTCCTCAAGTTGTGATATATGTTATTTTGAATTTCAAACCTCGTTGATGATGTATATACCTACTTTTCAATACACACTGCAGCAATATGGTCGTCCTCACCCAAATTACAGAGGGCCTCACGGGACACCCTGTGCTCAACCCGCGGGGGTGACTCCTTTCATTTTTTTGCAGAAACCCTCCTGGCACCTGCAAACTCTGCGATCGACCTCCTTCGAAAAATTCCTTAAATCCCCTATGAAAGTCGATAAACCTCCAAAAATATCTCCAAGAAGAAGCCAAACTCCACAATGAACTCAAGTGAAGATCTCGGATGGATCCTCCTTCTTGTCTAGCTAGGGTGGATATTTCACCATCAAAACTAAACCGAAATGGAACGGTTTTTTCCAAACCCTAACAAAAACTTGGCTCAAATAGCACATCAACAAGATATTAAATCACAATATCGAAGAGAAGGGTTACCCTTCTATTTATCCTTCCTTCGGGCCTTCTATATCTTTCCCCTTTTTTGACCAAATCAAACCCTCACTTTATTTTCCCTCCAATTTCATTTAAATATAATTATTTATTGTTATTTAATGTCACTTTAGGATTTGTCATTCTTTTAACCTGGTGACACCAATAAACCTCCTTGAATCCCTTTCTCTTGCTGACTATATCCTACGGGAGTCAAATAGGCTATTAATCCATCATTTTTCATGATCAATTAGGAGGGGACATTACATTGTCCTAAATGCACAAACAATCACCCTAGAAATTAATGCTCACTCAATAATGTATAAGTTTGTGCAATTTTTGAAAACCACATCCAACTAACAAGTATCCATATTTGCCATGTCTAAAAGCTTCTTATTAGGGGGCTGAAAAAGAATATGGATCCATTATTCTTCATATCAAGGGAGACAATGGGTTTCTAGGCCATTTCAACCATGTATTCCCTACAATCACCCTCAATATTTTGGTGGATATAACTCACAAATGTATTATCAACCTTGGTATCCCTCTAATCCATGTACTTGGCCCATGAAAAACCAATGGCAATATCAAATATCCTTTCAATCCCTCCAATCAATCATTTGCATCCCAACCTCCAATTCAAAACCTTTAGTGTACTAACCTTCCACAAGGATGGATACCTCCAAACCAACAGTAGCAAGCATTGCTCCCCCCTCCACAAGGATGGATACCTCCAAACCAACAGTAGTAAGCATTGCTCCCCCCTCCACAAGGATGGATACCTCCAAACCAAGAGTAGCAAGCATTGCTTCCCCCTCCACATTAAAAAATAAATGCTTACACGACTGTTGTTCCACAACCACCAAAACAACCGTTGTTACCTACCCAATTAGCTCCTAATACAAACAATAGGAAATTCCAACATGTATATAATAATGTGATAACATACCAATCATACTTTGTGGTTCTTCAAGAGATCAATCTCAAATCAAGGTACTAAAATCCCCTCCTCTTACTACCAAACCTATACAAGACATAAGTTCTGAGACGGAAGATACCTCACCATAAGAAAAAACTATCCTTCAAGAAGTTCCATCATATCGTGAACGGCTAGGCACCAAAAAGACCCACAAACCTATAGAAAATGACCTCCTATGAGAACTTAAGAATCTATGTGTCAAAATTCCTCTCCTCCAAGCCATTAATAGTGTTCATATTTAGTACATAAGAGAGGAATGCCTTGAGAAATATGGAGGAAATAAAAAGGAATCTCCTACAGTCAATGTGATAGACCAACTAGAAAACCTTATGCTATGAATATTGTTTGTCCCTAGGTATTTATACCTAGGCGACCCTTTAGTATATGTCTACATCAACAAGAGTCTCATATGAAACACTTTGATAGACTTAGAGGCAGCCGTCAATGTAATGAAAAAGGACACTATGCTTAGATTAAGCCTTCAAAGATTGCTAAGACATACACATATTTTACTCTAATTAGCAAATAGATAAACTGTGAATCCTAAGGGAGTACTTGAGGATGTAATGGTGTCTATTGATTCATGGGAGTATTCAATCGATTTCATAGTTCTTCAAACCAAGTCCAAATTGAATGGATATCCTCTCATCCTAGGGAGATTTTGGCTAGCTATAATAGATGCATATATTAGTTGTAGGGTAGGAAATATGGCCATTACCAATGGAAAATTTCAAAATAAACTCGTACCCTATCCCCATTTCAAGCTACAAATTCAAGAAGAAATTCCTATGTGTGTAGGAAAAGAAGAAGAAGAAGCAGAGAAACTTTGTACCTATGTTTATTCTCTCCTAATCATTGATATAGCCTTAGCCATAAAAAAAACTCAGATGAAGACACGTTCACCTCCAATTTTATACAAAATCTATACCCAACTATTGTAAAATTTGATGGTTTGATGAATAAGGGTGGCCACATCAGCCTGCAACTTTTGCTAATTTGAAAGAGGGTTTAAAGAAAATTTTAGTGACTACTAATATTGACAAAACAATAGTCAAAATAGTGGAAATTTTCCCTTCAAAAACTCTGAAAATCAACACTAGTTTGGTTGATGAATAAGAGAAAAAATTGTCGGTTTTCCTTAGGAATCGTATTGTAGATTTTGCAGGGATTACAAGGACATGAAGGGATCTCATCTAGACATTTTTACTCATCGTATTTACATCAAATATGTTTGTATACCCATTAGGAAACTTCAAAGGAGAATAAACCTACTCTAAAGGATATTGTCAAAGAGAACTACAAAAACTCTTAGATGCAAGATTCATTTATCCTAATTCTAATAGAGAATGGGTCTCACGCTTCGTTATTGTTCCTAATAAGGATGGAAAATGGAGAGTGGGTATATAGATTACAAAGAACTCAAAAAATCCACTAGTAAATACCATATCCCTTTCCTTTCTTTGACCAAGTACTAGATGTCTTAGTAGGCAAGAATTACTTCTCATTCTTAGATGGGTTTAGTGGGTACAATTAGATTCAAAAAATCCCTAAGGAACAAGATAAAAGCACCTTCACTTGTCCTTGGGGCACATTTTCCTATAAGTTCATTCCCTTTTTCCTGTGCAATGCTCCTACAACTTCCAAAGAGTTGTTTTGAGCATATTTTTATAAGTCATCCATGATACTGTAAAAATACACATGGATGAATTTACACCTTAAGGAAATTCCTTTCAAGTATCCTTGAACAACCTTGAAAAAGTACTAAAGAGGTGTGAATAAATGAACCTCTCACTGAACCATGAAAAATGCAACATCCATATGAGTGAGAGGGTTGTCTTAGATCGCTATATCTCCTCCAAGGGTACTGATGATCCGAATTTAGGAGCGGAATGAAATGAAACCATATATTTATAACATTAACACAGTGAACAATTAAACGGAGATACAGTAAAACTTGACTTCTATAAGAAATATGTTGAAAACTATAAAATGTAGACTGAGAACAAGCTTGCTAGAATGGTAGCAGCTTATCTCTAAGAAGAGATGTGATGGCTACGCTCATTCACAAGAACATGAGTACAATGAGGCTCTGAAGGAATTTTTACAATAAACCTGAATTCCAAAACACTATACATCCAAAAACCTAACCCTAGGAGATGAAGCACCAAAAGTCATGTGGGCCCCGTTGGGGTAAGTTAGTACATCAAATTCCTAGGGTCATAACTTTTGCATACGATCTCCATTTAGGGCGCATGATAGCTCGTCGGAAATGTATTGATGAGGAGATTCATTTAGGGGGCTCAATCAAAGCCTTTGGTTATTATTGAGGTTATCGATCGTGAAAAAATGTCGTTTAGGCCCTCAAAATGACCTCAGAAGTTGGGACTGCTAAAATTAGTAAGTTGCCAAAAACAATTGTTTTGATCTAGTTGGAAAAGGTGGGTGGCCACCGAGATCCTCCTGAACAAATCCTCCCCCCTTAGGAAGAAATTTTCTCCATTGCTTTGAGTGCCCCCATCAGATGAGGCAATTTCTTATGAATTTAGCCCTAGGTGAGCCACTCGCCTTGGTACAAGAGCTTCCCTGCTTTGACAACCCGATAAAGTTGGATCCTATGTTGGTGAGTGCCCTTGACCTGTGTGTCCACGATATGATCAGTGGATGCTTGTTCCATGCAATTAGGTGTCCAATAATGGTAGAAAATTGAAGGATGTACACATTTAACATTGGGTGCAAGCCAAGGAAGTGGGGAAGGTTGATCTCAAAAGCATTGTCACCCACAGTCTTGGTGATGGTGTAAGGTCCATAATGGGGTGGATGAAGCTTTCAATGAGGCCCTGTAAGGCGTTCTTTCTGCAAGTGCAACCAAACTTTGTCTTCCACCTTAAGTGTGGCACCCAGTGTTGATCATGGTGTTGCATGTACTTAGCATTGGACTTCTGTAAAATATCATGAACCAGCAATGTGCTGGATCCAATTAATGAACTGGGTGGCTTCGTCAACTTTAGTTGGAGCATGCAACAAGTCTGCCTGGGTGGTTTCAAGGGGTAGTACAACATTAATGGGACCCAATGGTTGAAATCTCAACCCCAACTGAAAGGGGTTATGGTCGGTTGAGATATGTATGGCTCTGTTGTAGTTGTGATGAACATAAGGAAGACTCTCACCCTAGGTGAGGGTGTGCTTGTAATTGTACATGCACAGGATGTGCACGATCATCCAATTCAAGACCTTGGTTTGGTCATTTGTCTAGGGGTGGAAGGAAGTGGACTTGGTGAGGTTGGTGTCCAACATGATTGACCAGAGGCTCGACCAGAATGTGCAAAGGAACCAGTTGTCTCGATCTGAGGTAATCGTTTGTGGGATCCCAAAGTGTACCCACACTCGTTCAAAGAAGAGCTTGGCAGTGGCCTCCACTATGATGCTCTTCTTGTAGGCGACCAAAATCGACATCTTGGAAAAACAATAAACAACCACAAAAACATAGTCATTTCCCTGGTTGGTGGATAGAAGTCCTGAAATGTAGTCCATTGATATGGATTCTTAGGGCCTCTCGGGAGTAGGTAGAGGAGTGTACATGCCTTTTTTATTAATGGTTGGTTTGGAAATAGTGTGAGAAGTGCAAGACCATATATACTTACTAACATCCTATCGAAGCTTCGACCAGTAGAAATGTCACTACAGTATTGCCACTATCTTTTCCATGTCGAAGTGTCCTGCCACCTCACTATAGTGGTCTTCCCAAATCAGCTTCACTCACTCACTTGATGGAATGCAGAGATGGCCCAGATGGCACAGCAACCCATCCTGAAGAGGGAAATTAGTGACAGTTTTGTTTTTTCCCAACATCTGGTAGGTGTTGGAGAATTCAAGATCCGTCTCATAGAGGTGGGGCCATCAAGAGGTCTCATGGCCATAATAATCTAGCATTGTGGTGAGTACCACGACTGGAGGTCAGCTAAGGCAATATGGGACTCGATTGGTACAGTCGGTTTTATACTTGATGTTGAGGTGGAACTGCTACAAATATGTGGACCACTTCTAATGGCGATCATTCTGCAATTTTCCTTGTTTCTGCATGAACTACAACGGCTTATGATCAGTGTAGATGATTGTCTCCTTCCTGAGAATGTAATGCCTCCACTCGTAGTAGGTTTTCACAATGGAGTACATTTCTTTGTCGTAAGTAGGGTACTTACAGATGGCATATGATAGTGTCTCACTATGATAAGCCATGGGGTGATCGTGTTGAGTGATGACTGCGCCCACAGCATAGTCTGAAGCATTGAATTCTTTTTTTGGGATAGGCCCGACACAAATTTTTCCTTGCCACCGCCTTTGGTTATTTGGCTAAGGGCCCATGCGATATGGGGGAATCCGAAGAGAAACTTGCAATAGAAATTAGTAAGGCTTAAGAAGATATGAAGCTCAGTGAGAATGGTTGGGGATGTCCAGTCACTGATGACTTGGATCTTGGCTAGATCAACATGCACACCATTCTCATCAACAATGTAGCCTAGTTATTGCACCCTTTCCATGTCAAAGAAGAATTTTTCCAAGTTGGCATATAACTTGTGTTGTCGCAGAGTGTGCATAACCTATTGAATATGATGCAAGTGTTTTTCCCAAGTCTTGTTGTAGATGAGGATATCATCCAAATACACCACCAAAAAAAAATTAGTGAAAGGTCACAAGATATCGTCCATCATCCTGATGAAATTTACTGAGGCATTTGTCAAACCAAAGGACATGACAAACCATTCAAAAAGACCTTCTTTTGACTTGAAGGAAATTTTCCATACATCTATTTATTCTATTGGGATCTGATGGTAGCCAGACTTCAGATCAATCTTATTAAAATATTTGGCATCCTTGAGTTGATGAAGGAGATCATCGATTCGGGGAATCGAGTACCGGTTCCTAACTGTGATTTTATTTAGGGCTCGATAATCAATGTAGAGTTTTCATGTCTCGCCTTACTTATGCACTAGCACGATTGGGCTTCCATAAGGTGATGAGATGGGTCATATGTGCCCCTTGTGAAGCAACTCTTGAATCTGACACTTGATCTCCTCATTTTCTAGCAGAGATTGGCGATAGACTAGCCCATTGGGTAGCAATGCATCAGGGGTCAGATTGATGGGATGCTTGACCTGACAGTGCAGAGGTACCCTGGTAGGTGATGAGAAGATGTCTTTGTATTCTTCCACGATCTTATCCACTTGCTTCTGTTGCGTGGAGAGGTCGGTCGCAGAGGTCATGGATGTGGATGAAACCTTTCTCTCACTCTAACAGAGAATCACAAAGAATACAAACTTCCCGGTTTGAGAAATGACCTTCCTACATTGCTTGGCAGAGATCAAGGAAATAATACTAGGTGGGACTACCTCGGGTATCCTGTACAATTTCCTCTTCAAAGTAATAATAACACTATGAGGCCTAGACTCATATACAGCATGATGTTTCCATAAATAACTTTATCCCAAAAGAACATCACAAACTTCAAGGGGAGAAATATCACACAATACCTTATCTTTGAATGGATTTATGTTGTACGATAGGCGACATTGTTAGCTGATGCGAAGATCACTTCCTTGATGGAGTCATCCGATGGTGTAGGGTTGCGGGTGTGCTACCGCTATCAACGACCTATGATGAGATGAGGCCCTTTTGGCTACCGCTATCAACGATGATGTGCAGCAGAGTGTCTTTCACCCACATCTGTGAATGAAAGAGGTGCTTGCCATCCTCTAGCTCATCAGGTTCACCAGGATGGATATTGGTGGTAGCAATGGTGGCACTGGGTTCCATGTCAATGATCTGTCTCCCCTTTTTTGGTTATGACTCAGAGTCAGAACATGCATTTGATTCAGAGGATTTTACCTCATCCACCAATGACTGCTTTATGTGGCAATCAGCACCACTTCCCGGTACCTTTCTTCATCTTCCCATTTTCCTTCTTTGCTTGCGGCTTGGACTGGTTGTCTTGAGGTTGTCCATATTTTCTCTATCTTTTTTTCTATGGGTTGGGGCTGCCATTTCTCTACTTCTATTGTGAGGGGTTCCCAGACCCAATCTGTTGTGTCTTTTGTCTAAGATTCTGCTCGATTTTGACGGCATATCGATAGGCCGCTTCCAAGGATGAGATTTCCAAAACTCCATTTCTATATGGATGTATCTATGTAGACTGCCACATTACTTGAGCACCAAATTTCGCTCAGAATCTTTGATACCTAGCTTGGTGCATAAGGTATGGCAGACATTGGTGAACTATGGCACTATTTGGTCTCTTTCCTACCGCAGTGTGGTCCATCTTGTATATAAGTCGTCATAACTTTGAACAGGGTAGTATTGTTCCTTAATAGCATCCCTGAAGGAACCCCAAGTGGGTGCAACTACAAATAGTGTGGATCCCTTTATTTCCCTTTTCTCACAGAAAGTCTCCCACCAATCTTTGATATGGGGGATGGCATTGAGGAGCTCAAATGTAATCTTTTCTCTATCGGAAAAGTTGTGGACAAAAAAAAAAACCTTCTAGAAGGTTTAACCATTTATCTACGACATCCAAATCTATTTGACCTTCAAATATAGGAATATCAAAATTAATATATACCTTGAAGCGGGCGGTGCCTCCGCTTGAGGTGGATGCATCACTTGTCGACAGTCGTTGAAGGATTTGTGCAAATATGTCCATCATCTCGTTCCTTTGTCGCTCAAGGGATTCCTCGAGCAACATTTTGAAAGGATATATTGTCTCATCATATTTATTTTCACCCATCATGGGTGGTTTCTTGGGTGTGCGAGAGCAGTTGTCCTCAAGAGAAACAAGCTCGAGACCCAACTCTCTATGTTATGAACATAAATATACATATACTATAGATACTCATAACATAATAATTAATAAATAATAATTATTAATAATGAAAGGTCATGTCTCAAAGGACATGACTATTGGTAAAGGGCACCCCTGCGTGGGTATATAAGCAGGTCCTCATTCTCAATTATAATCATTCTATATCTTATTATTCATTCTTATTACATATATATTTGTCCATATGGATTTGGTTACTATATTCCAGATATTTTGGATAATTCTTGTGTGAGCAAACTTTGTTCGTCTCATTTGGTATCAGAGCTGCGTTTTTCTGATCTTGGCTTTTGGCCACCCTCTTTATCAGATCTTGTCTGATCCGGCTTTTAGCCAAACCCATCGTTTCAGAGTTTCTTTGAGAAATCTGGTCTTTGACCACCAACAGGGCCTTTGGCCAAGAAAAAAATCA